>OZ030392.1:31633729-31953729 GCA_964023965.1 Melinopterus prodromus
CGGTGACCATCTTGAAATTTTCAAATTTCCCGCCATGCGCCGATTCAAATTTTTGGCGCCAAAAGTTTGCGCATGCGCGGCTGGCTGATGTTCGCGCATGCGCCGCAGAACCAACCTCATACCTACTAATATCACGTCCTATCATCATATTTCGACTTCAGGAAATCATAGTAAAATTCATACATCAATAATTTGGATAGATCTAGAATGGCAAAGGTGATATAGATTGGTTATCAATGCTATCATATATCACATGCAATCGTCCCATCTGAATGGTTGAAAACGTCTCACTGAAGACTGTGATACTAATAAAATTTAATCCAGCGATTAAAGCACAATCACCTAATTTATATCATCCACCCAACCTCAATCTCATCCCAGTGTGAGTTCTTTTTTATTATCAAGATTTTTGCGGATGGTGAAATAGCTTATTTATTTTAAATGGTCCTTTAAATGTGATTAAAAAAATGAAATCATGTAAATATATATTTTTTTATTTTGGCTTTTGTAGTAAAACATATTACTCTCTCATCAATAATATCTATACTATAAAAATTATTGGTGACAAAGTAATATACTCTACTCCAAATGAGCAAAATTAAAGGAATATTTTTCATAAAAGATAATACATGTGTTCCATCACCATTCCTATTTTAAGGTAGATGTAATCGCCCCCAAATACTATAATCGACCCCTACAACCCGCCCAACGAAAATAGATCAGCACCCATTGGATGTTCACTACACCCCAATCTACCAAAAGAAAAAAAACATATATATATACCCCTGAATTAAGGAATCCATAGTATATACACACTGAATATTTGAAAGGGTACTAGTAGTCTAATCCAATCATGTCAACACAAGATACATCATCTGACTGGAGTGGTGCGTATGGAGTAATTACTCCAATTCTGCTACCAACAATGCGAGTGCGTGAAGTACCGACTCGTAGTGAACTGTCGTGCATAGTTTGCGGAGACGTCGCAAGTAATCAATCAAATCTCCACCATCATTTAAACAATCACAACCGCATACGTGCCGAGACATCATGTCTTAGATGTTTTAGTGTATTCCACACCGAAAGTGAACTCCGAGGACATATCTGTCCAAATAAGTGTGTGGAACAATCATCATCCATCAGCAACTGTAGGCGTACATATTTTCTTGTAGAACCATATGACGATATCACCCAGTTTCTGGAGCGCTGCAGTGGAAAAACTCGCTCACTAATGTATAGACATTTGAGTGAACGGGGATCGATTGATGTTGTGATTATACTAAGTGTGGTATTTATAAAAAACGATGATAGTAATCATCAGCCTGACGGGGTTATGGCGTCACGTGAAATTTTTAAATCAAGCCCTCGCGTTGTGACTCAGTCTAATGAAATGTGTGGGGTATATGATGAAATGTCACGTGATATTACATTAATGCAGAGCAAATTTCATAGTCATGACATGGGGTGGACATTCTTCGCGGTTGATAGTCTAACTGTGAATATCCGTCAACAAATGTAGCTTATGGTGTTATTACAATAATATTGTATTAATGTTGTATTCATTTATTATGTCATCTATCATTTTTTTCTCTTTAGGCATCTCATTTGTAATTATATAATCAGGTTCACATAATACCGCATTATAATCTGTTGATAATATAACATTGATGTATGTACTACAAATTTTTCGATTATGGTGTAATGCTTATAATATTATGGTAATATGATAAATGTATCTAATTTGTCTAATTTTATGTTCATTATGTAATATTTCTATCATTTTTATAAATATATAATCTGTGTTCTCATAATTCGCATTTATATTATCTATTTCCTATTTCCCCATCACTTTATCTGTGTACTCATAATTCGCATTTTGCCCCCAATAATAAACTATTTAAAAGTGAAAGAAAATCACGCATGTATTTTTTTCTTAACAAGCATAAACTCCATTATCTCACACTTAATAACCGTAAGCATAATTCGATTGTGATATAATGTTTATAATATTCTACTAATGTGATAATCGCATAGTTTTATAATTTTATTGTATTCATTATGTATATTTTTTATCAGCTTCTTTTTATATAATCTGTGATTTCATAATTCACTTTCATGTAATCTATACATATATTATTATCACATCACCTTACACATATCCATTACATCATCTTTATACAATTTTCATGTTTATCATATTGGTGTCCATTAATAAATGAAATAAAATCGAGATAGTCACAAATTCATCTTTTTCTCTTAACAATTTATGTGGTATGTGTATTCATAATTTACATTTATATAATCTATACCCAATATCTCATCATGCTGCATATATCCATTATAATCGCAATAATACACAACTTACATATGATTATCACATTGGAGTTTAATAATAAATACTTTAAAAACGAAATAATCATACGCTTATTACTCCTTTCATAACACTCATAATCTCCATACTATAACCCTTTTAATATATCACACAGTAATTTTATGATCTTTATAATATTATAGTAATTGAATACAACAACCTACCTGTGTGTACACCAATATTTTTCGATGATAAATGTGATTAGCTATGGAATACTATAAACATTAAAAAACAGAAACTAAAAAAATAGAAAAATAAAAAACAAGTCGAATATAGGTAATAATGCGTTTATTTTTTCACATTTACATAATTATAACTCAACAAATGATAATAATTGGGCATTAGTAGGCATACCAATGTTTTTCTCCCCCTTATATACCATACACATCGAATGTAATTTGGAAATCTCATCATCGGTGATCTCTTGGGCGATCCGCTTCGGTAGGAACGTCATGAAGTCATCAAACTCGAGTAGAACGCATGGCCATAGACATGATGTAATACGGCGGGCAGATTTGATCGGAAACGGTACATCGATTGGTAACTCGCTCAACTTCCGCTTAGGCTTCAATTCACAGAGTCCTAGTGATGATAATCTTGAAGACATGGTGATGAAATATTTACTAGAATGCTGTATATACTGAGTTGGGTTGTGCACAACGTGGTATTATATATCATATGAATGATATATAGGGGATAAGTCATTTTAATATCAATTACCAATGGTTGTGGGTTTTGATTGTCATCGACCAATGAGTATGAGAAAACGATGAAGGAAGTGGTGGTGGAAAAACGTGTATGGGTAGAAAATATCACCACAGACCAATGGGTGTGAATCATATGATAACTCAATGTAGTGGGGGGCTCACTAGTATAGCGCAACCCCTATTTCAACGCGGTGTAGTGGAGTCGATGAGGGCGTATTATGTGGGGTGGGGGACGATGAGGGCGTTTTATGTTGGGTGGGGTTGTGAGATTCATCGGTCTCGAATGAGTATAAGTATATGTGACTCCCCATATTAACATCAGTACTCTTTTCAGTTCAACAATCACGATTCATCTATCAAATTACGTTAGTCAACATGTTCTGTGAAATTTGTGGCTTAGACTTCACCAGCAAAGCAACTCTTCTACGCCACATTATAAATAGGCATCACGGCGATCATCAACAATTACCACAAACCAGTCAAAGACCCTCCATGTACCACAAAGTCGCAACCAACACATATGACTGCCCAGGTTGTCATGTGAAGTGTTCTCGATCTGACACTCTGGGTAGACATATTAGGATACTACATGCTAATAGTATCACAGATAAGCATCACGGCGATCATCAACAATTACCACAAACCAGTCAAAGACCCACCATGTACCGCCAAATAGCAAACCAACACATATGGATGCCCATTTTGTGATAATAATAATAATAATAATCCACGCCTTAACATCCCCCAACAGCTTTCGCCACTACGGGGGCATCGGCAGGCCCGAATTATCATTATTATGGCCCGCGTCTGTGGCACGTCTTAAGTTGTTTGGCTTTCAGCATTCGCCGTGGAGTAAGGAAAACCACAGAAAAACCTTTACTCTGAAAGCAGATGTGAAGTGTTCTCGATCTGACTCTCTGGGTAGACATATTAGGAGACTACATGCTAATAGTATCACAGCAAGTACACATAGAACACCTAATCAACCATCGGTATCGTCTGGAGTTGGTCCTAATATCGGAGGTATGCATACAGCATCGGACGGCGTTGATCTTAAAAGAATGATCACACAACCACATCTTATAAGTGATATGAAAAGAACAAAACCCTACACCCATACACTACTTGATCAACCATCAACATCGTCTGGAGTTGGACTTGATATCGGAGGTATACACCATATTAGAGGTATGCAAAATTGTACTACACTGCGTGATGATAGCATTAAACAACAATCAACAGCAACTGGAGCTGGAGTTAAAAGGGTGATCACACCAACGCAGTATATACCCGATAAGGATTCAACATCATCAATCAACAGCTATCTATGTGATGTTTGTGGTGATACATTCCCATCAAAAGTGTCCTTGCATTGTCATCTTAGGAGACATGTTCAACCGACCTACTTGGATGGGGTTAAATTGATCGAGACATGCTTCAAAAACCGTATTGCGAGGTATAAAATAGACGGAGCATCACCGGATGATGATATCCCCCAATTTCTGACTAAGTGTCAACCCAAAGCTTGTGAAATCATAAATAAGCATTTAAATAGTATGACTACACTAAAAGTGCAAATTGAACTATTCGCAGTATTCATTAAATCAAACATTAGAGTACATAATGACATAGATGTTAATGATGAAGACGACTGTGATGTGGTGACGAGTGTGAAAAGTTTTAATGTTAAGTTCAGGGTTGTCACTCAATCAAGTGATTTGTGCGTGATTTATAGTGAAATGTCCAATAACATTATTGTACAGAGTGGAAATTTTGAAGAGCGTGATTCTGGCTGGGCATTTTTCGCCATTTCACATCTCGAGGTGAATATCAACCAGTATCGAGCAATTCAAGGATCATCATACATCCGACTACCTCAACCTATTATCAATAAGGGTGCATGCATCAACATCAAAAACAGTGACGACAAATGTATCGCCTGGTGTCTAACAGCGGTTCTCAGCCCAGCTGACCGAAATCATGATCGTCCTACGAGTTACAAACATTACGATGAAGTAGTCAACGATAGGTATTAATTTTCCAGTTAAATTAAGTGAAATATCAAAAATTGAGAGATTAAATAATGTTAGTATCAATGTCTATGAAACTATTAATGATGGAGGTAGATATTTAGTAGTTGGGCCAACACATTTAACAAATAATGAGCTGATATACATGTTAATTTATTGCAAATTTACAAATGTGGTATATCTCATTTTGTGCTAATAACGGATTTATCGCGATTAATACATGATCAGGTGCCCAACCACGGGGGTGGTAAGCTACATATTTGCAATGGGTGTTTAACATTTTTTAGTAGTATCAATAAATTGAAGACACATCGACTAGCAGACTGTAATAAAATTAGAGCGATATTACCATCAAAGGAGTTAAAGGTGGATTTCTTTGGTGGGAGTGTACCGGGTAATATTTTACGGTTTAACAATTATAGTAATTCTCATCCGGTACCATTTGTGATTTACGCTGACTTTGAATCATTATTACAGCCAATCGATAGTTGTGAATCTGATCCAACCATATCATCTACGCAAGCGATTGAGATACATATCCCATATAGCTTCGCATATAAAATAACTTGCACTTTCGATTCAGCATACGATAAATTCGAAATTTATACTGGTGCTGATTGCGCTAAAGTTTTCATCACAAAATTACTTGCTGATGGGAAAACCATTTATGATAAGCATTTTAAATTTGTGAAACCAATGCGTAGACTGACATCCGAAGAGCAAGCTAATTTCAAAAATTCAACACAATGTTTTATCTGTAGGCGCCGTTTCATCAGTACTGATGTTATAGTAAGGGACCACTGTCACCTATCGGGGGTGTTTAGAGGTGCAGCACACTCAGTATGTAACTTAAACTATAAGATCGCAAATCATATTCCAGTATTTTTACATAACCTCAGTGGTTATGATAGTCACCTATTCATTAAAGTGTTAGCGGAGATTGATGATGAGGATGTTGATGTGATTCCCAATAATAAGGAACGATATATTAGTTACAGTAAAAAAATTCTAATGGATCGGGTGTTGATTGGAGATGCTAATAAAAGTCTGAAATTGGTTAATAAATATTTAAAATTGCGGATTTTGGACTCATTTCGATTTATGGCTTCATCACTCGACTCACTAGCTAATAATCTATCAGATACAGATTTAGTGGGTGTACGACAATTCGCACCTGAAGAGATGAAATTCAAATTGTTGACAAAAAAGGGGGTTTTCCCATATCAATATCTATCATCATTAAATAAATTGGATGATACTGCACTACCCCCGAAAGCTGCATTTTTTAATAAAATGATTAATGAGGATATCAGTGATGAGCAGTACACTCATGCACAAAATGTTTGGACAACTTTTGGATGTAAAAATCTCAAAGATTACTCAGAGTTATATTTAACTACTGATGTACTACTTTTAACTGATATATTCACACGATTCAGAAAAATATGCCATCAAACATATGACCTCGATCCGGCACACTACTATACAGCTCCTGGATTAAGTTGGGATGCAATGCTAAAATACACTTCTGTCGATTTGGAGCTCCTAACCGACATAGATATGGTTAAATTTATTCAAAAGGGTATTCGCGGAGGGATATCTCAATGTTCTCTTAGACATGCTGTTGCTAATAATCGATATATGCCAAACTATAACCCCAATACCCCGTCTAAATACTTGATGTATTGGGATGCTAACAATCTTTATGGTTGGGCTATGTCTTAACACATGCCACTAAACGATTTTCGCTGGATGAGTTGTGCAGAGATTGAGAATTTTAAATTGAATGAGATTTCAGATTTCGCTGATGATGGATTCATTCTAGATGTTGATGTTGAATACCATCAAAAACTGCATGACTTACACAACGATTTACCATTTCTAGCTGAGAATATGCTCCCACCCCACTGCAAGTCCACTAGTGACGTTCGATTAATCACAAATCTTTTAAATAAGAAGAATTACCCTATTCACTATCGAAATTTAAAACATGCCAACGCACATGGACTTATCATTGTGAAAATTAATCGAATCCTTACATTTAAGCAATCACCATGGTTGAGGGCATATATCGATTTAAATACAATCAAGCGTCAGAATGCTACAAATGATTTCGAGAGAGATTCTTACAAGTTATTCAACAATGCTATCTATGGGAAGACAATGGAGAACACTGATAAGCGTGTTGATGTAAGATTGATAACACACTGGGATGACATTGAGACGGCTGGACGATATAGATTGGGTGCTAGTAGTTTAATTGCAAGATTAAATTTTAAGTATCACCGTCTTCAGTGAGTCGTTTTCAGCCATTCAGATGGGGCGATTGCATGCGATATATGATAAACCAATCTATGTCGGCTTTGCCGTTCTAGATCTGTCGAAATTATTGATGTATGAATTTTACTATGATTTCCTGAAACCGAAATATGATGATAGAATTAGTTTATGCTATATGGATACTGACACCTTCACTCTAGCAATCAGTACAGATGATATATATGCTGATGTATGTGAAAATTTACATAGATTTGATACGTCTAATTATAGTCTTAATAATAAGTTCAACATTCCACTGCAGAACAAAGCCGTTCCTGGCCTAATGAAGGATGAGAATTGTGGACGTATAATGACTGAATTTATTGGTTTACGATCAAAAGTGTATGTGAATCGGGTTATGGGAAGTGATGATACTAAAAGGGTTAAGGGTGTAAGGAGATCAGCCGTGAAACATAAAATTACCTTTGATGATTATTCACGTTCTCTTTTTTATGGGGTACCATTACTAGTTAAACAACTATTATTCAAATCAGTGAATCATACCCCATTTACAATGCTCCAAAATAAACTGGCACTCTCACCCAATGATGCCAAGCGGTATATTAGCGATGATCGTGTGTCAACCTTAGCTTGGGGACATTTTAAAATTGGTTGTGAATAACGGAAGTAATTGGAGATAAATGACATTATATAGTTTACTAATTTAATGAGTATATTTTATGTGATAATAGAATGGATTTGCGTGTGTACGCTTAGGGATGATAATGATTGTTGACGTATGTATTATGTATATTAAATGATAAGATAGGTTGAATACTTACCCATTTACGGCTAACAGTATGTTGCAATTTATTTATTACATGTATTTTGTCATACAGATATATTTATAAATGGAAAATGTACTATAAAGATGAAGTGCTATCAATTAGTGATGTGTATGTATATAATTGATGATTGTATACCACTTTATAATTATGTAGTGATGATATTAACATTATAATAAAACAATGACGCTTCTATGTACATTGGATCTTTTAAATTGTATCATAGTAGATTGGGTGATTATTAGTGAATGTGTGATGGGTGGCCTGACATAAAACCAACGAATGTGTCAGGCGACCTGACAATTTGTGTCAGTTAAACCATTAATTGCGTCAGTCGACCTGACAATTTGTGTCAGTCAACGCGTTAATCATATCATCGAAAACCAACTAATCATAATTAGTTATCACACCCATTATTTTTTAAATGTTTTGTACAATATAAACTCACAAATTATTATTCGAGAAACCAAATTAGTGAAATGAGCACGCTAAGGAAAGATGTGAACTAGTATAATTATAATTATGTAATGACATTATGTAAAGATAAGAATTTAATAAATGATTTTTGCAAAGCTGGGCAAAGTTAATCAGAAAGTTAACTTCGTTAATCGATAATCCGTTAACGAAAACGTTAACTTCGTTAACCGATAGTCCGTTAATTTGCTAGAAATGTAACGGAAGTTACCGTTAACCATTAATCGTTAACTTTTTATAAATGGTTATGTTGAGTATAACCTAATAACAACTGATCTTTCGGTTGCATAAGTTAAAATTGCCTTAGGAATTTTTCAAACTAGGCACAGTGGTAACTAAAGAACTACATTGCGAGATGTAATATTTATAAAAGACATTGAAAAGCCCAACAATTGGTGTTTATTGAAAAGTACCAGTATTAAAAAATAGTTAAATATTTACTATTACATAAAAAATCGCGGAAAATAGTACGTCTACATCATAAAATATCTGGAAGAAAGTCGGATCAAATTTCGTTTGGTAGTTACTGAGTTACATGGAAGCAAGAAATTTAGGATGTGAACATATTTTTTCCGCGACTGTACATACAAAACTAACTAAAAATTAAACAATTCATGCACATGCTTTATGTACGGACGCCGTGTCGCACAAAGTAGTACGTCATACAAAACCAACTCCGAACATGCACAGAATGTCAATAGCAGTTTGAAATGTTTAATTATTTCGATTTAACGGACTTGAATTAACGGATGACAAATGTAGCGGAAGTTAATAAGTCCGTTAATGGTTTTGAAAGTTAACTTAAAAGTTAATTCGTTAACGAAAAATTTAACTTCGTTAATTAACGATTAACGAATTAACGCTTTTGTGCCCAGCTTTGGATTTTTGTATGTAAATTCCTCGTGTTTTATTCCGTCCTATTACAATGTGATTGTGAATTGTGATAACTCCAACGAGATATGGAATGTGTATCGGTAAACCAATAGCTATAAGAGAAAGATAGAGATAACATGAAATAACAGGTGTAGAAAATTCAAATTAAGAGTCCAAATCGCACTGGTTCATCGCATTGGTTGGGTGGTGTAATTGCACTCTAATTGATTAAGTACCACGTGTAATTGCACTCTTAATTGAATAATTTTGTGGCACTGAGTGTATTCAGAACCCAAATCACACCGAGCACTCAGTGATGTGGGGGTTTAATTGATGTAATTGTATTATTAATTGGTTGGGTGGTGTAATTGCTCTCTAATTGATTAATTACCACTCTAATTAGCTAATTGAGTGGTGGAGATGGTAGTAGAACCCCACTCTTAATTGATTCGGTGGTGTAGCCAATTAGCGGTAATTGGGTGGTGGGACGCTATTTTTAATTTATTGGGTGGTGGGGTAGTGGGGTGGTGATGGTATTTGGAGAATTAATCGTAGAGATTAATAATTATTACACGTGAGGTAAGACATGTTCTTCCCAGCACGATTGACCATAATTTACATGAAGTTTGATCAGTTGCCACTGTGGAGGGTGGCGCCTTCTACAATTAGTAATAATTATTTGAAAAAGCTAGGCCAGTAGGATGTTTTATTGTCACAATAAATATCTACTAATGTACATATGTATATAACTACATTCATATTCTCCACTAATAGATTCTAATATGATCAGTATACCACCATAATTATTTCACTTTCCTGTAATAGCGTTTTGCTTCGATTCCTGAAGATTCTTCTCTCATAGTCTGTAAAACATTCACATATAACTAAGTACATATACAATAATATAATAATGTAACAACATATAGCTTTCGAAAATTTTCTATTTTAAATGTTTTATTCAAAGGTTCCAGCAGCATTTTTTTAAGCCCTAGGGATACACTTAGAGCAGTGCACCCCTAGCAATTAACCGTCAGACAATTAAGGCACGTTATGGTAATGGTTATGGTAATACCCAACATTCTAGAATTTGTCTCTAAAAGGGAAAGTATAATCTTTTTTGTTCATGCTGTCGGCATTGCCCTGTAGCATTCATTCTTGTAGCGAGGTTGCAGTACGGGGACGGAGAGTTTGACCAGAATATTTCTATTGACAATTTCTGGCCTCGGCGGGATTTGAAGACGGGACCTTGTATATGCCAACGTACATGTCAATTATCATTTTTAGTGAGAAATTCTATAATGGTGAGTGTTACCTTGGGTGTTACCACAGTGTCACCTTGGGTACACCATACCACCACTATTACCAAAACCATAAACATTCCGCTAAAATCGACCATGAATCGCTCTTATTAATATACTTATTGGTTAAAACTTTTTGTCACTGGTGAGGAAACTATAGTATATTAGTGAAAAACTACGTGTTTTCTCTCACGCGTATGCAGTATGTCAGATGTGGAAAGACATACACGTTAGTGAACTGATTTCTCACGTGTGCTGTATAGTGTTTTGTTCAATCCTGCCACTAAGTTTTGTAAAGTGTGTGGCCGGCTTATGTTTCACCGTGAATTACCTGAACTCAGCGCGCAGGAAATTGTCTGACTCACGTCACGACCGACAACTGGACAAAGGGTCAGTATTATGTGTGTTATTGTGGATTTCACAACGTGCTGTGTTGATACAATTTAAGTTGTTTAATATAAGTTTACTCTAAATTAAGGTAGTGTGGTTAATACCTTACAGTTCAGGTGTGGGGTGTAATTCACGTGCAATTAAGCGTTTTCCCCCTATGTATATTATAAATTAAGTGATAAATTTGTTATCTACTTTGAAAGGGTTCAATATTCTTGCGCGGAAATAAGACGGGGAAGTACCCAGTGGAAGCGAATGGGACGAGCGCAGCTGCAACAGACGATCATTCCCTCGGTCGAACTGACACGAAGCGGGTGTCATTTATATTTCTACTTAATTGGTCCACCATTACCAAGCATTGTATTTTAGTTGAGTTAAATAAAACTGTTATAAGTGAGTGTGTGTTTCTTGAGCAATGATATCAGTTAACATCAGAAGAGGGATCTACCTAAGACGCCAGATTGTATTAAAAAGAAAAACAATGCCAGTGGATTCGAGAAAGCGGAGGCGGCGTAGTAAGTCCTTGGACGAAAACGAGGGAGAGAATCATAGGCCGAGCAAATGCGGGCATAATCAGTATCACAGCCAACGCGGCGTACCAGGGAAGCATAGTAGGAGCGGTACAGCAAAGCGTTTGATGTCTGGATCTCAGCAAAGGCGCCGATCAAGGTCGCCAATAACAGATATAACGCACTTGCCACCTGCAGTACTCGGAGCGTGTACCTCGAGCGCCCAGCATGGTAGCGTGAGTAGTGAACCGATAAATCAAATTGAATCTATTAGCCATATGTTTTTAGATGGCATTAATAAAATTATAGAAAACACAGATAACAAATCAAAACCTTTAGGTTTTGCGTTCACTAATAATATAATTCCTGAATTTAACCCCATTAACCAAAATGTTGATGAGTTGATAAATGCTGTAGATGAATATACATGTATCCATGGTTGGTCAGATAGGGTCATATGTCACCTAGCTCTAAGCAAATTACGCGGACCAGCAGAGGTTTGGTATAGGGGTCTGCCACGTCTATTGGCAGTGGAAAGAGGTGCTGCTGAATAATTTTAAACCAAAAAGGGACTTGCATTGCTTGTTAGTTGACATGATCAATTATGTCCCTAAGCTTAACCATACTTTGTACGAGTATGCATTTAAACATGGGCCTAATTAGTAAAACAAATCTGATCCTTAATGCCTCCGATAAGGTTGATTTAATAATGGGGGGCATAGGTAAACAACACATTAGGTTTGCAGTTGAAACAGCTAATATTACTGATCCTGCTAAATTAGCATATTATTTTAAAACCTTAGATGCTACTGAATCAACAACTACTAATCAGACAAATTGTCTATACAGTACAACTATCAACTACCGCTCCCAAAGATCTTACCTTAATAAAATGTTTTACCTGTAAGGAAAGAGGACACATAAAAAGTTGCTACCCATATAAAAATAAATCTCTTGTACCTTAAACATGTCCATTAAGTTGTGTAGTGACCAACCTATACACATAGACCACCTGGGTCCATTCATTAATACTAAAAGCAGTAATACTCAAACACAAAAACTGAATATACAGTGTTAGCTCTTAAAGAGATTATTAAAATATTTGGTGTTCCTGTAGGATTATTAGCGACCGTGGTACATCCTTTATTTCAAAGCTTTTTAAAGACTTTTGCATTTCACACGGAATCACTCACTACTTGAATGCTGTGGGGTTGCCCCGAGGTAACAGTCAGGTGGAAAGGTATAAAAGGACTATTGGCACCGTGCATGCCCCGTGGAAGGGAGACGAAAATCGGTTTAGGCGCCCGTGGCGGAGAAACGGAGAAATATCGGCCTACAGATGTGCAGTAGTTTACGGTTTACGCCTTACGGCGCATTATGTTGTTGCCTAGCTGTCATAACTCATAAGTATACAATTCTGTGGTTCACAGCACAGCAAAGCAACAGATCGTTCATCGATAACTTCGTAATGGGGGGACACTATAAGTTTTGAATTGACAAATGTACGAATAATAGGAGAAACAACAAGAAATGCAAATTTTATAGATTTCCAAAATTATTACACTCAAGTTGAGCTAAAAGAGAAATTTATTTTTAAATTACATTCACAATTCAGCAATATAATCTTATTATTAAGTTTGAGTAAAAGGGTTTGTCTAGTTTGATTGCTTGTTTTATAAGAAAGTTACAATATAATCTAAAAGTCCCAAAACATAAAGTACACTCATTTTGTGTTGTGCACGTGTTCAACATAATTCTACATAAGACCTAAAAGTCGCAAAACATAAACTAACCTCATTTTGTGTTGTGCACGTGTTTTGCAGGCTAATTGATACATTTAAGAAAGTGACTGTGCGAATATGAGCTAGATCTCGGACCCTACAGCACAGCCTTGCTAGTTTATTAATTAAAAAACAATAACTTAACCTGAACTAATTGTACATGAAACATAACCTTACCTAATAGTTGTTTATAATTATATTTTATAATATATTGTAAATTAAATTAAGTTCAATGAAATTAACTTAATGAAGTCCAGTATTAACAGTTATTTTCCAAAAACAATATAATAATACCAGTTTGATTGGACCACTAAAACACTACAGATAACTGTAAAATATAGTTGCGAACTGCTCCATTTACGCCTCGTGGACATAGAACTCGCCTACCTCGGGAGAGGCGCTTGCATCACGCACCCTCCCAATATTAGAGTCACTATCCACCATGGGAGCGGATGTCGACAACGACAGTTGGGACACGAACCTAGAAGATCCCAGTTCCACTGTAGACGTCACATCCTTACGACAGGTCATTGCTGAGAATCTCAAGGGGTATCAAGATAGGCAGAAGGAATGCTTTGATACAAAGTGATGTGCTCCTATTAAATACAAATCTGGACGATTTGGTCTTATTAAAAATCACATCTGTTCCAAGCTCTGATCGTAGCCAAAAGCTCCTCCCCAAATGGATAGAACCATTCCGCATCGTCAAAGAAGTAGCTAATGACCGATATGAAATACGGGAGATCCCAGGAATGAATCGGTCCCAAGTGTCATATAATTGAGTGGCAGGAGCGGAAAAAATGAAACCCTGGATAAATCTCTCCGATGATGCTGAGTAATAGCAGGCAAAGGGGATGAGTAGGAAAATTATCCAGGTATTCGGTAGTACGGCTTAACCTGGTACTATGACGAATAGGGTAGTAATCCGGTACTCATGTCAGACAGGTCTAGTAACAAAAAAAGGCGCAATTATTGAGCGAGTAGGATATTATCCAGGTACTTGGTAGTAGGGTTTGCTCTGGTACTATGACGAGTAGGATAGTAAGCCTGTACTCATAAACTCAAAAGTCTGTCAAATAAGGGTATATCTATATAATATATTAAACTATACTTAATAATGAGCGAGTAGGATATTATACAGGTACTCGGTAGTAGGGCTTGTCCTGGTACTATGACGGGTAGGATGGTAAGCTGGTACTCATAAACAAAAGTCTGCCAAATAAGGGTATATCTATATAATATATTAAACTACACTTAATAATGAGCGAGTAGGATATTATCCAGGTACTCTATAGTAGGGCTTGTCCTGGTACTATGACGGGTAGGATAGTAAGCTGGTAGTCATAAACTCAAAAGTCTGTCAACTAAGGGTATATCTATATAATATATTAAACTACACTTATATAATAATGATCGAGTAGGATATTATCCAGGTACTCGGTAGTAGGGCTTGTCCTGGTACTATGACGGGTAGGATAGTAAGCTGGTACTCATAAACTCAAAAGTCTGTTAAATAAGGGTATATCTATAATAGTATATTATTTGACGAGCACATAATTAGGGATATAAATCGCGAGCATGAAGTTTACACGCGAGCCGTAGGCGAGCGTGTAATCATGCGAGCGATTTATATCCGTTATGTGCGAGTCAAATACGACGTTTTATCTACGACTCATAAATTCCATTTTATGCAAAATATTTTAAATGTATTTGTCAATGATGGTGAGGCGAACTGTCAAATAACTGTCATCCACGTAGGTTTTGACAGAATTTGAGACTAGCGTTGTTTAATGATGACAGTTCGTTCAAATAATGAGGTCATTATTTGAACGAACTGTCATTATTATACAACGCTAGTGTCATGATAATCATTGGCGCGTATAATGATGAGGATTATACAGTTATAGATACGTATGCAATGAACTTATTATATGTGAGTCGTAGATAAAATATATTAAACTATACTTAATAATGAGCGAGTAGGATATTATCCAGGTACTCGGTAGTAGGGCTTGTCCTGGTGCTATGACGAGTAGAATAGTAAGCGGGTACTCATAAGCCCACTATTTATTAGATGGGAAACAATAATAGTAGACAAGCGACGTTCCTTCTTCTATCAACTCAAATTAACTCAGAAAATTTTGTTTTTCAAAAAAGGGGAAAATATATTTTAAAATTCAAACATATTTATGACACAAAAGAAAAATATAAACATACTTATTTCTAATCATTAAGTAAGACGTCTGCAAAAGCTGCCTATCCAGAGTCCACACAAGTTGCGTGAATGAGGACATCATGATAACAGAATGGCCTAATGTTATCTACTTTGAATGGGTTCAATATTCTTGTGCGGAAATAAGACGAGGAAGTACCAAGTGGAAGCGAATGGGACGAGCGCAGCTGCAACAGACGATCATTCCCTCGCTAGAACTGACACGAAGCGGATGTCATTTATATTTCTACTTAATTCGTTCACCATTACCAAGCATTATATTTTAGTTGAGTTAATTAAAACTGTTATAAATGAGTGTGTGTTTCTCGAGCAATTATATAAGTTAACAAATTGTTATAAAGTGTTAAAGAAAACGCAAATTTCTGTTGAAAATGGGCAAACGTGCACGTCGCCGTAGGAGTCCTAACAGCTAAGCTACCATACGTTCCGGTTTGACCGGGACAGTTCCGGTTTCCCGGCGTCCCGGCCGGTTTGGCATTATGTGCCGGTTAAAATTCTTAACTGGCGTCTATATGTGGAACCAATCCTTGTCAAACATCTGACGACGTGTGAATCAGTCAATATTACAGACAGCTTATTTATTAAGTGTTGGTCGGTAAAGCACCGTCCTATTCAGAGCGCCAACTTCAGAGAAAACCTGTTTAAATCGCTCTAATGTGTGCTGTTGTGTTTCTGTGTCTAAATCTATATAATCTATATATCTATATAATCTATATAATATCTATTGAATGTATCTATTGAAAGTGCACGTGAAAACAGTTGTCCTGCAATAAACAGCAAGAATAACCAGTAACAACCACACCTAAATAGTTGATTTTGGTACCATTGTGTAGATCTAATCAAAATCTATAGATCAGGATAGAGATAAGCGATAAGCAAGCACCGAGAGTCACGCAAATCAAGTAAGTTTAGATTTAAATAGCGAACTCAGACTGCATATCGACGTTTTTTTCTACTTCTTTCCGACAAACCGAAAGGTACGACCAGCAATACCAGTTTGTTTTAGCAACTGCAAATATATTGTGATAGTACCAACACATGTCCTCTAACCGATATCCACTCCACACCCAAGGCCCTCTAGTACTGTAATAAAACATTAGTCACCTAGATCGGCCGCTAGTGTGTGAAAAACTGTGACCCCGTTCTTTTTGTTGCATCCTCTGTTAACTCACCAACTCACACCTTGATAAAGAAAAAAAAACAAATGCCTACGCTGAGAGGAACCAAGAACAATACCCCAATTGCCGAAGGCGAATGCGAGTCGACCGATTTAGAGGAAATAAAGAGAATGCTCAAGGACCTACAAAAGTCCATGTCGGAAAAATTAGAGCAATTACAGAAGGAACAGTCGGAGTTGAAGGAAATCCTTAAACAAGAAAAAAAAGAAAAAGAACAAATGAAGGATAGGATCAGAACCTTAGAAAATATAGTAGAAGCAAATGAGAGTGAAAAGATTCGTAACAACGTCATCATAACGGGAATCGAACAGCAGGATAGAAGAGACGAGAACACGGCGGGAATAGTATCAAAGGTTGCAAAGGGCTTGAACATAGACATAGAAGCAAGCGATATAATAAAGTCGTACAGAAAAGTTGAGAACGGACCGATATTTGCCGAATTCAAACGTATTGAAACAAAAAGAAAGCTTCTGGAAGGAAGAAAAACCATAGGTTCAGTCACAGTCAAGGAATGCGGATTGAAGGGAAATGATAGCGAAATATACATCAACGATCAACTAACAGCATACACCAACAACATATTCTATAGGGCAAGACTACTAAAAAAAGAAAGAGAGTACGCATTTGTGTGGTGTCGCGACGGCACCATATACCTGAAGAAAACTGAAACCAGCAGAAAGATACGAATCAGAAACCTAGAAGATATAGACAAATTACAATAAAAAAAAAAAAAAAACAAAAAAAAAAAAAAAAAAAAAAAAAAAAAAAAAAAAAAAAAAATAAAAAAAATAAAATAAAAAAAAAAAAATAAAAAAAAAAAATATATAAAAAATAAAGTAGTATAATATAAAAATGAATTACAGCTTGTATTTGCACAACTATCGAAGCCTGAAAAATAAATATCACGAACTGGAAATAGCAGCAAAATTGCACAATCCCGACGTAATCGCGATTACTGAGACTTGGCTACTCCCACATGAAGAAAGACTATATAACCTGAAACATTACAACACAGAATACCACTCCCGACCATCAAGAGGAGGAGGGCTAGCCCTTTACATTAAGGTAGGAATTAAATACAAAGTACTCCAGAAACAGACTCTAAGCAATATAGAAATAATAAGAGTACTACTTAATAATGAGACAGCCATCGCACTACTGTACAAACCTCCACATGTGAATTCCCAATTGTTCCTTGATATCATCCAAAATTGTGTATTAAATCGAAGAAAAAGTCAAATCATAGCTGGAGATATCAATATAAATCTATTGCTGAAGGATAATATTACAAAAGACTATCTGAGAACACTGACAGAAAACAGCTACAAAATAGTAAACAAAATCTCAAAGAAAGATTACACTAGACATGACAACACTGGATCAGGTTCAATAATCGATCATGTAATAACAAACCGAATGCAAAACATAGAACAAATAAAAATAGTTGCAACAGATATATCGGATCATGATGCCATTTTGACAAACATAAGAAACGAGGAACACCAAAAACCAAAGTATGAAACATATCATAAAACCCGAAACGACGACAAAGCAATTGAAGTGGAAATTATGAAACTGAAATCGACAAATCTAGAAACCTACGAAGAACTATTAAACAGCCTTCAGAATATAATAAAAAACAACCAAATAAAAACTAGAATCAAAAGAAGAGAAAAAAATGAATGGATAAATGAACAGATACTGAGAGAAGTGAAAGAAAGGAACAAACTATACACAAGACTAAGAAGAAACCCAGACAACAAACACTTACAAGAACAATACCACCTGAAAAAACAAAGCACTAAGATATCCATCCAGATAGCAAAAAGAAACTACTACCACAACATCTTTGCACTCAACAAAAATAACCCAAAAGGTATGTGGAATGCGATAAACAAAGTTACAGGCAAAACAAGAAAAGCACAAGAAGTAACAGAAATGACAAAGGCAAACGGAGAGAAAACAAAGGATCGACAAGAAATAGCAAACATAATAAACGACTATTTCACAACTGTCGGAAAACAATTGGCCGAAGACCTGATTAAGAGAAACAAAAACCTGCCAAGTATAAACACAACCACAAACAAACTAGCAAAAACAGCAATATTCGACCATACTAACGAAAAAGAGATAAATAAAATCATAAGTAAACTAAAGAATAACACTGCACCTGGCTTCGACAAAATCACGACAACAATAATAAAAAACAACCGAAAAACTCTCACACCAATACTGGTTAAAGCGACAAACAAAGTAATAGAGAGCGGGATATATCCAGACTGCCTAAAAACCACAATAATCAAGCCCATCTACAAATCAGGAGATTCCACCAAACCCGAAAACTACCGGCCAATAGCCCTTTTGTCAAACCTGAACAAAATACTAGAGAAGATTATCCAAAGTAGAGTGACAGATCATCTGGAAAAGTACAACATCATCGATAAGCAGCAGTATGCATATCAGAAAGGCTCTGGCACGACATCGGCGGCATATGATCTGATCAATGAAATTAAATGCAGACGAGACGAGAATAAAATTGTGGTTGCCCTTTTCATCGACCTGAAGAAAGCGTTCAACACAATTTCAAAAAAGATATTAATCAATAAACTAGAGGCTATACATATAACAGGGAATAACTTGGAACTGATAAACACATACCTCACTAAGAGACCGCAAGTAACAAACATCAATGAAACTACAAGCAGCACGCAACAGTCTGACGAATATGGAATCCCTCAGGGAGGAAATCTTCCACCAGCCCTATTTATAATATACACAAACGACTTAGAAGTACTCAACCTAAAGGCCACCCACTATATGTACGCTGATGACACGTGTTTAGTCTACTCAGCAAAAACCCAACAAGAGATTCAAGATAACATAAACTGTGACATGAACAGACTTTCGCAGTGGTTTTTCGACAATTTATTGACCATAAACGAAAAGAAATGTGAATATATGGTATTCGAGTCGAGCATGATAGAGAGTAATATAGAAATCAAAATAAATAGAGAAACAATTAAACGAGTAAAAGAAACGAAATACTTAGGATTGACGGTGCAATGCAACCTAAAATGGGACAGTCACATCAACAGGCTCATAAAAGAAAACGCAAAAACCATATCGACCATCTGGAAAATAAAAGATCTTATACCCCATACGATCAAAAATACAATCTACCACTGCCTATATACCTCAAAAATTAATTACCTGATACACGTATGGGGAAATACCACAGAAACTAACAAAAATAAACTGCAAACCCAGCAGAATAAAATACTAAAAATCCTGTACTCGCTTAACAGATTAACAGCAACTGTAGATGTGTACAAGATAACGAGAGCGTTAAACGTAAGACAAACAATCACAATCAACAATCTGACACTAATACATAAGATAAAACACAACAAAATAAAAACAAACATAAAACTAAACACGAACAACGACTTTCACAACTACAGAACCAGAACCTGCACACATATAAGAACAAAAAAGTTTGAAAGGAGCAAGTACACACAGATGCTACTGACCGAGACAATCAAAAAATACAATCAACTATCTGACCACCTAAAGAAACTACCAGTAAGCACTTTCAAAGTAAAGATGAAACAACTAATTCTTCAAAACAAAATGACATAAAGATAGATACATATTACACGAAAAAAACAGTACCCTCGATACCGTTAACCCGAGGAGGAGATCCAAACGGAAGTGATGGAGACCCACCCCGAGGCGAGGAAAGAGGGAAGACCCAGTGGCGTGTGTTTATATACATATATACATCATATATTGTAATTTGTAAACACAGTACACTCGTAAAATTGTAATCTACTATTGCAGTTAATAAAGACTTTGTAACTTAAATCTGTCGAATATGGTTGTGTTTATTTGCTATTACACCGGTAAGAATATTTTATACGTCTAACATCTGGCGTGTACAGCAAGATAATATAATGATGAGATAATAAAACGACAACATTAGCAGCAAAATCATCTATATGCTCTAGTCTAGTAACTAGTTGGTCCGCAATCTTCGCATAATAAGACAATGCGTTGTTTTTTATTACACAATGTGGGACGGTTGTAAGTCTGGTGGTACTGAAAATAGTGACAAAGTCTTTCACTTTGCATGTGCCAAATGTTGTTATTTATTCTCAAATATAGTTATTTCCAACTGTCAATATAAGCGTTGAGTTTATATAAACTAGGGCTGCCACCCCCCCTCGTATCCAAACTTTTGTTGTTTTCAAGCGGCTTTTGAGAATCTTTTCTAAATGTTCTATGATAATTAGTTTTTAATTACTAATTACTATATATATATATATATATATAACGTAATTGATATTGTGGGAAATATGGTCAGTTGGGCGATGTAAAAGAAACTCCTTTAGTCTCCGTTCAAATTTTCGTCTTTATTAAAGACTTCCTCAGGAACAAGACATAGAGTAGGACAAAAGCCTGCTAGCAGAAATCAACATTGTCATCGGAACACACATCAACGCACACGTCCGAATAACACATTTATAAACATTAGGGACGATGCAGCACACAATAAACAAAATTAAAATACGAGAACACATGCATTCTGCACGAATGACAACTGGTTGCCACAACCAGTGTTCCTGAGGAAGTCTTTAATAAAGACGAAAATTTGAACGGAGACTAAAGGAGTTTCTTTTACATCGCCCAACTGACCATATTTCCCACAATATCAATTACGTTTTGATTCCAAACTAAGTCGGTCGTTATTTCTATTCAACTATATATATATATATATATATTATATATATATATATATATATATATATATATATATATGTAAAAAGTTTTCGGTCATCTCGTGTAGAAAATATACTTTATTTGCGACGTTTCGACAGACTACACGAGAT
Organism: Melinopterus prodromus; assembly: GCA_964023965.1. NCBI lineage: Eukaryota > Metazoa > Arthropoda > Insecta > Coleoptera > Scarabaeidae > Melinopterus > Melinopterus prodromus. Next base: position 31,655,567 of record OZ030392.1, read on the forward strand.
GACCGAAAACTTTTTACATATACATAACGATCGTGAAAATTTAAAGTTAAATATATATATATATAGTTGAATGGAAATAACGACCGACTTAGTTTGGAATCAAAACGTATGTGATATTGTGGGAAATATGGTCAGTTGGGCGATGTAAAAGAAACTCCTTTAGTCTCCGTTCAAATTTTCGTCTTTATTAAAGACTTCCTCAGGAACAACCTAATTAGAATAAAACACAGACTTCAGTCAATGTACAGGTCTACACAATTATAAATAGTGAACAAAACATCGTTTCTACTTACACATAGAGTAGGACAAAAGCTTGCTAGCAGAAATCGACATTGTCATTGGAACACACATCAACGCACACGTCCGAATAACACATTTATAAACATTCAGGACGATGCAGCACATAATAAACAAAATTAAAATCACGAGGACACATGCATTCTGCACGAATGACAACTGGTTGTGCGAAAACCAGTCAAAGCAAAAACAAAAAGACATCAACTATGAGCCATAGGGTTACCAACATTAATACCAACCGCGTTGTGTGAGTTCTTGAAGTTATGGTTAATTAAAAAAGAGTATATGGTGCTTAATTTACTTGTGTCGGATTTAAAATTGAGGCAAATGTTTCTGTTAGATTGGATGTAAAACATTTCCAGAAAAAGTCTAGATTTGTAATTATTTTCCGTAGCTATAATTTCGGTATCGCTCCACTTCATTACATGGTTGCAGTCAGTGACATGTAGTGCGACTGCACAATTTTTCCTCCGTAATTTTGTGTCACTTTTGTGTAAAGAAATACGTGACTTAAGCCACTGACTGGTCTGACCATAGTATTTCAGGGAGCAACCACCGCACGGAATACAATAAATAACATTTGACTTTAGTAATTGAGGGGTTTGGTCTTTGACGTTTGAAAAAATATTACTAATAGACTTCTTATTGCCGACCACAACACGAAAATCCTCATTTCTGAACAAACCAACCAGTTTAGAGGAAAGACCGTCAATTTGAATGAGTCGTTTGTACTTGATATTGGGAATAGTGCAACCATCATCAGTCGCATGTTCGCGAAAAGGACTGTTATAAATTAGTTTTTGAACCAATGATCTCGGGTATCCATTGTTCACGAACGTCTCGCTCAAATCCCGCAAGTTACCGTCAATAAATGAGGGATCACTGATGTACACAACTCTGTTCCTCATCGCTAAAACAGTGTTAATCTTTTGACTTATAGTGTGACTCGAAAAAAAGTTAACATATCTACCGGACGCAGTGGGCTTCTTATACCAGTCTAAAATAACAGCATTTGAAGTAGGATTACGGATGACTTTGGTATCTAAAAAGGGGACACCGTAGTTTATTTCCCTTTCCACAGTGAACTGCAAATGTGGGTTGTAGTTATTGAAAGTAGTCAAAATCTCATCAATCTTATTATTTGGTACCGCACAAATGATATCATCAACATACTTGAATAAAAACGGGATACCAAAAGATAATTTACTTATGCAACTGTCTAGCAAGTGATCCATAACAAGCTGTGCCAGTACAGGACTTAAAGGAGAACCCATCACTCAGTGCCAAAGATCTGCTTATAAAATTTGTCTTGAAAGGTGAAATAACAATTTGTATATACAAATCTGACGAGATCTAAAAACAATTTAAGCGAGATGCGGCAACACGATCCGATGATCGACCAGGCCTCCTCAATAGTATGCAGCACCAAATCGAGCGGGATATTAGTATAAAGCGAGACAACGTCTAATGAAATCAACACATAATTAGGCGGAAGAACCCTGTGTTCCATTAGGTTGCAAAAGGTGAAAATGTTTTTGATGTTGTATTTTTCATTATCCTGAAGGGATGTATGTAAAATTGCAGCTAAGAATTTTGAGAGAGCGTACGTAGGCGAACCTATGGAGGAAACTATAGGGCGGAGGGGAACGTTAAGTTTGTGGATCTTAGGTAAGCCATAGAATTTGGAAGGGATAGAATTGTATGTGATGAGAGATTTAGCCGTGTCACTATCAATCAACTTTCCATCCTTCAACACATTAACAAACTCATTGTTCTTTTTTTGGATCGTGATGGTAGGGTCCTTATTGAGGTGTTGATAGACAGCAGTGTCATTAAGGAGGGCCAACGACTCTGTAACATACCCATCCCTACTTATCGCGACCGTCGTGCTACCTTTGTCCGCCCTGGTAATTAAAATATCTGGTTGGTTTTTCAGAAATGCTAACGTTTTTTTTGTAAATCAAGTCAAAAGGTGAAGAGCAAGAAGGATGTGAAGCATCAGAAAGATAAGTGTTGGTGATCAAGTTGGTGGCCCGTGCCCTGTAGAAATCTTGGCGGTCAGAAGGTAGTGCCTGCACGATGTTCTCTACTTGCGATAATAAAACAGAAATGGGGACATCAGCAGAGGTAGTACTCAAACTGAATTTAGGACCCAGTGACAAGAAATTGCTGATGTCCTCAGGAATCTGAGTGTCAGTCAGATTCCTGAACCAACCGGAGTTGTCCTTGAAGGGCTTGACGTTCACAATCTCCGATCTAAGCCTATTAAGTTTTTTAATATTTTGACTTTTTATTCTTGAAAAGTTTTTGTCGAAATTAAATTTCATGTTACATGCATATTCTTCGAAAATGTATGCAGGCACCAACCCTCTAGCTTTCTCTATAATATTTTTTAACCGATCATCAAGTGATTTAACATTTTTAATTGTTATTTGAATTTCAAAATTTATTATTTTAGTTTTTAACTTGTTGCTGAAGGCTTCCATCTTACGTGTTAGTGCTCCATCGTTGCAATCCAGTAACATAAGGAGATTCCTGGACCCGTGTGTATATATATATATATATATACAGGATGTTTCAGAAATAACGGCTAACCTTCAAGGACCATATGCCCAAAGCCGTAATAAGCATATTTTGTCAAATAAGGTATGGTCTAACTTAACGAATTCTTGAGAAAATTAATAAAGAAAGTCGGAGTCCGTCCCTGTTCAGAGCAAGAAAATGGACTACACTCCGCCACAGTTGTGTTGCAACTGGTGACAAATCAATGCCGCCGCCAACATATCGGCCTCCCCGCCACTCCGACCTTTCTCGCTCAGAGCGACAATGACCCACTTTCGTAGGTCACGACAAGACTGATCAGCTGTTTGTTGGTTTATTAACAATAATAATGTTTTTGACTGTGGGATCTTAATGGGGTGTGTTTGTGTAGTGATTTGTGTAGTACCAGACACGGATGGATGACAATTGTATGGCTAGAATGCGACATAACTTTGATCGGCTGTGAAACGCAATTACTGAGTTAAATCGATTTTTGTTCGGCGGAGTTCGCTTTACAATCACAATGTTTGTAAATCTGCATCACATCTGGATTAGGTACGTACTAATCTCTCTATGTTTCAATTGATAAATGTTCGTAAATGTTTGTTGTTTGCCGTGGTTGTTTGCAATGGTATTTCAGTCATGCGCGCACGGCTATGCACCAGGGCAGGCCTTAGACGATTTCTTCAATACAATTTTGTTGGTACTTAAAAGTTTGAAATATACTATAGGTTATTTGACCAAAATTGCTTCTCTGTCCTTGGCGGATATGCTCCTTGAAGGTTAGCCGTTATTTCTGAAACACCCTGTATATATATATATATATATATATATATATATATATATATATATAAATTTAAGACTTCTTGGGAATAAGGTCATTCAATAATCAATACTCAATTGTTTATCTTCGATATATTTCGCTGGACAATGTCAGCATCTTCAGGAAGTACTAAAATGTTTGTAAACAAGAACCGCTATTAGACGAAAGGAACAATTGTGTCTATGAACAAACAACACGTGGTATAACAGTTCACAACAGTAGCCCTCATGTGGAACGTGTTTGTAGATGGTAATCTTCGGCAAAACACACTCAAGAGATGGATATGAATGTGGCAAGTACTAAAATAAAGACAAAAATCACAAACGGGAACACCAAGGCGAGGCCAAACAAAACCAGAACCAACTTACAGGTGAGAACAATAACTTGGTTAAATAACAGGTAAGCAACATCCAACAAGGCGTGTAATGAGCGAGCTCCGCAATCAAGTGTTACAAACTTTCGTTTTCTTTTCTAGGTTAAACAGGCACGGCGCCACCGCAGACAGGCATGGTTGCCAACACAAGACATGCCAGCACACAAATGCAACAGTGTTACAACTACAAGAACATCCAAAACACGGTTTACATTACTTGGAAAACGTCATGTTTAAACTAACAATTAACGATTAGTTTAAACATGACGTTTTCCAAGTAATGTAAACCGTGTTTTGGATGTTCTTGTAGTTGTAACACTGTTGCATTTGTGTGCTGGCATGTCTTGTGTTGGCAACCATGCCTGTCTGCGGTGGCGCCGTGCCTGTTTAACCTAGAAAAAGAAAACGAAAGTTTGTAACGATTGATTGCGGAGCTCGCTCATTACACGCCTTGTTGGATGTTGCTTACCTGTTATTTAACCAAGTTATTGTTCTCACCTGTAAGTTGGTTCTGGTTTTGTTTGGCCTCGCCTTGGTGTTCCCGTTTGTGATTTTTGTCTTTATTTTAGTACTTGCCACATTCATATCCATCTCTTGCGTGTGTTTTGCCGAAGATTACCATCTACAAACACGTTCCACATGAGGGCTACTGTTGTGAACTGTTATACCACGTGTTGTTTGTTACTCTAGTTGTAAGTAGTCATAGACACAATTGTTCCTTTCGTCTAATAGCGGTTCTTGTTTACAAACATTTTAGTACTTCCTGAAGATGCTGACATTGTCCAGCGAAATATATCGAAGATAAACAATTGAGTATTGATTATTGAATGACCTTATTCCCAAGAAGTCTTAAATTTATAATATTATACGGTCGAGAATACTACTGGAATATATATATATATATATATACAGGGTCCTGCAACTCAGCTCCCGTCTTCTGTAGCTCACTTACTCATTAAGCTAAGAGTTTGACATTTTGCAGGCTTACCCTGTACTTCAAGATACAATTCAAGAAATTATTTTTTATTATACAGGGTGTTCCAAAAATGTGCAACGCCACGGTAATATATTTTTTTAAATTGCATGCTATACATTTTTCTACACATTTGGAAGCCTTTTATGGTTGCCTACATATCACCAAAATTTTATTGAAATCGGTTGAGTGACCGCAGCGGAAAAAAATAAAAACAAAAAAAAATTGATTTTGCATCGTAGGCTTTAAAAATCAATAAAAACCACAAAATGCACCTCGTTAATAAAATTTTGCGACGTGCTTATTAAGTTAGATGTAATAGTCTCGTTAACCAAGTGACATTGATCCAAATTATACAGGGTGACCAAAATCGAGTGTCAAACTTGTCAAACTTCAAAGCGCGTTATTGTTCTTATTTTAAATTGTAACCCATAATTTTCTTTAGGTGAAACGATGCGGAATTAAAGTATAAACATTGTTTCTGAATACAACTCCATCACAATTCCCAATATTTTAAAAGTTATTCGCCAAAAACTCATTTTTCAATGTTTCCAACGGCAATTTTAGGTAATAAATATCGTACGTGACGTTGAAAAACAATTTATTTCATAAAAAATAATAGACCTATTTTAGATTTGAGTGTACTTAATTAAGTAGTTATTCAAATGCCAAATTTACTGCATAATTTACCTATAGCGGTAAGGACGGAAATGTGGCTATACGTAAATTTTGCAGTAAATTTAGCAATTGAATAACTACTTAATTAAGTACAGTAAAATCTAAAATACCTCTCTGCGTTATATTTTATGTAATAAATTGTTTTTCAACGCCACGTACGATATTTATTACCTAAAATTGCCGTTGGAAACGTTGAAAATTGAGTTTTTGGCGAATAACTTTTAAAATATTGGGAATTGTGATGGAGTTGTATTCACAAACAATATTTATACTTTAATTCCGCATCGTTTCACCTAAAAAAAATTATGGGTTCCAATTTAAAATAAGAACAATAACACGCTTTGAAGTTTGACAAGTTTGACACTCGATTTTGGTCATCCTGTATAATTTAGATCAATGTCACTTGGTTAACGAGACTATTACATCTTACTTAATAAGCACGTCGCAAAATTTTATTAACGAGGTGCATTTTGTGGTTTTTATTGATTTTTAAAACCTACGATGCAAAATCAATTTTTTTTGGATTTTATTTTTTTCCGCTGCCGTCACTGAACCGATTTCAATAAAATTTTGGTGATATGTAGGCAACCATAAAAGGCTTCCAAATATGTAGAAAAATGTATAGCATGCAATTTAAAAAAATATATTACCATGGCGTTGCACATTTTTGGAACACCCTGTATAATAAAAAATAATTTCTTGAATTGTACCTTGAAGTACAGGGTAAGCCTGCAAAATGTCAAACTCTTAGCTTAATGAGTAAGTGAGCTACAGAAGACGGGAGCTTAGTTGCAGGACCCTGTATATATATATATATATATATATATGGAAAAGGTTTATCGACGGTAAGATATTCAAGGAAAAGGGTTATTTATCGGGCAATTCCGTCATTCGAAGAAGCAACCGTATATATATATATATATATATATATATATATATATACATATATATATATATATATATATATATATATATATATATATATATATATATATATATATATATATATACAAGGAAAAAGGTTATTTATCGGGCAATTCCGTCATTCGAAGAAGCAACCGTAGACACGTGTTTCGGACTATTAGTCCTCATCAGTACGGTATAGCCAAGGAGTAAGATGGACACTCATTGGAAAAACACTCAAATGGAGACCATAAGGGGGGGTGCCCAATGTCACCAATTTGGTGCTTCAGTCACAACATCTTCAGGATTCGAAGACAAGATGTGACGTCGCGCCGGAGGTGACGGACACCCCAGGCCCACCATAGCCGATGGAGGTATAGATGGAAAAGGTTTATCGACGGTAAGATATTCAAGGAAAAAGGTTATTTATCTTCGAATCCTGAAGATGTTGTGACTGAAGCACCAAATTGGTGACATTGGGCACCCCCCTTATGGTCTCCATTTGAGTGTTTTTTCCAATGAGTGTCCATCTTACTCCTTGGCTATACCGTACTGATGAGGACTAATAGTCCGAAACACGTGTCTACGGTTGCTTCTTCGAATGACGGAATTGCCCGATAAATAACCTTTTTCCTTGAATATCTTACCGTCGATAAACCTTTTCCATATATATATATATATATATACAGGGACCTGCAACTAAGCTCCCGTCTTCTGTAGCTCACTTACTCATTAAGCTAAGAGTTTGACATTTTGCAGGCTTACCCTGTACTTCAAGGTACAATTCAAGAAATTATTTTTTATTATACAGGGTGTTCCAAAAATGTGCAACGCCATGGTAATATATTTTTTTAAATTGCATGCTATACATTTTTCTACATATTTGGAAGCCTTTTATGGTTGCCTACATATCACCAAAATTTTATTGAAATCGGTTCAGTGACGGCAGCGGAAAAAAATAAAATCCAAAAAAAATTGATTTTGCATCGTAGGTTTTAAAAATCAATAAAAACCACAAAATGCACCTCGTTAATAAAATTTTGCGACGTGCTTATTAAGTAAGATGTAATAGTCTCGTTAACCAAGTGACATTGATCTAAATTATACAGGATGACCAAAATCGAGTGTCAAACTTGTCAAACTTCAAAGCGTGTTATTGTTCTTATTTTAAATTGGAACCCATAATTTTTTTTTAGGTGAAACGATGCGGAATTAAAGTATAAATATTGTTTGTGAATACAACTCCATCACAATTCCCAATATTTTAAAAGTTATTCGCCAAAAACTCAATTTTCAACGTTTCCAACGGCAATTTTAGGTAATAAATATCGTACGTGGCGTTGAAAAACAATTTATTACATAAAATATAACGCAGAGAGGTATTTTAGATTTTACTGTACTTAATTAAGTAGTTATTCAATTGCTAAATTTACTGCAAAATTTACGTATAGCCACATTTCCGTCCTTACCGCTATAGGTAAATTATGCAGTAAATTTGGCATTTGAATAACTACTTAATTAAGTACACTCAAATCTAAAATAGGTCTATTATTTTTTATGAAATAAATTGTTTTTCAACGTCACGTACGATATTTATTACCTAAAATTGCCGTTGGAAACATTGAAAAATGAGTTTTTGGCGAATAACTTTTAAAATATTGGGAATTGTGATGGAGTTGTATTCAGAAACAATGTTTATACTTTAATTCCGCATCGTTTCACCTAAAGAAAATTATGGGTTACAATTTAAAATAAGAACAATAACGCGCTTTGAAGTTTGACAAGTTTGACACTCGATTTTGGTCACCCTGTATAATTTGGATCAATGTCACTTGGTTAACGAGACTATTACATCTAACTTAATAAGCACGTCGCAAAATTTTATTAACGAGGTGCATTTTGTGGTTTTTATTGATTTTTAAAGCCTACGATGCAAAATCAATTTTTTTTTGTTTTTATTTTTTTCCGCTGCGGTCACTCAACCGATTTCAATAAAATTTTGGTGATATGTAGGCAACCATAAAAGGCTTCCAAATGTGTAGAAAAATGTATAGCATGCAATTTAAAAAAATATATTACCGTGGCGTTGCACATTTTTGGAACACCCTGTATAATAAAAAATAATTTCTTGAATTGTATCTTGAAGTACAGGGTAAGCCTGCAAAATGTCAAACTCTTAGCTTAATGAGTAAGTGAGCTACAGAAGACGGGAGCTGAGTTGCAGGACCCTGTATATATATATATATATATATTCCAGTAGTATTCTCGACCGTATAATATTATAAATTTAAGACTTCTTGGGAATAAGGTCATTCAATAATCAATACTCAATTGTTTATCTTCGATATATTTCGCTGGACAATGTCAGCATCTTCAGGAAGTACTAAAATGTTTGTAAACAAGAACCGCTATTAGACGAAAGGAACAATTGTGTCTATGACTACTTACAACTACAGTAACAAACAACACGTGGTATAACAGTTCACAACAGTAGCCCTCATGTGGAACGTGTTTGTAGATGGTAATCTTCGGCAAAACACACGCAAGAGATGGATATGAATGTGGCAAGTACTAAAATAAAGACAAAAATCACAAACGGGAACACCAAGGCGAGGCCAAACAAAACCAGAACCAACTTACAGGTGAGAACAATAACTTGGTTAAATAACAGGTAAGCAACATCCAACAAGGCGTGTAATGAGCGAGCTCCGCAATCAATCGTTACAAACTTTCGTTTTCTTTTTCTAGGTTAAACAGGCACGGCGCCACCGCAGACAGGCATGGTTGCCAACACAAGACATGCCAGCACACAAATGCAACAGTGTTACAACTACAAGAACATCCAAAACACGGTTTACATTACTTGGAAAACGTCATGTTTAAACTAATCGTTAATTGTTAGTTTAAACATGACGTTTTCCAAGTAATGTAAACCGTGTTTTGGATGTTCTTGTAGTTGTAACACTGTTGCATTTGTGTGCTGGCATGTCTTGTGTTGGCAACCATGCCTGTCTGCGGTGGCGCCGTGCCTGTTTAACCTAGAAAAGAAAACGAAAGTTTGTAACACTTGATTGCGGAGCTCGCTCATTACACGCCTTGTTGGATGTTGCTTATATATATATATATATATATATATATATATATATATATATATATATATATATATATAAAATTGTAAGATGATCTTGGGAGAAAGGTCACAATGAAAACGCTACTCAATTGCTATGTAACTTCAATATATTTCGCTGAACTATGCCAGCATCTTCAGGAAGACACTAAAATCACAGACACAATGTTAAAACGGAGCGACAGAAACGGTATGCCAACTTGTAACTTACTAACTAGAGCATCAATTAATAATAATAATAATAATAATAATAATATTTATTTACGACCGCAGTCATTTCCATACACATAAAATATAAACAAACAAAAACAGAAAAAAAATAATAATTATTCTAACTTAGAAGTAACCCTATCCCTAACTAATTGCTTAAATTGGTTAAACGAAAGTTCAAAATCTTCTAACTCAAGATTCACTTTGTTGGCTAACCGACACATCCTTGTCAACGGTGTATTATTCCCATAGTTCGTTCGGTGAAACGATTCTATAAACATCTTATTATTCCTAAGTCCTCTTTGAGGCACATAGAAGCCAATCTTCCCTAGCAGTTCTGGGCACTCGAGTTTATTATTTAAAATTTTATATAATAAGGCCAGGTCTTGAATAATTCTCCTGTCATTAAGAGTTTCAATGTTAACAACTTCTCTTAGATGAACCAGCTGATCTCTATGATACATTGTTCCCATCTTGTATGCAATAAATTTTAAAAATCTATTCTGGACGCTCTCTACCTTATCAATTGATGTTTTATAATAAGGGGACCATACCACCGCAGCATACTCAAGGTGTGACCGAACATAGGCGCAGTAAACATTCTTCAAGCACCGCAAATCCGTGAAGTCCACCAAAATTCGCTTGAGAAAACCCAACATTCTAAAACCTTTATTCACAACGTTGTCTACATGGTCAGAGAAGTCTAACTTGCTGTTCAAAGTGACGCCAAGATCTTTTATATGGTTTACTCTCACAAGTTTATCATCATTAAACTGATAGTCGCAGTTAAAGACATTTGTGTTACGGCAAAAGCTAATTACAGCACATTTATTAATATTAACATTCTTTTTATTATTGCTACACCATATTGCAAACCTAGTTAAATCACTCTGAAGGTCCGAAGAATCAGTACCAGATCGAATAATTTTGAAGAGCTTTAAATCATCTGCAAATAACGCAACATGCGAATGAATAAAGCACTGTTTAACATCGTTAATAAAGCAATTGAACAGCCATGGTGATAAGTGTGCACCTTGAGGAAGACCAGATGAAACGTTAATCTCAGCTGAAACAATATTATTTACCCTCACAAACTGCTTCCTCCCAGTAAGATAGCTCTTAAACCACGAAAGCAGCCTCCCATGCACACCCACGGCATCCAACCGGCTCAACAGCAGGGCATGATCAACCCTATCAAATGCCTTGGAAAGATCTGTATAAATCGCATCTACTTGAAACCCTCCCTCCAACGCGTCCGACACAAAATCAACAAAAGATATCAAGTTGGTGGTAGTGGACCGACCCCGCACAAAACCGTGCTGCTCCGCTATGACAGTATTCTCAAATATAGGCAGCAGCTTATTAAGGACTAACGATTCAAAAATCTTAGGAAGGACTGACAGTTTAGACACTGGGCGGTAATTCGTTATATTTGAGCGCTCACCCTTTTTAAAAATGGGGGAGATATATGAAGTTTTCCAGCATGCTGGGAAAGTTCCTTCCCGAATAGATGAATTGAATATCTTTAAAAAAATATTGGCAAAAATAAACTTACAGTTCGATACAATTATGGATGGTACTTGATCTGGGCCACTAACAGTAGAAATTTTGAGCAGGTCAAACGAATTGAAAACTTCTGCAAGAGTAAAATCAACGACAGAAACAACATCACTCGGGTTCGAGATAGGAACTTCAACATCATGCCGACTTGCGCGGTCTACATACGCCGAAGCAAAGTAACTCCTGAAAAAGTCCACTATTGTATGAGGATCACAAGTGCTGTCGTCATTGAATTTTACCAAAGCCGGAATATCCCGAGTATTATTCTTACTTGCCACGTAAGACCAAAATTGTTTAGGGTCATCACTTATAGAACCCTCAAGCCTTCTAATATAATTATCATAGCACGGTTTTGAATACTGACTACATCTACGCCTCAGATTGGAAAAGATTTCATAATCGGTTTGTAACAATGTTTCTTTAAACTTTTTGTGTGCCATTTTTTTGCTAATAGTTAATGATTTTAGAGTATCATCATACCAACATGGAAATTTGCGATTCTTGCGCGTCACTGTGGGAACAAACAAATCATAACCATGGAAGAGAACATCGTAAAAAATCTGAAGGCCAGCCTCGACGCCGCAATCATTGAGCAATAATTCCCAATCAAAAGAACCAAGATAATCATTAAGGCCATTAAAATGCGTCAGTTTAAAGTTATAATATACTCCCTCACTGCTGAGAAAATTAGCTTCAGATTACCAGCACGCATGGTCTGGTAATACGTGCATGAGATGGTTAATAAAACTATAAACGATTCCACCAAGCACAAAATATTTGCACACACCGCAAACAATTGCAGGTAAGAGTTCAATAACTGGACGCTAAAAACAAAACACACAAACAATTAAGGGCGGGTAACGATGTAAAAAACACAATACACATACCAGGTCGATAGTAGCCAATCAGGGGAATTCTCAGCGGGAGTTAATCAATCTCGGGGACTAGTTGGAGGGCACACACTCGTCTAATTTTTGTAGGTTAGGACAGCGTGGTAAGACGGCAACACGAGGACAGGATTGCCAACACCAAAAACCAGAACGGTCACCGCAGACCGGTCAGCTTTTTTTTCGAGTGCCACAGCTACAAAATTGCATATTCCAAAATTCTAATTTTTGGTTCGCAACTCTAAACAGTGCTGCTATTCTTAATTGATTTTTTTCTCGAAAGTTAATATCATTTTGACCAAAAGCTTTCATATGGACTTACTGGTTTTATCGATTCCTAAAGTAGTTAGAGGCATTTATAATACGGTTTTGTTAATATTTCAAACTGTTGTAACTTTTTAAGTAGTTGACAAAAGAAATAACTCTATGTGAACTTTTTTTACTCAGTATGACATTTTCTATCGGAAAAAAGGGGGACACCCAGTATATTTGTGTGTTTTTGTTTCATATGCAATATATAATTGTTGTATGAATGTTTTCGTCTGCTACATCCATATTTTTTGTCATAATAAAACAAAGTAACACGGTTGCAACCGTTCATCTAAAAACTGAGATTCTGTAAGTGAATATAAAGTATCTTTCTTTTAATAACGTCGTTAGGACGTACTTACATACACATCGACTTTTGCGAACAATTAGACTTTGTAATTTGACTTTAAGTACTTTTTCTATCTATGTCAATATATCTAGGTCCGCTAGCCCTACAATTTCAACATTTCTACTCTTGTAGGATATACATATTTACTGTAGCACCCATTACATGTGTGTATTGCGTAAAACAATGTTCCCAGTATAGATTCACGATTTTGTTTCAGAGTCGCTGCAGTTGTGTAACCGTCTACAATGCCCAAGAGAAATTGCAAATTTACAAACGAACTCCAAACAGACTACCCATTTTAAAAAAGCTGTGTGGTCATGTAGATATAGTTAAGTGCCTTCAATGCTTATCTGACTTTTCTGCTGCAGATGGTGGCAGATCAGACATAAAAGAACATATAGAATGCGCATAACACAATGCCAGTGTGATGAGTGTGATGGCTGTTGCAAGTACTTCATCGATTAAGACATTTTTTAAAAAACAACGATCCTATTGGTGTTGATTTAGAAATTGCTGCTAAAGAAGCCACATATGCATATCACACGGCAATGCACGATATAAACTTCAAAACTACTGACTGCAGTTCAAAATCAGTCGCAAAAATTTTCAAACCTAAATTTGTAGCTGCACAAAATGCGCAGCTATTATTTTAAATGTTCTTGCGCCCTTGTCTCTGGAAGAATTAAAAACAGACTTACAACAAGCGCAGTTTGTGAGTGTTTCTAGTGACACCTCAAATAGCGGAAATAGGAAAGACTTGATATTAGGTCCTATTGTTGTTAGATATTTTTTAGCCCTGAAAGGTGTGTTTCTAAAACTGTTAGCTTTTGAGTCTGTTCACTGGGAAACATCAGAGATATTAACTGCCTACCTTATGTCAGTGATAAACCGATATGGCCATTGCAACACAAATTTTGGAGGTGTTCTAAGGAGAGGTGAAAATAATATTTATAGCCGGCTCAAAAGAGAAATTGCTGTAGAGTTTATTGGAATTGGTTGCGTTGCACATATTATTCGCAACACTGTTCAGTCTGCAGCTGATGGGCTTCCAATTGATATTGAAGCTCTGGTTGTAAAAATATAAAAATATTTTATACTTACACCGTTAGGGTAACAAGATTAAAAGAATTCTGTGAATCAGTTGATGTAGACTACAAGAAATTAATTCAGCACGGAAGTACAAGATTTTTATCTTTGATGCCAGCAGTTGGTAGAATTTTAGATATATACGAAAGCCTCAAGGCTTATTTTCTTAGCCAAGAAAATTGCCCTCGTGCCATACAACCTTTTTTTGAGAGCCCCGTAGGAAAGATATATTTTGCGTTTGTACACGGACAACAAAATATATTCAATAAAGCTATTCTCCTAATGCAAACAGCCAAAGCAAGTGCCACCGAAGTTGCTTTAGAATTTCAAAAACTTCAAATATACATCAAAGAAAGAATGGGCAATTGTTTGATCCCGCAGCGAGCAAAACTTTTATTAAAAGAACTTAGCTCCAAGAAGTTACCCAATTTAACACTAAGGTAACGGCATTTTTTAAACGGTGTTATTTGTATATCGAATTGTGGGAGAACAGCTTTGGATGCGCCGGCACACTCAGCTGGCTCAATCTTCGTCAAAAATTGCAATGGGCTGAAATTGAGAAGACTGCTGAAGCCATTATTGTCAAACATGGCAAAAACCAAATTGAATTTGACAGTCTTTTTGATGAAACATCACTCGCAACATCTTTTTTTGCTTAAAAAACGAATGAATGGAACTGCTCATTGATGGGTCCAGGCGATTTTATTAATAAGTGGGTGCAGTTGTTTGTAAACTTCAACGAACAACACGTAGAAGTTCCGAATCTGGTGAAAATTGTTCGGTATATGTCTACCAAGAACTTCTGCACCTGTAGAAAGTATTTTCAATAATGAAAAATATTTGGTCTGATGATCGCGGACGCATGCAGGAATCGACTGTAAGAGCTCTATTGTTCTGCAAAATAAATTTCAGAATGACATGTTCCGAATTTCACGATATGATCAAAAAGAAAATAATATATTAATAAAAGTACACTCAAGCGACAAAATACGAGTGATTTAATAATTAAATAATAAATTCTTCTTTCTATGTTCGATGTTTGATGTTACTTATTACATGTACTTCATGTTACATACAGGTTACTCATTACAAACGGTTTTTGTTTTGTTTTTGGATTAACAATTTACTTTAAATTATAATTTTTTACTTTATCATACGCAGTATGCTAAAGTATTGTAATCATGCCGAAAAAAAGAGCGGAAATAGGTCTTTATGGGTCCCCTGAACATTATTGACCAAGGTACAAAAAAATGTCTGTGTGTGTGTGTGTGTGTATGTGTGTAAACGATTTTTGTGGCGACGATTCCGGAGAAACTACTAAAGGTATCGGGACGAAACTTCATATTTAGAAGTTTCATGACCTAACTTAGAGCTGAAAAGCTTTTGGTTGAAAAGGGTCCAAAGGAACTGGTAGTTTATTCTAAGCCTTTTTGAAGGATTTTGCAAATGAGCCGCCATTTCTGTAATTTCGACAAAATAGTTAATAATAAATTAAAGTAAAGGAAATTTTGAATAATTTATGCCTATGACATTTTTTGGTAAAATTAATAGTTTAGCTTCAAGAGCAAATTCTATCCGATCGAGATCGTGTCTGCACAAAAACTAGTAGCCAGGGCTGCCATTTCTGTAATTTCGTCAAAATAGTTAAATAATAAATTAAAGTAGAGGAAATTTTGAATAACTTATGCCTATGATATTTTTCGGCAAAATTAATAGTTTAGCTTCAAGAGCAAATTCTATTTGATCGAGATCGGTCGCATCTGCATTGATATAAAACTACATAGTAGCCTGGATATGACAAATAGTTTTTATGCTGTCACCACAGAAATGTCTATGGCTGTCACACTCGAAAACAGCTGATGGAGAACCGCTATGGAACGTTGCCACTCTAGTGCGGCAATGTATAAAATACAAAATTCAAATAAAACAAGATCGCCAATTTGATTGTTTGTTGATAAGAAATAACAACCCGTTGTTATATCTAATTGTACAAACGATACATTGAGAAAATTGTAAATAAAGTATAGCGATGAGTGTAGTTATATTTTAGTCAGAATTTGAATTAGCTTTTTAAACTTGACGTTTCGTAGAAGTGGTATCAACCTAACATTTCCTATACAGAAATATAATCATTTTTGAATTTTTTTTTAAATACGTATGTCTCAACAAGCCACACAAAAAAACGTTGATGTCACTCCTGCCGAAAACTACATAGCGCGACTTGCTCACGTGCGACGACGACGCTCCGGCTTCGGTGACGCGCCGCATCACCACTCGTCGCGCTATTCCGTACTTTCGGCACTTACGAAATAAATAACTATCATTCTGATGACAGTAGGTAGTGTCAAATGCTGATGCTTTGACAATACCTACTATTGATACTATTGACTATCAAAATACCTATCTGTCAAATTCTGGCTAACTAGTTTAATTTTAATGCAGACACGATTTATCTCAATCAAGTAGATTCTCATGCAGCTAAACTATTAATTTTATATTTTGTATGATAAAGTCATGTGCCTGGCCACATCAGATTTTTGTTTTATAAAACTAAACATATATTTCCGATTTTTATTTTCGAAAGTCTTTCCTGCCCCGGTTTGTAATTTCATAATTATGGTACGCCTACTAATAGCTCTTCAAGTACGCGTACAAGTACTGACTCTAGTACTACCTTGAAAAAGTACAGAAGCAGAAAAGGCGGTAAGTACCGGTCCGATCAAAGATCATATAAGCCAATACCAACCGAAAACCCGATAACAAATATAAAAAATCTGATGTGGCCAGGCACATGACTTTATCATACAAAATATAGAATTAACAGTTTAGCTGCACGAGAATCTATTTGACTGAGATAAATCGTGTCTGCATTAAAATTATACTAGTTAGCCAGGATTTGACAGATATTTTGATAGTCAATAGTATCAATAGAAGGTATTGTCAAAGCATCAGCATTTGACACTTCCTACTGTCATCAGAATAATAGTTGTTTATCTCACAAGTGCCGAAAGTACGGAATAGCGCGACGCGTCATCGATGGCGGAGCGTCGCCGTCGCATGTGAGCGGGTCAAGCTATGTAGTTTTCGGCAGGAGTGACATCAACGTTTTTTGTGTTGCTTTTTGAGAAATAGGTATTTAGAAAAAATCAAAAATGGTTATTTTCTGAATAGGAAATGTTAGGTTTATACCACTACTACGAAACGTCAAGTTTAAAAAGTTAATTCAAATTCTGACAGATTTATATTCATTCATGACACTGTAGATGTCACATCCGTACCAACATACTAAAATATAACTACACTCATCGCTATGCATTATTTACTTTCTCAATTTATCGCTTTTACAATATTAGATATAACAACGGGTTGATATATCTTATCAACAAACAATCAAATTGGTGATCTTATTTTATTTGAATTTTGTATTTTGTACTTTGCCGCACTTGAGCGGCAACGTTCCATAGCGGTTCTCCAACCTCTGATGAAATCAGCTGTTTTCGACAGCCAGACATTTCTGTGGTGACAGCACAAAAAAATAATTGTCAAAATTCTGGCTACTATGTATTTTCATATCAGTGCAGATGCGACCGATCTCGATCGAATACAATTTGCTCTTGCAGCTAAACTATTAATTTTACCAAAAAATGTCATAGGCATAAATTATTCAAAATTTCCTCTACTTTCATTTATTATTTAACTATTTGGACGAAATTACAGAAATGGCGGCTCATTTGCAAAATCCTTGAAAAAGGCTTAGAATAAACTACCAGTTCCTTTGGACCCTTTTGAACCAAAAGCTTTTCAGCTCTAAGTTAGGTCATTAAACTTCTAAATATGAACTTTCGTCCCGATACCTTTAGTAGTTTCTCCGGAATCGTCGCCACAAAAATCGTTTACACACACACGCACACACAGACACACACACACACACACAGACATTTTTTTGTACCTTGGTCAAAAATGTTCAGGGGACCCAAAAAGACCTATTTCCGCTAAAAACTCAATATTTTTTTTTGGCATGATTACAATACTTTATTATACTGCGTATGATAAAGTAAAAACTTAGAACGGAGGGTAGAAGAGCTAGCAAAAGAAAATGCTACTCTAAACCGAACTCGTGAAATAAAATTAACGCTTAAAAGTGACTGCATTCCCCAGTTTTGACCCGACAACAAATCGATAACAGCTAATCAGTGGTTGAAGAAAATCGAACAATTCAAACAAGTAAACCAATGGAATATCGTAACAGCGATTTACTAGATGCAGTCCCGTTTGATAGGTATGGCCAAAAGTCGCTATTGGCTCGCGTCAATCGTATTTGTGAATTTTAGTACAACTACCAACTGTTGAATATGAAACTACTCTAGATTGTAAGATGACAACCGCAATTTTTGAAATGTATGTGAATTTAAAGTCGCAAAGTAGAAAAAACAACACTCGTTTTATAAGGCGTATTGGCGCACTCGTTCCAAAACTACTCGTGCGCCAATTTTTGTCTTATAAAACTTGTATTATAATATACTATAATGATTGTGTGATTAATAATACCGCCCTAAGAGGTTATGTGGATTCCGGTTGTTGTGCTGTTACGATAAGAGCTTCTGATACAATTAAACTGGGGTTACAGCAAAATCAAACACATATTATTCGCTTGTGCGGGTTTGGAAGTGGTTTTGTCAACGTGAACTCAAAAGTTGAGTTAAGTAGCGTTTACATCCACTTAACTTAACTTAACGTACGAAAAATTATACTTAACGTACAAAATTTGGATCCGTTCCATTAACATTCACTTACGTTGGGGTGCTTAACATGCGCATTTGACAGTGACACAATATGAAATCCATATTAAACCTATCGGTTTTATTATACACATATGTTTATGTACACGCAAGTTGGATCAAGGTTCCATCATCCGTATTAATAATCCGTTAATCGCGCTAAAAATATTGCAAAACAACACAAAGATAACAAAGTTCAAGTCGCACGAGTTAATTTTTAGGTTATGTTACTGACACCCGCTGTCACCATCATCCAAATTGTCAAAATCGAGAGCTTGTGATTGGTGCACTTAGCGCACGGATTCTGTGAAATTGAAGTTGAGTGAACAAATCCGTACGTTACGTTAAGTTTTTCTACGTTAAGGGAATCTAAACGAACACATATACTTCAATGGAGTTCAACTTTCTCTAATGTTTAAGTTTTCGTACGTTAAGTTAAGTGGATGTAAACGAGGGTTAAGACTTGATTGTTGATTTAGCTCGTGCGCGAGGTACTGCTCATGTCGTCCCGGACGCGTATCAAAGTTTCCTTAATTGTTGGTCAACCATTTAACTACCACGAGAACGTGATTGTCGTAATTCGGGATGCACAAGTTCGTTTGTTTAATAAAACTAATTTTGACTTTACGACTCTTTACCGTCAAGAAAATTTACGTTGTATCCTAGAGAGACAGTAGATATTCCTCCTCGTCATATTGGTCACGTGTCGTATACAGTGACGGCGAATGTGAAGATGTTTAAGTAGATTTGCAATACAGGTTCATTCTAGGAAAATACCATGTAATGCCTAGGTGCGTTACAAAGTGTGATGCAGGAGCATTACCTGTAATGAATGTTTCTGACAATTCCATAGAATTTAGCAAAAGTGCAATCGTCGCAAGAGGTTATACGTATATTGCTCTCAAAAGATTTGCTTTTCTGTCCACCAAAGTAACCTAAATCCGTTTACTATGCCTGACTT
The DNA here is from genome assembly GCA_964023965.1 of Melinopterus prodromus. Classification (NCBI taxonomy): domain Eukaryota; kingdom Metazoa; phylum Arthropoda; class Insecta; order Coleoptera; family Scarabaeidae; genus Melinopterus; species Melinopterus prodromus. The sequence continues at coordinate 31,675,422 of OZ030392.1, forward strand.
AATTGAAAATATTGACTCAAATATTTCCGAGGCACAGAAGTTACAACTGCTTAGTCTATTAAATAAACATCGAAACTGTTTTGCCACAAATAAAAACAGTGAATTAGGTGTCTGCAGATCATCTGAAATATCGATTAAGTTACTGGATGACCAACCGATAACTTACAGACCATATTATCATATACGCAACGTAACAAAGTTCGCGAAATAGTTAAAGATCTTTTGGAAAATCAGTTAATTCAGGAATCGCAGTCAACGTATGCGAGTCCAATACTTCTAGTAAAGAAGAAAAATTGCGAAGAAAGACAAATATCCACTACCGCGAATTGACGATCTCCTTGATAGGCTAAAGGCTTGTCAGTATTACACGAGTCTAGACCTTGCCTCGGGGTACCACCAGATACCTGTCGCTCAGGATTCAATTGCGAAAACTGCGTTTGTTACTCTAGATGGGCACTATGAGTACCTAAGGATCCCCTTTGGACCTGTTAATGCACCGGCGGTGTTTCAGAGAACAATTAACACCATTTTAGGTTCTTTGAGAGACGATATTCTGATACCATCAGTAAATATTGAAAATGGATTTCAACGATTGGAAGAAATTTTGCTACTACTTAGAAATGCCAACATGACGCTAACACTAGATAAATGTGTTCTTGTTCTTTAATACCTGGGCCACTAAATCGATATAAATGGGATTCGTCCAGGTGCTCATAAAATCCGCGCAATATCAGAGTTTTCGCGACCTACCAATATTCATGAAATGAGAAGTTTCCTGGGACAAGCCAGCTATTTCAGAAAATTGATCAAAGATTTTGCTCTACTAGGGCGACCACTAACCAGTCTAATGAGGAAGAACGCAATTTACAAATGGGAAGATAAAGAAGAAGAGGCGTTTGTAAACCTCCAAAATAAACTGGTTACATGACATGTGTTAGCAATTTATGACCATCTAGCCGAAACTCCAGTCCATACAGATGCTAGCAAATGGGGCATTGGCGGTATGCTATTGCAAGATCAAACTGATAGATCCTTGAAGCCAGTACAGTATTTAAGCCGAACGACTACTGAACATGAACATAATATCATTCCTATGAACTCGAAACCCTAGCTGTGGTGAATTAATTCACTCCAGAAATTTAAGGTTTTCTTAATAGAAAAGCACTTTAAGGTTGTGACCGACTGTAACGCCCTTCGTACCACTTTGACGAAGAGAGACCTAATACCGCGAATTGCAAGATTAGCAAGATTAGTGGTTAGCCCTCCAAGAATTTGATTTTACCATTTTGTACAGACCAGGATGCAAAATGAGTCTTGTAGATGCCCTGACTCGTAACCCTGTTTAAAACAGTGACGGTTACGATAATATTCAAATGCTTCAGGTAAATGTAGACAAAGATGAGTGGGTTTTAGCAGCTCAATTAGGAGACGAAAGGTGTCGCGTTCTGCATAAAACACTAAATACACAATCGCAAGTGCTCTGTACAAAGATGTACATAGACACTATGCTCTCAAGGACAACAAAATTTATCGAAAAATTCTAGGAGGCGTAATTTAATGCTAAACTGTTTAAAATGTTTAACTGCCACGATGGTGCTGGGCACTTAGCAGTGGAGAAAACTGTTGAAGCTATAAGTAGCCGTTACTGGTTTTCATACATGCGCAAACACGTGAAAAATTATATTCTAGCCTGTTTAGGATGTCTAAACAATAAGAGACCCCCTAGAAAGATCACTGGCAGTTTATTTACTATTGAAAAGAAAAATATACGATGGATACATGCACATAGACCACACGGGACCATTTGTTAAGACCACCAAGAAAAAATGTTATGTGATCGTAGCTATTGACAAAATTTACATTTATCAAGCCGGTTGCAAATACCAACTGTTCCTTAGTGATGAGGTTTTTAGACGAAACATGTTTGGAGTACCCAGAAGAATAATTTGTGGCCGAGGAGCTGCTAATTTGTGCGTTCACAAGCATCAATTTTACTAAGTATTTCGAAGAATTGGGTATTAAATGAGTGCTGTGCGCAACTGCAACCTCACGACCTAACGGACAGGTTGAACGAATGAACCGAGTTATTCATCAGCTATAAATGCTTCGACCGATAATGAAGGGCACTAGGATGAGTCCATAAGTCGTGTCCAATGGGGAATCAATGCGACCGTGAGTTCGGTTACTGGGAAAATTCCCTATGAAATTCTTCTAGGCTATAGGCCTAGAGGAATAAATGATACCTCCCTTGTTCATATGTGTGAAGATGAGCCTTAGGATTTGGAAGTGATCCGTGCTAAACTAGCTGAAATAATTGAAAAAAAAAATCAGAAAAGTTATACTACGACTTGAGGTATTGTAAGCCTACAAAGTGCGAGCTTGGACAGCAAGTACTTGTACAGAAAGCAAAGTGCTCTAACGATGGCAAAAGTAGGAAACTTGAGCCAAACTATCATGGATCTTTTGTATTTCACTAAAGTTCTAGACAAAGTCATGTGAAAAGATCTCGTAAAAGTTACATGGGTATTTGTCCATCCGATAATTTAAAGCCGTTCAGAACCGCAGTTAGTTTTGATTCATCAGAAAAGTCTGATGGAGATAAAGCTGATGAGGCCGAAGTGGCTATCTTTACGGTTTAAATATAAGGTTTATTATAATTTAATTTGCAATTGTGCTCTTGTTACAGAACGGAAGTAGGTAATGCGACTTCTCGAGAACGTGAAGGGTCAGGTGAGACCGACTGTGAAGTGTGTGGCCCGCTTATGTTCCCCCGTGTATTACCTGTACTCAGCCCGCGGGAAATTGGCTGACTCTTGGCCGATAACTGGGCAAAGGATCAGTATTATTTGTATTATGGTGGATATCACAACGTGCTGTGTTGATACAATTTAAGTTGTTTAATATACGTTTACTCTAAATTAAGTTTGCTTAATACCTTACAGTTTTAAGAATTAAAGGTACTAAAATCGTAACTAACAAACAAACCAACAAACAACTAGTGAAGTTAATATAAGCGTAGTAAACCAAACCATTGCTCCAGATTAGCTAATTTTGGTCTGTCGACGTAGGTGACAGTTTGTGGCGTTGTCATCCGGTATATAAAAACAAACTACATGTGTCCAAGTGTTTATGACAGACGTTCATCATTTGTGCAAAGTTTTATATCGGTAAATATGGAGCTTATAGATGATATGTTAGAAGAGGCTAATGCGCCCACCTATAATTTACTCCCAGTGAAATAAAAAAGGTATCGTTTAGTATCTGATTTGAAACGTCAAAAGCTAGTCGGCTGATTGTCATTGAAACGCGTGAGTAATAGTATATTGTGTACCAAGCCGAGAAAGTGGTTCTTTTCCGGGCGAGAGAAGAGTTGTACAAGCAAGCGTTGCGAGCCTGGGCACTTCTTGAGGCACGGAAAACCACTTTCTGGGCGTGGTGCACACATAATTTTTTATCCTACACAACAATATCATAAAATTACCCGTTTCTAACGACTAATCTCTGACATATTGGCTTTTGACAAATAAAATCCGTTGACGTTTTAATCACAAACGTCAAACCGAATAGAAACTGTGTTTTGATTGGACAGATATATTGCATTTTCCGGGCTAGCCCTGAAGTGTTCATTACAGGCCGGGCTGGGGCTGGCTGGCAAATAGCATCTTTCGTGTCTCCATAGAGACGCGAAAACGACATTTTCGCATCGTGTAGGATAAAATAGTATATTCTGTACCAAGCCCAGAAAGTGGTTCTTTTCCGGGCGAGAGAAGAGTTGCACAGAAGGCGAGCGTAGCGAGCCTAGGCACTTCTTGAGGCCCGGAAAACCACTTTCTGGGCATGCTGCACACATAATTTGTATCATTTTGCCACTAAATGAAACGCACGCTGGTACAAAACAGTTTATTATAAGTTTAGAAACACATCTCATAGATACATAGTACACAATAGAAACCATGTCACTACATAACGCAGCACCTTGTGCCAACTCTCTTCATGCCGGTGGTGGCGCGTCTATAGTTGCCAACTTAACACAAATACAAACTACATTTTATTATTATTATTATTATATCTTTTTTCTCTTAAAATTAAGATTACAAGTTCAAACGTTATACTTTTTTGACACATCGCCCCGACCTGGTTTTCACAACATCGCGGTCCACAATGGGCGGGTCATTTATTATCGGATCAGTGGTTACGTTAGGTTCATGATGTTTAATTGTCGACATAGGGGTAGAAGTTACAAAATTATCGATATCAGGTTGTTCCATAGTAGGTTCGTTTAATCATTGTTTCAGATCAACCCTGTTTCGCCTTTCTATTCTACCGGACGTGTCCAATACTCTGTACGATCTAGGGGAGTTATGGTGTTCAACAATTTTTCCAGGTTCCCATACGTTTTTAACATGATTGTATACAGTTACATTCTGGTTATTACATAATGGCTTTAGATCTTTAGCAGACCTGTCAAAATACAACTTGTTATGATCTTGACGTCTCTTAAGTCTTTGACTGATGTTTTCACACAAAACCGGTTTTAACAGATCTGCCGAGATTGGAAGCTTTGTTCTACAAATACGGCTAAACAACAATTGCGCAGGCGAGTATTCTAGATATTTAAGAGGTGAATTTCGATACTGCAACAAGGCTTCAAATACATCTTTGCCCTCCGCTAAAGCTTTTTTTAATAAATTTTTCGAAATTCCCACTACTTTCTCGGCAAGGCCATTTGATTGCGGAAAATTGGGGCTTCTTGTCACTATATTGAAATTCCACTCTCTAGCGAATCGCTTAAACAGAAACCCATCAAACGGTATGTTATCACAGTTCACAATATCCGGTATGCCGTACTTCGAGAATATTGACTTAAGTTTTAAGATCACTTCAGCAGCTGATTTATTTTTAAGTGTTACCAATTCCAACCAGTTCGAATACGCGTCCATAGCTACCAAGTAAGGTCTTCCACCATAAAGGTCCGTTTACACGCTCATGCCATTTGCGCAAATTGGCTTGTACAAATCGATTTGCACAGTTAAATCGTTGCGTGTAAACGCTGGCATGAAGTTTGCGCAAGCCAAAAATCTTGGCTTGTGTAACATCTGTCGTGACAGAAAATCGGCTTGTGGTTGGTGCTTTGGAATGAGCGTGTAAACGGGGCACAAGTCTGAGTTCCAACTTTGAGCATGCATATCAGTAGTTAATCAAACTCGTCGACTGTTGACAGCACGTAACCTACCTGAAAGATGTTTGTTTGTTGACAGCACGTTGTCATTTACCAAAATCTTAATTTGTAGTCGTACCTACTCCGTTTTGTAACAGCCGAAAAAGTTTCTTTTTATCCTACACGATGCGAAAATGACGTTTTCGCGTATCTATGGAGACACGAAAGATGCTATTTACCAGCCAGCCCCAGCCCGGCCAGTAATGAACATTTTTCGATGCTAGCCCGGAAAATGCAATATCTCTGTCCAACCAAAACATGGTTTCGATTCGGTTTGACGTTTGTGATTTAAACGCCAACGGATTTTATTTGTCAAAAGCCAATATGTCAGAAATTAGTCTTTAGAAACGGGTGATCTTTTTACGATATTGTTGTGTAGGATAAAAAATATGTGTGCACCACGCCCAGAAAGTGGTTTTCCGGGCCTCCAGAAGTGCCCAGGCTCGCTACGCTCGCCTGTGCAACTCTTCTCTCGCTCGGAAAAGATCCACTTTCTCGGCTTGGTACACAATATACTATTGTGAATTTATAAGTATATACACATATATAACACGAGTAAACTTGTCTTATAACACCCTTCCTGTTTTTGATATTTATATAACTTTTTCCGAACTCTGAAGAAGGACAAAAATTGTCCGAAATATTGGTTAAGGAATAAAAATTTAAAACAAAAAAATATTTGACTGATTTCCCACTATAAGTTTCAATCTTCAAATTATATAGTTACAATCTTTTCCATGTTTATGAAAAGGTAACAGTACAGAGTATAGTTACCGCAACGCTAAATCGTATGCGTATAATAGTTTAATAGAAAACATTCAACTCGTCAAACCAGAGCCAAATAAGAATGGTGTAGTGAAATAAAAAAATGAACTCATTGCGCACCCCCTACCGAAAGAAATTTTAGAAAGTGTTACCAGCGGAAAAATCGGGTGCCGGAGAAGAAGATATGTATGTTCCAAATGTATGGTACTTTGGTCCATGCGTAAGTAGTAATTGTCGGGTTGACTACGTAATTCATCAATTAAATTGACATGAAAAAGCAGATTCCTTTTTAGTAACCAAGATTTAGACCATTTCCTTTTGCGCACTTTCGATTTCCAAATTTTGTTATTATACAAATGGCAGCAGTTGCAAGAACTAGTTCTTGGTTCTCCAGTTTTGAAATACTGTAGTAAAAACACAGTAAATACCGTGTTTTGTGACGATTCTCCACAGTTAACTGATTCACATTTGCACCAACTAAACTGAACGTGTGAACGCGATCATTTCATTCAGTTCAACTGCACAAATTGGCTTGCGCAAACCAGTTTGTGCAAATGGCATGAGCGTGTAAACGCACCTTAAGAAAAAAATGTCTGTACCTATTCTTTGCCAAGGGCGATCGGGAATTGTGTACGGTAATAAGGTCTCTTTTGTGTTTTTTCGTGCACAACGTTCACAAATTTTGACTAGCTCTGGATTTAACTTTTTCAATGCCTATATGCCCTTATGTAACTTAAACAACATTTGTTTTCTTAATAATTTAGGAACCACTAAACGACTTCTAAAAAATAACAATCCATCGCTAATGGCTAAATCATTTGTAAGTTTGAAATAATGACTTATACATTGTTTTCTGTTTATCTTATTGGGCCAATGACCTGTGATATGATTCATGACAATTTTTAATTCACGATCATTTTGAGTGGCAATCTTAAATTCTTCTCTTAATGAGTCGGACATAGGTAGGTAATTTGTCAATGCATGTATAGCGTGTTCAATTTCCTCATCAGTTTGGGATTCAGGTTCATTTAAGAAGGCTCGCGAAAGTGTATCTGCTATGTATATGTATTTTCCCGGACGATATTTAACTATTAGGTTGTCATTTAAAAGTCTTAACAACATACGCTGCAATCTAGGTGTAACAGCCTGTAAGTTCTTTTTACAGATACTCTCTAACGGTTTGTGATCAGTCCATAACGTGATATCTGGCATGCCATAAATAAAATAATGAAATCTTTGACAACAAAAACAATAGCCAGCATTTCCTTCTCAATTTGCGCGTAATTGATTTTAGCCTTGGTCAAACTTCCTTATGCGAAAGCTATAGGGTGTCCGTCCTGAAAGAGACAAGCCCCTAATCCATCCTTGGATGCGTCTGTTTCGATTTCAATGCTTTTTGATGAGTCAAAATAAGCTAATACTGGTGCATTTGTCAATAAATGCTTCAATTGATTTATAGCTAGTTTGTGTTCTTGTGACCATTTCCAATCCACATCACCCCTTAATAAATGCCTTAAGGGCGACGAAATATGTGAAATAGGTATAAATTTACCTAGGTATTTTACCATGCCTAGCAATCTCAGTAAATCATTTTTGTTTGCCGGAGTTGGCATTTCATTAATGGCCTTCACATAAGAGTTACACGGTTCTATGTCCTTCTCCGAAAAAAATTGTCCCAAGAACTTAACCTGCTTTGACTTGAATTGTATTTTATTTTTATTAAAAATAATGTTATTTTTCTGTGCTCTTTGCAAAACTAAACATAAATTCCTGTCATGTTCCTGTTCAGTCGCTCCTGTGATAATAATATCATCAAAATAAATACTAATCCCATCAATTTCTCCAAGTATCTCATATATTTTCTTTTCGAAAACTTCAGGAGCCGATGAAATACCAAAAGGCAATCTTCAGAACTGATACCTTCCAAACGGCGTCCCAAAACTACAATAATCTGCTGAAATATCATCAATTTTAATTTGAAAATAGCCATCTTTTAAGTCAAGCACAGTAAAATATTTTTTATTACATAATTTACTAGCAATTTCCTCTGCTGTAGGTATTAAATAATGTTCACGTTGAATGGCTTGATTCAATACTTGAGGGTCCAAACACAATCTTAAATCTCCATTTTTCTTTTCTACGATAACTAACGGATTTAACCATTCAGTAGGCTTATCAATTTTTCTAATAATACCCTGCTTCTCTAGTTTAAGAAGTTTTTGTTTGACTCGATCATGCAATGGTTGAGGAAATCTCCTACAGGCTTGAACACAAGGAATTGCATCCTTTTTAGAGTAATTCTATGCTCTCCTGGGAACGACCCAGTCCCGTAAAAACACAAATCTGCTCACTAGACTATCAATTCTCGTTATAAGCTTCAACGCCAAACATCCTGGCAACCCTAATAACGGCATTTGACCATTGCTATCGATTACTATGAACTTGATGCATGCAGTTTCTCTACCCTAACTTACATACTAATTCAATCTTACCTATTGGTCTAATTTTAAAGTCCGAACAACCATACGATATTAATGTTACCTTTCTTTTTAATAGCGACATCGGTGTCTTTAACATTCTAAAAATATGGAGTGGTATCACACTCACTTCGGCACCAGTGTCAATTTTGAATTCTACCAGTCTACCTTCAACACTAATTGTCTTTTTCCCAATGTTCTGATGGTTTTCTGATCTTCCATTCAATGCATCTATCGCTTTTTCTATTGCACTAACACTAAACTCACTATCTTCGTCACGCTCAATCTCTTCTTCTGCTCCAGCTTTCAGCTCATGAATTCCTTTTTTCTTAGTTTTGTCTTTCTTCTTGCATACGGATGCAAAATGGTGTTTTCCATTGTATATCTTGCATAATTTTCCGTACGCAGGACATTTTCCTCTTTCATGCTTGTAGCCACAATATCCACACTGCTTGTTGTTGCCTTGACTTCCACGATCTCTATTTTCTATTTTTCTCCTTGGAGTGCCCTTCACTGCGTTCACCAACGCCTCGCTCTGCAGTACCTTTGGATTGCGTCTTGCTCGCCTCCACAGTTCTACAGAAGTCTACCGCCTTTTTTAAGGTGAGGTTACTCTCGCAGCAACCGCTCTTTGTGTATCTTTTGTGTATCTTTGTGTACCTTTGTCCCAAATGCCCATTACAATCCTGTCGCGGATCATTTCGTCTGGATTTTCATAGTCAGTTGTTTTTACTGCTTGTCGCAATTCTGTCAAAAAACTATCAAATGTCTGTCCCTCCTTTTGTCCTACGCTATTAAACTTATAGCGTTCAAAGATAATGTTCTTTTGTGGAGAGCAGTACTCTTCAAACTTGAGTTTTATTGACTTTAGCGTTTTTGACTCTTCCTCCGGTAGCGAAAAAGAATTAAATAACTCCAATCCATCCCCATCTTTCAAACAAAGAAATACTGCTATCTTTTTCTCTTTCTTATCCAGATCCGTTGCAGTCAAAAATAAATCAAATCGTGCAAAACGCCTCCAATTCTCCGACACATTTCCATCGAGTACCAGCGCATCCGGTGGCTTAAATAATGACTGCATTATCAACCTGACACCATGTATCATTTAGCCACTAAATGAAACGCACGCTGGTACAAAACAGTTTATTATAACTTTAGAAACACATCTCATAGATACACAGTACACAATAGAAACCATGTCACTACATAACGCAGCACCTTGTGCCAACTCTCTTCATGCCGGTGGTGGCGCGTCTATCGTTGCCAACCAATAAACAAACTACATTTTATTACATAATTTTTTATCCTACACAACAATATCGTAATAAAATCACCCGTTTCTAAAGACTAATCACTGACATATTGGCTTTTGACAAATAAAATCCGTTCACGTTTTAATCACAAACGTCAAACCGAATCGAAACTGTGTTTTCATTGGACAGAAGTATTGCATTTTCCGGGCTAGCCCCGAAAAGTGTTCATTATAGGCCGGGCTGGGGCTGGCTGGCAAATAGCATCTTACGTGTCTCCATAGAGACGCGAGAACGACATTTTCGCATCGTGTAGGATAAAAAAGAAATGTTCACTCACGCGTTTTTATGACTGAGTGACGTAAAGAACCACTATCTGCTTTTGTATCGAAGTTAGAAACAAGACTATTTCAGTGGAAGGATTGAACAAATATATAATAAAATAATAAAAATAATAATAGAGGTTAGACACAAATAAAATAATAAAAATCATAGTAGGGGTTAGGCACACTAAGGTATTATGCAAGTATAACATATATTCGTCTATATAATTAAGAAAACAAACTATTCAGATATTATTTACGAGTAGTGCTAGTCCTCTCTTGAAAACCTAGAGTACCTATATATTCCTGTATAGTTGAGAATAAATTCATTCAGATATTGTGTGAGGGTACTGACCCACCCAATGATAATGAGCCAGTAGCCTTTCTCCACATTATGTAACATCAGATATACATAATTCGTAGTTATTGTGAGAGTAAAATTTTATCGCGGGATCTTTGATTATATAGCATTGCTAAAGTGATTAAGGGTAGGGTCTGCAGTTGCACGGATAATCTTGGAATAGCAAATAAAGGAAAGGACTTTTCCTAAAATCTGGAAAAAGGCTACTAATACCTAAACCGAAGAAGACAAATGACCAAAAGGGAAAAACCAAGTACAGACCCTATCTGTCTAGTTTACGCATGTGCAAAAGCATACGAAGCCATATTGAGAAACCGAAGCGAAAAACAAAAAAAACATACGATTTTTTGAGGTTTTTTGTTTATAACAAATTAAGAAATGATATTTACGAGTAGGAAACGCATCACAATACATCTACGGACTTTTCCACGTGACCTGGGACCGTCGGCTTCCTGCTAGTATTTTTGTCACGAACTCAGTCATTTTCTGCTCGATTGCCTGGTCTAAAAATGAAACGATGAGTACCACAGGGATCGGTCATGGGAGCGACTCTCTGGAACCTAGCCTACGACGATAATCTTGACATACCAAAAAAACATAATATCAGCCTCATCGCGGATGCTGATGACCTCGCGGTGACCATTCAGGGATGGACAAAGGAACAAATAGTGGTGGATTCGGAAGACACTAGATGACATCTTGGAATGGTTGCGGAAGATTGACCTCGAAATTGCCATAGATAAAACAGGGGCAACTATAACCAGTGGTCGAAACACTCTCTACGCCCTAGAGTTCAGATTCGGCGACCACACTATCAAGACAAGGCAATCGCTGAAATATCTGGGTGTCACAATCGATAGAGGGCAAAGGTACACTGAACATATTGCACTGAAAGCAGAGAAAGCCAAGAAATGCCCTGAGGCGCATCATGCATAGAATTGACGGCCCCACGCAGATGAAACGTCAGATTATAGCAGTAACTGCTGAGCACATCCTCACGTATGCTTGCACAATGTGGCTTCGTGCTCTAAAACACCAAAAATAACGAAACATCCTAGTATCAGTACAGAGGAGTAAAAATATTTTCGTCATCACAGCGTACAGGACTGTGTCCACCAACGCACTCCCCGTAATCGCGGGCGCCGTACCCTAAGATCTTAAATTCGAAGAGAGAGGAAGAATGAGAGAAAGAAGAACGAAGTCAAGCGAGGAAAGCGAGACAACAATGAAGGCGTGGCAGGATAGATGGGATAGCGAACAACAGCGAGCGCAATGGACAAAGACCCTAATAAAGGACATTAAAATGTGGCGTAACAGAAAGCACGGAGAACTGCATTACCATATGACCCAATTTCTTACAGGGCATGGTTCATACCTTTTCCGAATAAAAAAGAAGCGATGTTGCATGCGTCGAATATGGCAAAACGAACATCCCAGCCCACGCTTTCTTTGAATGCATTTCATATTTTGAAACCTCAAGTGGTCTTTCGATCCTCGCGTATTACAGCCTATGGTATGCTCCGGTAGAAATTTCCTGAAAGTGTTGAGTACATTATAACTTATAATGAATCCACAGAATAGAAATGTAAAATAGTAAAATTTTTCTTCAGTACTTTTTATTGGAGGTAGATCCTCTAATAAGTGAAACTTTTAAATAATTGAAAGTCTGATTTCGATATGAAAATAGAAAATTATATATATTTACCAAATATTAGTTTCAACAAAGGATTTTGGAGCCGATTTCTCTGTCTCTTATTCATTGTCATCATTATGGAATATGGTATATGTGGGGTATAGCTATTATTGTAGCGGCGCACCTAGGCCACACCTTTTGCTTCCTCGAGGCGGACGTCACGAGCGCGCAGAATGGTCATAAGCGCACGAGATAGCATATCTATCACACTCCCCAGAACAGGCTGTCTGAACAGACAGGGTTGGCTTTTCACGTGAGAACCAATGCCCTGTTGAACAGAGAGAGTTGGCTTCTCATGTAAGAGCCAATGCCCGAAAGCCAAAGCCTGGCTCCGTTTGTGAGGAACGTTGTCACGTGACCATCCAATGGAATGTTATCGAACTCCGAGGCCGAGACTTGTTACGGGACCACCGGCTTAACGGCGTAAATGAAACCTAAATAATTGAAAGTCGAATTTGTATATGAGAATGCAAATTTATGTATACTTTCCAAATAAGAGTTTCATGCGAAACAAAGGATTTTGGAGACGATTTATCTGTCTCTTCTTCATTGTCATCATTAAATATATTTGTATGTGCAAATTACAAAATTAATGACAATCTGGCATTTGCCTGTTTTGCTTTTTGATGTATGTAACCTCAAGAAAAAAAAAGCCAGGTGTTAACTGCACCATAACTGCGCCGAACACCAGAGTAAATAGTGTAAACACCACGTGCACCCTTCTGCTCAAACGAAATATATTCGAACGGAAAAATGTCAGTACTACACCGCATAAAAGAGTGCTTTTGAACCACTTAATGTAAAAAGTGTAAACGGTGTAGAATATTCCAACGCAGCGTAACGTAATGTAACGTAACGTCCTCTGAAAAGTATACAACAAAATTCAAAGAAAAGTTCTATTTACAAATTTGAATTATCTTTGAATATATAGGAAGGCTCATTTATTAGGAGCAGCAATTTTTAAATAGAACCTGTATTTTTTAGTCATTGATACTCTTAGGGTGGACGCACATTTGTTTTCCCATATTGCTATAACGCTTTTTTCGTAAATGTGTAGATTGTGAAAATTTAATTCTAATTTTTATTTCTTTTATAAGTTGCTGTCTTTCGACGTATGGAGCACCTGATTCATTCAATATCTCAGAAGCTCCGTTTGGGAAAGATTTGCATAATGAATTATATACTTTATTTTTGAAGACAAAGTGCTTAATAGTTACCGTTTTTTATTCTAAAGGTGTTGTACTTTCCGCACAGAATGGGAAATCATTGTGATCGTATTGGAAATTAGCGGGATTATCCAAGTCTACTTCCTACACATAACCAACATTTGATCATCATACAGGGTTGCAACGTTTACAGTATCGATTTCTTCTTTCGTCATCCATCGGAATGATCCTAAAGGCAAATTTTGGCACATTGCATGCCCATATAAATTTGTAGCAGTTATATATACTTTATACTTTATATATTTATATACTTTCGTTTCGTACACATACAAACACCTCCTCAAATACCATTTTGAAAAACAGTATTGTCAATATCTGTTAATAGATCGAATCTAACACCAGTCATATGCAACATAACGACCCAACTCAAACCTAGGTCGGTAAAATACTGCGTCGGATCAAGTTAATTATTTTGTATACATATCCATACATACCCATGCACATCCGATGTTAAATATATATGCCTGCGTATTCGCCAAGTGTTTTACATTCAAATGTTCGTCAGACACGGTGGGCACGTTCATAACTTTTCGCATCCAAGCTTCTATCCGACAATATATTAAAAAAATCAACATCAGGCAGTTGCGGATAATCTAATATTTCAGATGTATCTACAAAAGAATATTGAAAAATACCTTTCTGCCGAAGTAACATAAATTTTGTATAATTTTTTATATACCTTCTTAATCTCTACAACTATCATCTACCAAACATGATGATAATTTCTATAACGATGATGCCATAAACTTAATGGTATCTAAAAATCAAATGTATTATATTAATTTCAATTTACAAATAATTTTTTTCATTTTCCTCTAGCATCAGTCATTTGTCCAACACCTATTTGTTTTGTAAATAAAATATATTTATATTGAGCAATAACATCCACTCGTTCTTGTTTTAACACCATTGTTTTCACAAACAGATGACTGTCATAATTACTGAGATTATGGAAAAAAGCTGGTATAAATTTTGGAATTTTGTAATTCATGTTGCAGAGTAAATGTGTAAGACCCCTGAAAAGCCCCTGTTAGGTGGTCATGATCGCACACCTTATCCTTAACATCCACAAATTTATCGCAGATATGACTTCAGTCTTCAGACTTCAGTGTACTTCAGTCCTGGGTAGTTATTCAGAGTTGTTGGCGATAACATCTGTGATTCCGGTATGACTTCTATGATGCAACTCTCAAATTAGACTGATGATCTCCAATGACTATCTCGGATTATATAGCAAGAAGTAGTAATAATTTAATTTGCGTAAGTATTTATTTATTTATTTATTTACATTTAAGGACTGATAACGGGAAAAACCCAAGAACATCAGCCACAATAAGTCTACAAATTACAAAAAAAGAACAACATCCTCGAACCAACAAATTTCGACATAATCATGCGGAAATCATAATAAATAAATGCAATTTCTTAATTAACAGTACAAAAAAAAAAAAAAAAATCAAAGAGCAGACCCTCAGAAACGCAAACGAGGTGCACCGAAATCGAGACACAATCGATACAGTTCCGACTTGATCGATCCGACAGACTGACTGAAAATGTCAACACTGCTAGCGTTATTGCATGACGTTGCCAACCGGAGCAGAGGCGAATTCCTCATGGAATTTGTCCGGGCAGTCGGCACAGTGAACAATTCACGGCGGCGAAGATAGCGAGCACAGGCGTTGAGCTGAAGGCTCTGCAAAAGAATGGGCGAATCATACTGACCGCGAAACAATTTAGCCACAAAAACAATTCCGCCGCACAGTCTTCTGTCCTCCAAGCTGAGCAGCCCAAAGCGGCGGCACAAGACGCTGTATCGTTCCCCCCCCAAATTAAATCTATATTTCAAATGCCTGACAAATCGACGCTGTACCCCCTCGATACGGTCAATGTACACCGCATACTGCGGGCACCAAACAGTTGAACAATATGACAAGTGACTATAAACAAACGAATAAAAAAGAGTTGTCAGAGATCGAGGATTTCTGAAGCCACCCGATGTTCTTAAAACAAAACCCAGCATGCGGTTGGCTCTCCTCGCCACGAAATCAACTTGCTCATTAAAAAGCATCTTCCTGTCCAGCATCACACCCAAATCTTTTATACAGGAAACTCGCCCTACCAGGTTATTGTCGATGTTGTAATCGTGTGTAAGAATATGATTATTTCTTGAAAATGAAATGACATGACATTTGTTGTAATTCACGATTAAATGGTTGTCTTTGCAAAAGTCACTAAAACTGTCTAGATCATGCTGTAACCTAACGCAATCACTGGCAGAGCGAACGCGCATAAAAATTTTCATGTCGTCCGCGTACAGGAGGTATTCCGCATGCTGGAAACACTGAACAATATTATTAATATACAACAAAAACAAAAGCGGGCCAAGATGGCTCCCCTGGGATACACCCGAGGTAACAGGAATTATTTCTGAAACAAAACCAGCAACACAAACCCTCTGTGATCTGTTAGTAATATAAGACTTGACCCATCTCAGCAAATCCCCAGCAATACCTACGCTGCCCAGCCTGGAAAGCAGACGACCATGATCCACCTTATCAAACGCCTTAGAGAAATCTGTATATACTGCATCCACCTGCACACCGCAATCCATCGAGTCCAGCACAAAAGCCGTATATTCCAGAAGGTTTGTCTCCACAGACCGACCAGCAAAAAATCCGTGCTGGCGGACCGTAATAAGACTTTTTACGTTAAAAAACATCTGCTCATACACAAGTTTTTCAAAAATTTTTCCAAATTGACTAAGAATTGAAATCGGTCTGTAGTTTAGCACAGAGGTCCTGTCGCCGTCCTTGAAAATAGGTACGATGTTCGCTGCCTTCCAGATGACTGGAAAGATTCCCGTTGATAGTGATTTGCTGTAAATCAAAAATAGGGGAGCCGCCAGGGCCTCTGCGCAACTCCTTATTAATAAAGGCGGTATGCCATCGGGACCCGCCCCCTTGCTCACGTCAATGGACCGCAATGCGCACAAGACACCAGATTCATCAAGAAACACCGATGACAAATTGACACCGCCACGAGACACACCATCATCACCATCCGCGACTGCCACCCGCGGTTCATAAACAGAACCGAAATATTCGGCAAACAGGTTACAAACATTCTCACCGCCTTCGACAAGACGGTCCCCAAAGCTCATTGAGGAAGGCATGACATAATCGGAGTTACGCTTGCTCCTAACAAATTTCCAAAAGTTTTTAGGTTCCGACACAAGAGCAGTCTCCGTCCTTCTGACAAACGAATCGTAATCCCTCGCGATTAAGTGTTTGGAGCGACGCCGCAGCAAGCTGAACGAGAGGTAATCTAACCGATTACCATATATTTTCCATTTTTTATGTAGTTTATTTTTTTTTAAATGTCTACACTTTTGTTTAAATCTAATAGCACCTTACCTTAAGTCCCTTTCAATACTTATTACTAAAAATAATAAACGTTTATACGACAACTGACTATTTTATTTTATATCACGTATCAAGTACCTCCAAGCGACTGCGGAGTAATATTATGTGGATCAGATCACTTAACTCTTTACATACACTGGATAATAATTATTGCCTATGCATTTTTACTATGAACATGTCAATGGATATTTTATCATTCAGATATTCATCGCAGATCTTAATACAAATAAAAAATGGTTCCATTTGGAACTGTAGGTCCAGAGTCGCTTCCTACCGATATACCGGGTGATTCAATTTTGAGCCTCACCATGGGGATCTCGCTTATTAGTGGAGATAGAGCCTATGTTTCGTATTTTTATGCTAATCAATTACCTGAAAAGAAATTTTAGCTATCATTGTTCATTTTGAAGATATCCACTAAACCCTGAAATGTTAAGATACCGTTTTTAATTTTTTATTCAAAACCAAATGTAGCTAGACATTTGAAACAAAAACATTCTACTATGTACTTTTTAACAAGGAATGCAGTGTCATTTTTTAATTTGAAATAACATCAAAGATGGCGGCGTAACCATGGCTAACTTTTCTTTTTCTTATAGGCGCCATGTTGAATTTTGGCATTTTCCGATTATTTTTTCAAATAATGGTGTAATAATCAAAAAACCTTCAGGTACCCAACTGGAGCTTGGTTACATACCGCCGGAGTTGTTCCCAAGCAACGCCAACATAATGCACTTGGATCAAGCGGCGCCCTCAGCGTTAGGTTTGCCATTTAACCAAATAAAGCTCAATTGTCGTTGATTGTGGATATAAAATGCCGTTTACCAATAACGAAAAGCGTGATATAGTTAAGAGTTTAATTGAATTTTGATATTTTCCGATAGTCGTGTCTTTTCTCATTTTCGAAATGTATAACATGTTGTCATTATTTTTAAAACACTGGTTTAATAATAAAAAACACGTTCTTCTTTTTCTTGTTGTTTGTCGTGCTTATCAAGTAACCAACTGCTTGGTTACAGACAGCTGGCGCCAATAGTGCTTTGGATTAAAAACATTCAGATTGTAAAAGAAGCAAGTTTATACAACATAAAGATTATTTTTTAAGTAAATGTTCCAATTGGCCGATATTTTCTTGAAGGCATAAAAGCGTGCCCGCTTTCTACATGTTATGCGCTTCTAACTGGTCTTCCCAGAATAGCATTGACCGCATTTGTTATTCGATTCCCGCAGATCGTCGATATTTCTGCGAGTATCGTGATAAATTTCGTCGTTCACAGTTCCCCAAAGAAAATAGTCCAGAGGACTTAAATCAGGGGATCTACCACTCCACCATTACCAATCCAGCGATTTGGAAATTGTTGATTTAATAGTATATTATTTGACGAGCACATAATTAAGGATATAAAATGCGATTTCTTTGTTCGTAATGGTCTGCAAACACGTGTTTTGCGGCAATTCGAAATTAAGGGCTACTTCCCGCTTAGAAATCCGAGGATCGTCATTTATCTAAAAACCATCTAAAAACAGTTTTGCAAATTATGGTAATTTAACGTTTACCATTTCTAAAATACCTCTTTGATCAGTTTCAACATTTCCATGAGGATTATAAGAATTGCAGGGTTTACTAAACGATCCATGGGCCGCTAAATTTCCCTCCAATGTTAGGAATATTGTACGATGCGACATTTCTAAGAGAACATTAATAAACTCTTATTATATCACGCTTTTTGTTATTGGTAAACGGCATTTTACGTCCACAATCAACCACAACTAAGGTATATTTGGTTAAATGGCAAACCTGACACTGAGGGCGCCGCTTGATCCAAGTGCATTTTGTTGGCGTTGCCTGGCAACGACTCCGGCGGTCGGTAACCAAGCTCCAGTTGGGTACCTGAAGGTTTTTTTTTATTATTACACCATTATTTAAAAAAAGTATGGTAACATGTTATACGTTTCGGAAATGAGAAAAACACGACTATCGGAAATTGCCAAACTTCAACATAGCGCCCATAAGAAAAACAAAAGTTGGCCATGGGTACGCCACCATCTTTGATGTTATTTCAAATTAAAAAATTACACTGCATTCCTTGTTAAAAATTACGTTTTTGTTTCAAATGTCTAGTAACATTTGGTTTTGAATAAAAAATTAAAAATGATATCTGAACATTTAAGTTTTTTGTGGATAACTTCAAAATGAAAAATGATAGCTTGAATTTCTTTTCTGATAATTGATTAGCACAAAAATACGAAACTTTGCCAAATTTAAACATAGGTTCTATCTCCACTAATAAGCGAGATCCCCATGGTGAGGCTCGAAATTGAATCACCCGGTATACATACCTATTGCACAACGTTTAATAGTAATCCAGCAGCTAAATTTATAGTGCTCGATGATGGAGTTTTTACATTAAGCCGATTCGAGAACCTCCCTATTTTTAACATCAAGCTGATTCGGGAACCTCCTCATAGACCTTGACCAGTTATTCATCTTCTATGACTTTTACATCAAGCCGATTCTGGAACCTCCGCCTTGATCTTGACCTTGAATACTTAGGGTCAAAGAGGCGGTTCTGGAATCGGCTTGCTACCTCTACTGCCATCAATTTGTATCTAAATCTGATGTCGGTAGTTAATAAGATCTCGCTGTCTACGAAAGACTAACACCTTGATTTTTTTCCGGGTGGAGGCGGGGGTCATGAGCGCGAGCAGCGCTGGACAGATCAGGGAACTCACGGTTAAGGAAATCGACGGCCTCATAGATTGAGGATAGCCCGAAAGACGAGTACACCTACGTGTCATTCGCTTAGAAGTGGACACTACAATGATGGAATGATCATTGTATTTTGCGTTTTCAGGTCTCCTGTCTCCTTCCTTAGCTTTTTCATTTCCGTATTACACTCGTCTTGATTCAGTCTCATTACCTGCACCTCTGCGTTCACAGCTTGCATTTGCAGCACATACTATTCATGGAGCCCAAGATTTTGTCCATTTTCTCAACACTATTACTACCACTACTATGATAACATTCATTTGATGAATATTTCGTTCTATTTTGTGTTGCCTAATTTGGGTCTATCGCGCATAGATACAAACCTATATAGATCAACTCTTTGGAGGTTAGGAAACTTATCGGTACCCACGTTTATATACTTTATTCATGCCACGGCCCCTCCAACCTTCTTTTAGTGATCAAACACTACTAATACATTCTGCTCAACAACACTCGTAATGTTTGCTGGAAACTGCCCAATAAATGAGTTAAGCCTCGGAGGTAACTACCACCGACAACTTGACAGACAACGACGCGACAAATCACGACAAATAATAACCTGTAATAACCTGTAATATAAACAAACTACAAACTATGTGGCAAATTTGATAGCTGTCGACGTAGGTGACAGTAAACTATCACCTACACATGACGTTATCATGTGGTTAAAATTCAAATTCAAATTCGAATATTTATTTCGTGTAAATACAAAATAGCGATATACATATATACATTATACATACAATATTCCTATACAGTGAACACAAGTCAAGAAATGAATGTGGGTATTATGTAGTTATACAAATACGATATGGTCTTCAGATTACTCCTGTTGCTGTTGTAAATTCTTCGATTGTATAGAAGGCTTTTTTGACATCAATTTGTATCTAAATCTGATGTCGGTAGTTAATAAGATCTCGCTGTCTACGAAAGACTAACACCTTGATTTTTTCCGGGTGGAGGCGGGGGTCATGAGCGCGAGCAGCGCTGGACAGATCAGGGAACTCACGGTTAAGGAAATCGACGGCCTCATAGATTGAGGATAGCCCGAAAGACGAGTACACCTACGTGTCATTCGCTTAGAAGTGGACACTACAATGATGGAATGATCATTGTATTTTGCGTTTTCAGGTCTCCTGTCTCCTTCCTTAGCTTTTTCATTTCCGTATTACACTCGTCTTGATTCAGTCTCATTAACTGCACCTCTGCGTTCACAGCTTGCATTTGCAGCACATACTATTCATGGAGCCCAAGATTTTGTCCATTTTCTCAACACTATTACTACCACTACTATGATAACATTCATTTGATGAATATTTCGTTCTATTTTGTGTTGCCTAATTTGAGTCTATCGCGCATAGATACAAACCTATATAGATCAACTCTTTGGAGGTTAGGAATCTTATCGGTACCCACGTTTATATACTTTATTCATGCCACGGCCCCTCCAACCTTCTTTTAGTGATCAAACACTACTAATACATTCTGCTCAACAACACTCGTAATGTTTGCTGGAAACTGCCCAATAAATGAGTTAAGCCTCGGAGGTAACTACCACCGACAACTTGACAGACAACGACGCGACAAATCACGACAAATAATAACCTGTAATAACCTGTAATATAAACAAACTACAAACTATGTGGCAAATTTGATAGCTGTCGACGTAGGTGACAGCAAACTATCACCTACACATGACGTTATCATGTGGTTAAAATTCAAATTCAAATTCGAATATTTATTTCGTGTAAATACAAAATAGCGATATACATATATACATTATACATACAATATTCCTATACAGTGAACACTAGTGGACCTATAGACCGCCTATTGGGTAGATCAGTGAATCGGTACATCGCAGGAATCGATAGACCGCATATACACTACTGTCTTTAAAAAATACTTTTTTCCAAAACCAAACTTTTAAGTTGTTACCTATAAAGTTGTTTCTATGGACTCATATATAAAACAAAAATGGTTCAGTACAAAAAAAATTAGTCTCCCGCAATTGAAAACAAAAATATAATTTGTCGCTATAAATTTGATTTTTTTTTTGGTAGCTTTCTCTTTTCAAGTTGAATAATTTTACCAATACGTATGGTGTGAAACAAAAGTATAAAAATATAGTATTCTAATGCAACGTACTTAAATTGCATAAAATTTAGTAATTTTAACAAATTTAGCTTATTTTCATAATTATTTGATTATATAATCAATGCAAATTACGATGACAAATCTAACAATTTTTTTTTTAAGTGGCAAGCATGATCTTAATAAAAATGTAAACATATTTTAGACCACTTGTGGAAGACGCTGATTGCTTTTAATTGGGCAAAGTTTGTTGGTGGTATATGTGGGTCCGTAGAGATACCTTTTTATCAACTTATATAATGTATTTTTGTATAATTGTCTATTTATCAAATTAAACACTAAATTATTTTTCATATAATGGCATGTTGTTAGCCCAGCAACTACAATCTACTCTTATATAGAAGGCTTTAATGGAAAACATTTTTCTGATTTGTTTTTTTTTATTTTAGATTTTATTAAAGATGTTTGTCACTTGAAAACAAAAACAATTGTTATATTTTGTTCCCAGTTATTCCATTACGTGGAATACAAAAAAAGGTTCAATTGTTAAATTTACTCAATTTTATGCCAAGTGCAGGAAATCTAAATCTTGCAGTAACGTAATATTTATATACTATTATTTCACAAACTATAGTTGAAAATTTTCAACTTGAAAAAAACTTTAACCTAACTACAACAAACAATTGAAAAAAATTATATATATTAGGCCTCTTGTGGGAGACCTATTTTTTCTCAATTGGGCTAATCTTGTTGATGTTATATGTGGGCCCATAGAGATAACATAAATCAACTTAAAACTTCGATTTTCAAAAAAATTCATTTTATACACTCTACTACTTGGTTGGTCACTACTTATACAGATTGGTATTGTAGATTAATAACATTGTACATATATTGCAGAATATGTAATACATGTATAATAAGATTAGTATTTTTAAATAACAAATAAGCAATGATAATTAAGAAAGTAAAACATGATTGAGGCTAAAAATTAAATTAGTTCCTTTACAGAGACTGTGCATATAATATATATTTGTAGAACATTGCACATCATTGTTGTATACATGTGTATACAGGGTCCTGCAACTAAGCTCCCGTCTTCTGTAGCTCACTTACTCATTAAGCTAAGAGTTTGAGATTTTGGAGGCTTACCCTGTACTTCAAGGTACAATTCAAGAAATTATTTTTTATTATACAGGGTGTTCTAAAAATGTGCAACGCCATGGTAATATATTTTTTTAAATTGCATGCTATACATTTTTCTACACATTTGGAAGCCTTTTATGGTTGCCTACATATCACCAAAATTTTATTGAAATCGCTTGAGTGACCGCAGCGGAAAAAAATAAAAACCAAAAAAAATTGATTTTGCATCGTAGGCTTTAAAAATCAATAAAAACCACAAAATGCACCTCGGTAATAACGTTTTGCGACGTGCTTATTAAGTTAGATGTAATAGTCTCGTTAACGAAGTGACATTGATCCAAATTATACAGGGTGACCAAAATCGAGTGTCAAACTTGTCAAACTTCAAAGCGCGCTATTGCTCTTATTTTAAATTGGAACCCATATTTTTTCTTAGGTGAAACGATGCGGAATTAAAGAATAAATATTGTTTCTGAATACAACCCCATCACAATTACCAATATTTTAAAAGTTATTCGCCAAAAACTCATTTTTAAACGTTTCCAACGGCAAATTTAGGTAATAAATATCGTACGTGGCGTTGAAAAACAATTTATTACATAAAATATAACGCAGAGAGGTATTTTAGATTTTACTGTACTTAATTAAGTAGTTATTCAATTGCTAAATTTTCTGCGAAATTTACCTATAGCCACATATCCGTCCTTACCGCTATAGGTAAATTATGCAGTAAATTTAGCATTTGAATAACTACTTAATTAAGTACACTCAAATCTAAAATACGTCTATTATTTTTTATGAAATAAATTGTTTTTCAACGCCACGTACGATATTTATTATCTAAAATTTCCGTTGGAAACGTTGAAATATGAGTTTTTGGCGAATAACTTTTAAAATATTGGGAATTGTGATGGGGTTGTATTTAGAAACAATGTTTATTTTTTAATTCTGCATCATTTCACATAAAAAAATTTATGGGTTCCAATTTAAAATAAGAACAATAACACGCTTTGAAGTTTGACAAGTTTGACACTCGATTTTGGTCACCCTGTATAATTTGGATCAATGTTACTTGGTTAACGAGACTATTACATCTAACTTAATAAGCACGTCGCAAAATTTTATTAACGAGGTGCATTTTGTGGTTTTTATTGATTTTTAAAGCCTACGATGCAAAATCATTTTGTTTTGGTTTTTATTTTTTTACGCTGCGGTCACTCAACCGATTTCAATAAAATTTTGGTGATATGTAGGCAACCATAAAAGGCTTCCAAATGTGTAGAAAAATGTATAGCATGCAATTTAAAAAATATATTACCATGGCGTTGCACATTTTTGGAACATCCTGTATAATAAAAAATAATTTCTTGAATTGTACCTTAAAGTACAGGGTAAGCTTGCAAAATGTCAAACTCTTAGCTTAATGAGTAAGTGAGCTATAGAAGACGGGAGCTTAGTTGCAGGACCCTGTATATTACAGAAAACAATAAGTAAAAACTGGATTATTTACAAATTTAAATATTTCTTCGTAACATGTAACTGTTAATGTGAATAGAATCTTTTTCCATAATCGCCCCGGAGAAAACGTTTTGTCAATTTACACATACGTAGAATCCCACCTTTTAGCCGTAGAAAATGCCACATTTAGCTGTGCAAAAACGTGTTGAAATAAATACATTTTAACTAAATCCAAAGTTTGTCCTCATTTATGGTTATAGCAATACAGACCTTGATTCGAAATTGTATTCTTTGTAATATGATTGATACGTGTATGTATATGAAATTGACAATAACATTACGGGTGATCGAGAGTTACGATTGACCAATGCGATATTGCGATAAGTCTGCTTCAATAACCCTTCCGAATCACCAATGTTGATATTCGTCCCATTTGTTCTGATATATATAGAAATCTGTTTTGTTCGAAGTAACAGATAACTTTCTTTAACCCAAAATTAGATTCCTTGTTCCACAGGCTATTTATCACATCGTATATGTTACCTGTGCAAAAATTGAATTAAAAGAAATTCAACTAAAAATATAATAATTAATGTAACCTTAAAATAACGATAAATAGTTTCATTCCTTCAAATTCTTGTACTAAATGTTTGATAGAGGAAAAATTCTTGTTTATTTTCTTTCGAGTCATCCCCATTTCTGAGCCGGCTCCATTTCTGGCATAATGAGCTGATGTTCACGTTCTAGGCTTCTCTCTTGCGCTCTGTCAATTCGCACACTATTTTAACTTCGGGTTTCTGGTAGTTATAGGGGCTGTGGTATGGTAAACTGAGTTATATGCCATATGTGTCATTAGATATACTTTGACCTGGAAGATCTATTGAATGTGGGGCTAAATACGTACAAATTAGTTACTGTACGACAGTTTGTTTACAACCTGAAATTATTAATAAATAAGTAAATGTGTTTTACAAATAATCTGCAATAAATTCACCTTATGCTATGAGTGCGGTTGTTTGGGAAATCTCACCATCAAAATATTAGGTTAGGACGGACATTGGCGCTGTGCGCAGACCCGATTGGTGTTCATTGCTGCCATCTAAGAGCCTACGTCTCAAACTGTAATCAATTAGAGGGATAGTAAACGGCCATACTAAACGAAACGGAAATCATTTCTATTAATTTACTTACTGTTTTCGTAGTAACTTAACTGCGCGGTAGCATTCGCTATTTCACTATTTGTCAAATTTTACCATATCGTTCCAATTAGGTAGGGTATTAAGTAGGTACGCATTCGTACGTAACAAAAACTAACGCAAATTAATACATATTTTTATACGATCAACATGGTTATAGGTTGTTCATATCATACTTGTGGGGACGTAACAAATCGCTTAGCTCTGTAGATACCTACTGCAATGTAAATAGGTTTGAGGTTATGATAAGGTTATGTCTGCGCTTTTGACGTTTCTAGCTGGCAACCATGACGACGCGTAATAAACAGCTGTAGGAATGTTGAGGCGCGTTCACCAAAATCGCTCGCTTTTTGGAAAATTTTGAAGCAAAAACGCCCTAGAGGCCGTTTTGCGTCGATTTCAAAAACTCACGCAACGTAGAATTGCCCATATAGTGGATCGGACGCGCTCCGCGCGCCCGAAAAGGCCTCTCCAAATTTTCCATAAAGAATTAAGAAGCCACTTTTTCGCATGTGAAATGGTGAGAAAAAATACGTGAAATCAGTTTACATAATATAGACAAGTCAAGAAATGAATGTGGGTATTATGTAGTTATACAAATACGATATGGTCTTCAGATTACTCCTGTTGCTGTTGTAAATTCTTCGATTGTATAGAAGGCTTTTTTGACAAGTGCAGTTTTGAGCATCGGATTAGCTTCATCGGTGGAAGGTCTTGGACATGCTGTGGTAGCTTGTTGAAGAAACGAAAACCCCAATAGCGACTTCCTGATTGAGCCATCGTTAGTTGCACTGGAGGTGGATGGAGTTGATGCTTGTTCCGTGTGTTGTGGGCATGTACATCAGGATTGGTTTGCAGATCCTTCTTCCTTTCCAGAATTCCTCTCACGCATGCCAGTATATAGAGGGGTGGCATGGTGAGGATGCCAAGTGGTGTCCTCGCTTGAGCAGCAACTATTGCCCTGGCAGCTCGCTTCTGCATAACAAAAACCCTACTGGCGTGCACAGAGTTTCCTCATATGAGGGTTCCATATTGTATGTTACTCTGGAAGAGAGCGTGGAATATTCACTTAGCTGTATTTTCATCTGATATTTGGCGCATTTTCCGTATGGTGTAGATAGTTTTAGCAAGTTTGCTGCATAGATAGTCTATGGGGACGTCTCATGGCAATGTTTCATCGAGATGTATCCCAAGCAGCTTGACACTTTCCTTTTGTACTTTCTTCTGCGGTAGTTTGGCTTTGAAGGAGATTACTTGTGTTTTCCTTCATTGTTTACCAGGTTATTCATCATGAACCATTTACTAGCCTGTTGCTGGATGTCTTCTCTTGTGGTTGGATTTGTTATCTGCCGAAGAAATGTAGTGTCGTCGTAGAATTGTATTGTTTCTACTTGCGTTCCGATGTTGTCCGGTAGAACGTTCACATATATAGTGAACAAACAAGCAGAGAGAATTCCTCCTTGTGGACAGCTTGTTGTGGAGCGCTGTAGTGTAGAAAATTTGTTTTTTACACTTTCTAGTTGTTGTCTGTTGGTCAGATAGGATTCAAGTAAGTTGTATAGTGCGCCTCTCACTCCATAGTGTTCTAGTTTCTCAAGAAGTTTTTGTGGCTGATAGTACCAAAAGCTTTTGTCAAGTCACCGGTGTGAATACCTTTTTCTAGGTTGTTTAGAATTGAGGTGGTGATTTTTTCGATAGCGTGCGTTGTAGTTCTGCTTTTCCTAAATCCGTATTGGCATGTGTTCACGATTTTTTGTTTTTCAATTAATGACTCTAGGCTGGTGCGTTCTCGTATAACTTAGAGAATGATAACTTAGAGTATGGAAATTGAGCGGTAGTTACCTGCTTCGTTTTGTCCCTTTTCTTGAATATCGGTGTTATTTTGGTTATTTTCAGTTCATCAGGTTCAGCCAGTGTAACTTTTGGTAAAGTGGTACATAAACGTAGCATGGAATTCGAAATAAGTGATATCGTTTTCCCATTGAATGTTTGTTAATTTGTCTTTCAGGTCTTGAAACCTTCTTTTTGTTATTGGTCTAGTCAGCAATGTTGTGTTTATGTATGTATTTTCTGTTTCCATCATTGTCAGCAGCTGTCCATAGTGATCTGATAGGTTTAGTTTTAAGATTTCTGTCTTTGTCTGAAGAGATGCATTGCTGATTACCCACTCGATGCATGATGCACTGGTTTGTGTTTCTATCGTGTTACCATCAACCGTCATTTCTAGGTTGTAGCTCGTGTCTTTGTGCGGTGCTGCTATGATAGTCAATATTGATATCTCCACATATAATGATGTCCTTTTCGTTTTTTTTTGTAGC
Organism: Melinopterus prodromus; assembly: GCA_964023965.1. Taxonomy (NCBI): domain Eukaryota; kingdom Metazoa; phylum Arthropoda; class Insecta; order Coleoptera; family Scarabaeidae; genus Melinopterus; species Melinopterus prodromus. Next base: position 31,703,139 of record OZ030392.1, read on the forward strand.
AATTCGCATACTTCCTCGCAAGTATCGATGAATTTACTGAACATTCCTCCTGGTGGTCTGTACACTACTACTATTACATATTTGGTGCCGTCTAGTTCTATGGCAGTTATTTCGCATTGTGTTTCCTTGGATTTTTGTTTGATGTGGAGTAGTTCATTTGCTTTCCATAGGTTTTTTGTGTATATAGATACTCCTCCGTGTCTTGCATTTTTCCTGCAGTAGTGGGAACTTAAGTCATACTCTGGTATTTGGTAATTAATTATCTGTTCGTCGTGTAGCGAGTGTTCCGACAGACAAATGACATCTGGGTTTTTATTAATATATATATAACATGTGGGTAACTTCGTTTAGTTTGTTGGACAAACAATGTATGTTCAGGTGTAGTATTTGTACTCTCGATTTGTTTTTGTTGACTTTGGTTCTCGTTATGTTTGGTAAATTTAGTTGTGAATTGTGGTTGTTGGTTGTTTTTCTTTGCAGAAATTTCGATCATGCTCATGGTAGTGAAGACTCGGAGAGGGTCTTAGTCGAAAATTTCTATTTTACTTATATGGACGTATGATGGTATATTTTGGCCAGATATCTGGGTTGAAGATCTCTTGGAGCTTTGATGATTCCACCATGACCTTGACTGCAGTAATCTGCGTCGATTTGATTTCAAGTTTTTCTATGTTAAGTGTTTGTATTTTAAAATTGTCGAGGTGTTCGTGTAGTTGTTTTGGTGTCGTTGTTGGTTTTAGTCTTGACACGAACACTGGTCTTCTGCTTTCAACGGCTGATATATTAAGCTCTGTTTTTGTATTTGTTCCCAGTATTGCTGTAGATCGTCGTGATCCTCTTTTGTATGTCAATGTCTGATATTCGTTATCATTCTGTGGTGGTAAATCATTGGGCATGTTATTTTGTTACTGTATGAGATCTTTGTTCACATTTATAACTGAGGCCATAACTTCTTTATAGGATTTCTGCCATCTCTCAGCACTTGCCCTTTTTGCTTCTGTGTTGGTGTCTGAGAATGTTTTTCGTTTGATTGTATTTCCTTGTCAAAACTATTTTAGTGTTTAAGTTTTGACTACTTTCTTCTATACGGGTTTGTAATCGTTCACCTCCTGTTGTTGATCATTGTACTTTTGGAAAGTTTTCTCTGATTGCTTTTATTTGCCTCGTTACTGTTTCTTTCTTCCTTTGTTTGTTGTAGGTTGTTGGTCTTTTGTTGTAGTTCCAAGATGTTTTCTGCTTGTATTTTCATTATGGTCATTATGGTTTCGAGCTGGGTTTTCAAAAATTTGATCTCTTCCATGTGGTTGGAGGTTATGTATGTGCTTTGCTCACCGCAGCACATTACTAGGTTGTTTTTGATGAGTTTAACATTTTTGTTGCGTACTGAGCAGCTGGAATGGTACCAGTGGCGACAATTTATACACACTACTGTAGTATTTGTTTTCTTTGTGCAACATATATAAGTGCTTTCTTCATGTTGGTCTTCATCGCCCGCCATTTTGTTCAAGGTCCAGCGTTATACAAGTATATAAACTGTGTCAAATTGTTTTTACTGACGTGCATCGTTTGTGCAAAGTTTTATAGCAGTAAATATGCAAGTTGTAGACGACATTTTGGAAGATTATAATGGAAACGCGTCTGTGAAATAAAATTTCACCTACGTGTTATTATGACAACCAGCTTGATTGAGATAAAGATTTACTTTCTGCTCTCGTATCCAAGTTAGAAACTGAGTATTTCAGTGGTAGGATTGAACAAATTTTATGTATAAATGAAAAAAATATGTTTAGCACATGTGAGCAATGTTATTCCCTTTTTCCCAGTCGGTCTTTTACTGCCCTTACTAATACTAACACTAACTACCTTAACTTATTCATAATAATAATATATATTTCTTACGATTGTACAGCGTCTGTGCTGGAACTCGTAAGTATGCAATATTTTTTGACCAGATGGCATAACAGATGAAATTATAAATGTGTTACCCCTCTGTAACGGTACATTCTGAAACAGAGAAGATACTTGTAATCGCAGAATTTTCACGGCCGAACTTTTAAACCTCAACGCGTTTGAGGTAGGCACAAATTAATAACATCAATAAATGTTCAGTACAGGGCAAGTTTAATGCCGGAAAGTACTGACCTCATAGAATATTGAAACCCAACACTTTCCGCGTCGGATCCCAAAAGAGCAACTTTTTACTATACACTGTGGGCACCCGTACTTTTTATTTTTTTATTGTTACGAGTTTTCCAAAGAATTGGCCAAATGTTTTTGTTGAATATTCAATATAAAAGTATATTGTTCAATATTATATAGCGTCCGCAATTTTATTAGAGCCTGGCACCCCTAAAAGCCAACAACTAACGTGCGCGTTTGCGGGTTATTAAATTTTAACGGAAAACTCTCACAATTTCGTAATTTTAGTTCCTGTATAAAAATTATGTCTATAAAATTCTTCACAAAAAAGGTATTTACCACTTTTTCTTGTATACAGCGGTTCTCAAACTACGAGCGCTTCAAAATAAGGGTAGTTTTTTGCTAATTTCAGGCCAATATCATGGGAATAACTTTATGAGTTCTCAAAAAGAATTGAACAGATGTTTTGTTGTAGATTTAATGCAAAACTATAAATTATTTACGGAATTAAATGTAAATATACATATAGAATTATTAAGAAAATTAAATGTTGATATTTGAATACCCTTGTGTGATGGAATCTGAAAATTGCGGCTGCTGTCATTTTATGAGTTTAGTAATACTGAAATAAGAAAAATAGTATATTGTTATATACAGGGTAAGTGACTAGAGACACGGTGATCAATCATTTTTTATAACGGAAAATGATTTTAATTTAATGTTTTTTATGTTGCATTTAGGTGCAAAAGAAAATTATTATTTTTTTAATAGTATGCCGTAAGCCATATTATGAACACTAAATTAGGTAGTTGTCTTTGCAACTCTATCAGATTGTACCCATGTAAAGAAAAAGTTATACAAATGTTAGTCAAAGGTTTCCGAAAGGGAACAAATCCCGTTAGGGACTGCCAAGGACTCAATGAAGGACTTACAGTGCACAAGCTGAAAAACAACCCACTCCTAAAGCAAAGCTCTCCGGAGCTGCGCGCAGGAAGTTAAAGAAGGTGAGGGAGGGAAATCCGGCTACCGGGTGCCAAGCGCAACCTGTAGCGGGGTGCTCGACCACAGGGCCTTTAACTGCAGGGGGCCAAGCGCAACCTGTACCTGGATGCTCAACATCAAGGCCCACAAAATCGACTGGGACGCAGTTCGACCGGTCTGATGGCAGTACACCCAAGCAGGTGGCAAACAAGGTGAAGGACTCCCACAAGGGGACCGAAACCTGCAAGGATGCTCTGATCGGGGCGAAGATGGCCATTGTCCATTCTGACCTAGAGAGTACCTTGTCAGAAGAATATGCGGACAAGATCAAGCTTTGGATCCTGGCAAGCATCGAGCAAAGCATTGGGGGACTAAGTCAACCAAGGTTTTCAGAGTGTAGATACAGGGAGGGACAATCCGCATCACCTGTTCAGACCCAGGCTCTAGAGCCTGGCTGGAAGGGCTGATGACGGGGACTGGACTGTGGGAAGGGGGAAAGCTTCAACTTGTTGAGGTTAACAACCTTCCTAAACCTGTACCCACAATGTTTTGGATTCCGGACCACATGTGAAACCGGAAAGAACCTTCACTCGGTTCCAGGTTCAAAACCGTGGACTAAACTTTAGATAAAGAAGTGGCGAGTAGTGGACAGGAAGCAGGATTCCAAGGGACAACAACTAGTTGTCCTGATGGACCAAACTTCATGGGACACTCTCGACAGGTGGAATCACCGACCCTACCTCAACTTCACCAGGGTCCAATTCAAGGCACTGGCGAAGGAAAAGGAAGAGCACAGATCGGATGGGGGGGACGGAGATGGAGGTAGAGGGGCTCATAGAAGAACCTCAAAAACCATCTGACGAATAACCGTCACAATCTACGTCATCGTAAAGTAAGTACTTAGCGGGGCTGACCTTGCAGTCTACTGTGAAGTAGCATGCACAGGGCAAAACCCTAGAACCTGCATTGTAACTAACAAAGCCTTAAAACTATTCCCACTTTGGAATTTCTGTTGTAGGGACCTTGTTGACATCAAGGCCACCATAAAATGGGCAGGGAGCAGGAGGTTACACTCGGATCCGTATACCTGCCCTACAACCAAAACGGGAGCCCCCCGACCGTGGAGGTCCGAAGACTCGTCGAGCACTGTCGACAGAAAAACCAGCACCTTCTATTAGGATGTGACTCCAACGCACACCACATTATATGGCGGAGCACCGACATCAATAGCAGAGGTGAGTTGCTACTTGATTTTATACTAACAAATAATCTTGAGATAGCGAACAAAGGCAATGAACCTACTTTTGTCGATCGTCGACGAAAGGAGGTCATTGATATAACCATCGGCACCCCTCAGGTCTGTACGATGGTTACAAATGGCATGTTTCTGAGAAGCCATCTCTTTCAGACCATAGATATATACGATTCGACTTAGAATCTGATAGACCAATCACTGAAACATACAGGAACACAGGGGCAGCCAACTGGGATCTCTATAGAGAATACCTGAAGGTGGAACTTGGTAACTGTCCTAGCAAAGCTGAACTAGAGATTCTTGAAAATAGCGTGCGTAACGCGATAAATTCCGCCTTTCAGGCTAGCTGCACCGGGATGTTACCCCAACGTACACCACATTGTATGGGGGAGCACCGACATCAATAGAAGAGGTGCGTTGCAACTTGATTCTATACTAACAAATAATGTTGAGATAGCGAACAGAGGCAATGAACCTACTTTTGTCGATCGTCGACGAAAGGAGGTCATTGGCAGCCCTCAGCTCTGTACGATGATAATAAAATGGCATGTTTCTGAGGAGCCCCCGCTTTCAGACCATAGATGTTATATTGGGAACCCCAATAAAATTGTTAGTTAAGTAAACTGGAATAGATTATGTCATCCAAGTGTTGAATTACAACCTCCTCTCAGCGTGCCAATTCTAACAAGCAAGACAAGCATTGCACTGCAGGCTGGGAACGGAGAAGAAACAGATAAGCCAGACGTTGTACGACTCTGTAACTGAAAGCGTTGAAATAACGAATAAAACTCTTTCTTGTAATACAACTGCTTTTTATTAGTCTACAGTCTCTTATTAAAGTTAAACAATTTCCAATAATATCGGCAATAATATAATAGATATATACAATTCGACTTAGAATCTGATCTCTATACCTGAAGGTGGAACTTGGTAACTGTCCTAACCAAAGCTACTAACACAGCTGAACCAGAGATTCTTGAAAATAGCGTGCGTAGCGCGATAAAAGCCGCTTTTTAGGTTAGCCGCCCCGAGAAAACCAAAATAACATAAAACCAATTTCTACTCTACGAGCTCGAGCTGTTAGCCTCTCCGTTATGCGCATTGTACAGGGCTAGCCTAACACTGGGATACGTATCGACAACATGGAGAGAGACAAAAGTTGTTTTCATACCTGGGCGAGATTCTTACGAACAGGCCAAATCATTCAGACCGAACAGTCTGACGTCTTTCCTATTAAAAACTGGAAAGAATGGTGGAAAGGCATATAAGGAATACAGCGCTGAGCGTTTATCCGCTCAGCCAATACCAATATGCATATCAACCAGGGACATCCTGCGAACTGGCAGTTCAACAAGTTGTTCGAAAGGTAGAAGCCTCACTGAGGAGCAACGAAATGCACTCGGAACCTTCTTAGATATTGAGGGTGCGTTTGATACTACATCCCCATTATCAATCATACAAGCACTGGAAAGCAGAGGAGTGGACTTCACCTTGAGTAGATGAATAGCTCACATGCTTAAACATAGAGAAGTCTACGCCACAGTCAACAACTATGCCGTGGGAGTGAGGGCTGCAGGGGGATGTCCGCAGGGAGGGGTGCTGTAGCCTCTACTGTGGTGTCTCGTGGTGGACGATCCTGAGGGGTTAGATATGGCAGGTCATACAGTTATTGGATATGCGGACGACGTAACAATAGTGGTAAGAGGGTCAACCGTATCCGAAAGGGTGCAGAGAGGTTTAAATTTCATAGAAATATGGTGTACTGACTACTGGGCAGGGACTGTCGGTTAACCCCACAAAATCCAGCATAGTTACCTTCACAAGAAAAACCAAGACACTGAAGGTCGCATCCGTGCACCTTTTTGGTGCATGTCTGGCGATAGTTAGTGAGTGATGTTAAATGTCTCGGCGTAAACCTGGACAGTAAACTCACATTTAACTCCCATGTAGAGAAAACTATCAACCAAGCCATCAGGGCCTTATGGACCTGGAAGCGCATGTTCGGGAAGAAATGGGACATAACACCCAGAATTATCCACTGCATCTATAAAGTGATGGAGATACCCATAACATACGCCAGTGTCGTATGGTGGCAGCGCGCTCTTTTGAAAGAGTGCAGGCTAAAACTTATCAAAGGGTAACGGCTTGCCTGCCTAGGTATGCGGAGAGGAGGAAGAAACTCCGATACACCTTCTATGCCTCTGCGAGGCCATCGTTAATGACAGACGTATAGAAAGTGAGCCCAGATGAGATACGAGGAACTGACCCCAGAAAATCCTGGACCTAATCAAAAGGACAGGACTTCTGTGCTAAAACTCTTGAGGGCACAGAAGGCCTACTGACCGCAGTGCGAGTACCGTGAATGGGACCACCTCTCTGATAATAATAATAATAATAATAATAATAATAATAATAATAATAATAGTCAATTGTTTGTCCAAAATGGCAATTATGGGTTATTTTTAAAAAGCCATAGAAATTGTGTTTCGCAAACATTGCCTGCAAAATGTTATAAGTTTGTTTTTGCTATTTATGTAAACGTATAGCAAACGAACCCGAATGCCTAGAAGCTTCAACTGTACTCAAAGTATACTTTAAACCAGTGTACTTTTAGGTGGACTCTCGGGAAAATTTTGTGCAGACGTTTCATTGTAATGGTATGACCGCTCACACACACACACAAAACAAACAGAAAACTCTAAAACCTACCTTAATGAGCAAGCCTACTTACTGTAATTGTTAATTGATTCAAATGGGTTATTTTTCTGGGTAGACAATTCAAAATTGGGATAATATGTGGAATATTGATAACATAAATGCAAAGTAGGTTATTTGTAGGTTACACATAATTTTGGCTGTGATATTTAAAATGAAAAACGTTAAAAAGTTACGCTAATTTGCACGATACTTTCAAATACCTTACATGGTTGGATATTCACAGCTTGCGATTCATTGTTGAACGGATGAGTGCATTTACGTTCCAAAATCAGTAATAGATGCTATCCATGCATAGGTTAGGTATAAGTTATTTGGGTTAAGCATGACCCAGTGACTCGGAAAAAAGGTATCCAGGGTGACAACTCCGGTTAGTGTAACCGCTGATCCACTGGTAACTTACCGGTATATCACCGGTGAGTCTGCTGGGCATGGCCATTGTTACACTACACACCAACTCACCTTGGCAAAATAAAATTTTCTGGTGGTTTTCTAGTAACTTTATATAATTTGATTTTACCGTCACTTGGCGTCATTCGCGTCATTTAAGTTTCTGTCAGTGTTAGAATTTCTATGCTGTTTGACATGGAGCACATTTTGGACAATTGCAATTTCCCTCTCCATTTGCGCAAATATTTACACGCACATGTACATAAAGATGTACAAAAGATTTCTTTTGTTTAAGTAATTTGCAAATAGAGAGGGAAAATTTCATTGTCCAGATGTGTCCCATATCCAATCAAATCTCACCCTACCCGACATCAATTTACGGAAAGGCATTTGCTTATTTAATTTTCTATAGAGAATACTAACAAGAAATTATTATTATTATCGACAAAAATTCTTCTATTCCTTTGTAAAATATATGAAATTTTTCAGGTACCGGTTTCATTGGTTACAACATCATCAGCCTAAATCTAGAATCAGGTAATACCATCAGGTAATTTAAAACAGAAGCGAGTACGTGTGCCATGTGCGAATGACGACGAAACAATTGACATAAGGCTGGAAGTTAGCAAGAGGGATAGCGAAAGATTGGTTCAAGGTAGGCAACTTAAACTTCTTAATTTTTAAAATTATTGTAAAGTAAACATGAATAATGGTTTTTATTCGAAGTCTAATTGTCAATTTAAGATGGGCGTTTATCCATATACCAGTTACATGCAAAACACGGGCGCATAAAAAGCAGATCGGAGTCAAAACTATTGCACTTATGTGTCAAAGTAATGTACTGTTGGAATGCGTAACCAAAGGGCATTGTTCCCATTGCTGCGCGTTTGCTTTAATCATGAACTTTAGAGAAAATAAGCGAATTATTGTCACAATATACTGGTTGTTCGACTACCAATGCTCCACTAGCAGACAATCAGTTCGCCTTCAGAAAGGGGCGATCGATAGTCGGCGCAGTAAAGGTTGTCACGGAAGCAGGAAAGAGGGTAAACCAGGGAACGTGGCAAACCAAGCGCTTCTGCATGCTGGTCACCCTGGATGTCAAAAACGTCTTGAACAGCATGGCGTGGGATGAGATCTTCGCGGAGTTATAAAAGAGGGACATCAGCCCCTACCTATTAAGACTTATCCAAAGTTACTTGGAGAATAGGTGGTTAGCGTCGGTGGCGGAGTTAATAATACTGTAGGCTGCCTCGGTCTGGGTGGAAGACCTAGCGTTTGCTAATAGAAGGGAGAGGCTCACTAAAGTGCAGCGAAGAGCAGCCATCTGGGTTTCGTCGGCATACCGAACAGTCTCGCCAGCGGCTGTGCGTGTTATCGCCTCACTAATCCCGATACAAAGGCGGATGAACGAGCTCGGAAGTCTCTTCAGACACACGAAGCCCAAGTCACAAGAAGGGAACTCCGCTACACGACGCGACGCTGGAAAAGTGGCAGACGGAGTGGGACAACGCGGAAGACGGTTGCTGTACCCACCGTCTGATACCCAGAGTGGCAGACTGGAAAAACCGAAAGCACGGTCACAGTATAGATATACGCTACGGGCTACGCTATACAGTAGTCGCACTTCGGTCGAAAACTATTGATTTCCTTGAAGCCAAGTTGCCCCTCGCGCAGCCTCGGTGCGAAAAAGCGCGTATATTCATGTACACGTATATGTACATGAATTGTGTCAAAATTTCTGAAACATGTGTAGTTACCATATGTTGTATACCCAGACAGCTGCGCGGTTGCAGTCTGGTTTCATAATTTTTACGGAGTGCGACTATTGGGTAGCGTAGCGTATATCTATACTTCTATACTGTGGCATGGTGAGGTTATCTACGAGCTGGCACAGGCCCTCACTAGACATAATTGCTTCGGGACCTACCTCCACAAGTACAAGAGGAGAGGGGGACCGGAGTGTGCGAATTGCGAAGGAGTAGACACACCAGGTCACAAGCTCTTTGAATGCAACCAATGGGACCCCTGAGAAGAACGTGCCCGCACAAAGAAGGACTGGCAGAAGAAAATATGGTGGAAGAGATGCTGAAAGGTTCAGATCAATGGAAACACATCTCAGAAACCATAAGCAGTATCCTCCAAGAAAAGGACCAGGATGATAAATGTCGGAAAGCAACAGGACTTCCTTAGTGGACTTCCTTAGCCCCTTAGTGCATAAGAGACCGAGACTGGCCTGGGAGTCTATATACTCTCGCCATCTTTTTGAAGCGAATGTGAGAAGTTTCGAATGGAGTGGGGATATCACCGGTTCTAAGGAAAGAACGTTTTTTGCAAAGTTTTCGTGGTTGGTTGATTAGATTTTGGTTGCAATGATTGGATGGTTTGGGTGTAGGGGGGTTCCTTCTGTACGTGCGAATTTGCGATAGGGGTTCTTGACTTAGTTCAAAACTCCGCTACAATCAGCATACCAGAAGCGCCAAATCCGATACTACAACCGATTACCAGATAGCAGAATTCACAGCCCTATTACAGCTTCCAGGCCGAGAGAGATTCAACACGAGTTACCTGCAGACGTTTCCAGTAGCTCCATAAAAGGTTAGAAAATTGTATCGTTTAGGAATTTCTCAGAAACGTCGTAAAACCACTAGGGTGATAAATCGATCACAAGGGCTAATCTCTCTGACCTCTTGTTTGTAATAGTTTTAACGTTGGTTTGTGACGTCACCAATATTAACGTTTCAATCAAACGTGTGGGAACGTATGGGCGTGGCGCGTGTGTTATTGTGCTTAGCAACAAACAAACGTGCTCATAGATACGGGCAACCGCTGATATCCCTACTCCATTCGAAAAGTCAAGCATTCGCTTCAAAAAGATGACGAGAGTAGGCCCCCTGGGGACAGAACGAAAAGAAAGAAGAAAGATGAGATAGCGCCCGGGAAGCCGCTGCAGGATAGTTCATGGAGAAACCGGAGCGAGAGAAGGGTTAGGGTCTAGCAAAACGGTACCATCAAACCTTCAGGAAGTCCAAAGTCAGGGCTGGACAGCTGGAGTACCGCAGTCCCAGACAGAACAAAGAACGGAGCGGGTGCCCCCGAAAATAATGGATGCACTCGTTAACCAACTCATGGTGGTAACGCGTGTGAAGTGCGGTGTCGAACAAGCGGCGTCGGTGCGAGTTTCGTTTTCGCGATTGGTGCGCGATAGGTGTGCAGGCGGTGCGTAGAGTGAAAATGTGCACGTTCACGTTTACTTTGGAAGTTTAGCAGGGGGATTGTGGAGACCGGTCACAGCTACTGCCGCCGACGTGGCTACTGACCAATAGGCGGTGTAGACAAGCCTTTATGGAAACCGGGGCAACGGTTGTTGATATAAATAATAATGAAGATTAGAATTGTCAGATTCTTGTAAGACGATTTACTTAATATACTATTGCATCAAGTGTAGTGTTTTATTGGTTTTGTGTGGTACCACAAATTGGCGACGAGCGAGCGGTACGAACCCGTTATTCAGAGGTAAGGTAATAAAAAAAAATATATGCAGATAGTATAGTATAATAACCGAAGGGCTGTGAGCACCAAAGTCGAGGGCTGTGAGCACCACAATAAAGGGCTGTGAGCACCACAATAGAGGGCTGTGAGCACCACTATAGAGGGCTGTGAGCACCACAATAGAGGGCTGTGAGCACCAAAGTCGAGGGCTGTGAGCACCAAAGTCGAGGGCTGTGAGCACCACAATAGAGGGCTGTGAGCACCACAAAAGAAGGCTGTGAGCACCACAATAGAGGGAACACGGACTGTTAGCACCCCAAGAAGCCTGTGAACGGCAAAGAAAATAAACTGTAAGTGACATCTTAGTTCATACTTTATATGTGTATAAACAAAGCGAATTGGTAACTGTGTGCCATTCCTAGCTTGCAGATGTCCGACACCGGTATTAAGCAATTTCTTTGCGACAGTATAGACAAATCCCTGGTCAGAGGAGAATGGGAGAAATGGCTAAGATCATATAGTCTGTACTTGGCTGCGGAAGATATTTCGGATGTCGTTAAAAAGAGGAACAAACTGCTGCACCTAGGTGGTACACAATTGCAAGAAGTTGCGTATAGCTTACCAGGGGTCATAGAGTCTTTTGATACAGAACAAAACAATGATGTTTTCAAAACTCTTATTGACAAGTTGTCAGAATACTTTTCCCCCAAGCAGAACTCTACGTTCGAACGCCATGTTTTTCGAAATATTAATCGAGAAGAAGGGGAAAATTTTAATAAATTTTTGTTGAAAATTAGACAACAAGCTGTGTTGTACAATTGGGAATTCTGAAACTGAAGCCATAGCCATCAACATGAAGGATAAAATTATTGACAGCTGGGCATCAATGGAGCTGAAGAAAGAACGTAAGAAATTCTTGAGAAAGAACGTAGTTTAGACGAAATTATCGAATTGTGTCAAGTTGACGAACAAATTGGTAGACAATGGACAACAATGAACATGACAACAACCGGACAAAGTATCATCGGCTGCAATAAATAGGATTGAAATTAGACGACAGTCCGACCTATGCGTCAGGTGTGGACGACCGGGGCATTCTGGAAATGTAAAAGCGTGTCCAGCTAAAGAGGCCAAATGTAGAAAATGTGGATATCAAGGACATTTTGCTGCGTACTGTAAAACTCGCCAACCAGGGAAAAGACCTACAACATTCCAAGGAAACAATCAAAAACGGTTTCGATCAAATATAAATCGTGTTGACCTTGAAGATTCAAACGCTCTGCAACAAGATAATGATATCAGGACTTATGATTGTTTTAAGATCAATAATTCTATGCCACCTATTCACCTAGACCACCCGGACGATTTAATTGAATGCATGGTGGGTGGCGTACAGTTAAAACTACTTATCGATTCTGGGTCAAAAGTGAACATAATAACAGGACAAGACTGGGACGTACTTACCAGAAAAAGAGCCACCGTTTGGGATATCACAGAAACTACCGACATATTAAAACCATATGCATCTGGACAGTCTTTACAAATTAAACATAGATTTCTAACTACAATCAACATCCCAAACAGAAGTCAAATTATTTCGCCTTTCTATGTCATAGAAACTGGGGACATATCACTAATCGGGAAGTATACAGCTAAACAGTTGGGTATATTGAAGATGGGACTCAGTGTGAATAATCTTGAGACCATAACACCATTTCCTAAAGTTAAAAATGTTCTTGTAAAATTATCCATAGATCCCTATGTAAAACCAGTACAACAACCTCTAAGAAGAGTCCCAGTATCAGTAGAGGCGCAAGTAGAGGATAAACTAAACGAAATTTTGCAGAATGACATAATTGAAAGAGTAACACAACCGAGTGCTTGGATATCACCAATCGTCATAATTTTCAAACCGACTGGCGATATCCGCATCTGTGTCGATATGCGTAGAGCTAATGAAGCCATTTTGAGAGAAAACTATCCACTACCAACGTTCGACTCATTCATGACGAAATTAAAAACCGCAAAGTATTTCTCCCATTTAGATTTGATGAGCGCCTATCACCAACTAGAACTGGAAGAGGATAGCCGCCCGATCACTACATTTATAACTCACAAAGGTATGTTTAGGTACAAACGCCTTATGTTTGGCGTCAATTCAGCACCAGAAATTTTCCAACGAGTCTTTGAAGCATTACTGGCATCTTGTAAAAATTGTTTAAACTACCTGGATGATATTGTCGTTTATGGTGCTTCGGAATCAGAACACGACACGTGTCTTAAAGAAGTCATGAGAGTCCTAAACGACAACAATGTGTGCTTAAATAAAGCGAAGTGCCTCTTCAAGGTTCAGCAATTACAGTTTCTTGGCCATAAGTTATCTGACAAGTGCATTGGAGCGGACCAAAGGAAAGTAAAAACGATTCTGGATTTTCGTGCACCAGCGAATAAAGAAGAATTGCGTAGTTTCTTAGGCCTGGTGACCTATCTAGGTAAGTTTATTCCTGACTTCGGAACTACAACTGAACCTTTACGACAATTAATAAAAACGGATACAAAGTTTATTTGGGCCGAAAATCATCAACAGCATTTTGATCGTCTTAAAGCATCATTAGCTAAACTCCCAATTTTAGCATATTTTGACCCAAAACAGCGGACACGACTAGTAGCAGATGCTAGTCCGGTTGCCCTAGGAGCAGTACTATTACAGTTTGATGACCAAGATAACCCTAAAGTGATCTCATTTGCAAGCAAGAGCTTGTCAGATGTAGAGAGACGCTATTCACAAACGGAAAAGGAAAGCCTAGCACTTGTATGGGCAGTAGAAAGGTTTTATTTCTATATAGCAGGACTAGAATTTGTACTTGTTACCGATCACAAACCATTGGAGGCTATATTCAAGCCCACGTCTAAACCACCAGCACGCATTGAGAGATGGTTACTTCGGTTACAAGCATTCAAATTCAAAGTTATATTCCAACCAGGGAGGCTCAACATTGCAGACTCTGTATCTAGATTGTGTAAACTACAGAATGAAAAGTCTTTTGATGTTGGAGAGGAGCAACATATATTTACGATCGTCGAAAAAAGCACACCCAAAGCAATGACGATTACTCACGTTATTTTAGGAAGCAAGGCAGACAACGATATTTCACAGGCTGTAAGTAAAATTACCAGTGATTCCTGGGATAATGCTGACAAAAACATTTATTTTCCATTTCGAATGGAACTGTCCACTATGGGACCAGTCTTACTTAGAGGAAATCGAATTGTCATACCTGACTCGTTAACTAAGCAAACATTGGAACTGGCTCATGAGGGGCATCCAGGAGAGACGGTGATGAAACGACGGTTGCGCGCAAAGGTGTGGTGGCCTCGTATAGACAGACAAGCCGAACAATTTGTAAAAACATGCCGCGATTGCCTCATGGTGTCCCAGCCCAATAAACCACCACCTATGTCAAGACATCACTTTCCAGAAGGACCTTGGCAATGTCTTGCTATAGATTTAATGGGACCATTGCCCAATAACGACATGATACTTGTGGTAATCGACTATTACTCGAGATAACAAGAAATAAAATTCCTGAAATCAACAAACTCGTCCGTCATAATAAATCTATTGTTAGAAATATTTTCTGGTCTCGGTTTTCCTAAAAGTTTAAGAGCAGATAATGGCCCACAGTTTATTAGTAATGAATTCCAACAATTTTGTATAACAAACAATATTAAATTAATCCAAACGCCACCCTATTGGCCCCAAGCGAACGGTGAGGTAGAAAATATGAATAAGTCAATCCTAAAACGCCTTAAGATTGCGTATTCGAACAAATCTGACTATAAGACAGAAATACATAAATTTATTTTGATGTATAATGTTACTCCTCACTGCACAACTGGAAAAACTCCATCCCAGCTACTGTTTGGAAGAAATATTCGTGACAAAATTCCTTCGATTAATGATCTCATAGCAAACGAAAATGATGAAGAAGCTAGAGATAATGACATCATCAACAAACAACAAGGAAAAGAAAGAGAAGACCGAACAAGAGCCTCCAGAGAAAATACGATAAAACTGGTTCTAAAAAGTTCTAGCTAAAAATATGAACACCACAAATAAATTAGAACCTAGGTTTGGGAACAAAGAATTTGAAGTAATTGAACAAAACGGAAACGAATTCACCTTACTGAAAGATGGAAAAATCTACAGACGACACAGCACTCATCTAAAAAAGATTCCCGAAAGAACAATCAATAAATCCGGACAACCAACGGTGTCAGAAGTGGATCAGCATGATTCCGTACCTCATTCTGAATCTGAAGACCAGGCCTATGACAAGGAAGTGGACAGTTTGCCAGAGGCACAGATTCCACCACTAAAATTAATAAAAAAAGACGGATTGTGGAGACCGGTCACAGCTACTGCCGCCGACGTGGCTACTGACCAATAGGCGGTGTAGACAAGCCTTTATGGAAACCGGGGCAACGGTTGTTGATATAAATAATAATGAAGATTAGTAAGACGATTTACTTAATATACTATTGCATCAAGTGTAGTGTTTTATTGGTTTTGTGTGGTACCACAGGGATATTATTATTAATGAAATGCGTCTTTAGTAGTTAGTGAGTAGTTGTAGGGCATGTAGTGAAAGTAAGGTAGCTGTTTTTGATTTGGTTTGTTTAGTGTAATTAAATGTTTTATCCAACCAAAAAAAGCAACTACTAAAATCAAATTAAGGAAGACGTCGCTGTTGGCTGAATGCTTCGGTGATACTCGACAACTGGGTGGAGGCGGGATCTTCTAACGCTCTCCGCTCTTTAAAATGGGGTGATACAAGCAACCCAGCGTAATAAATAAATACAGTTATAAATAAGTGCTTAGTGAATAGTGTTAGTATTTAGTAATTAGTAAATAATTAGAATATTGTGAATAAACATTAGGTTTATAAGGGAGATTGTCTTGGTAGGTCTTCAGTATTCAATTAGCTTTGAAGAAGCGAGCAACATGGTTCGCGAAACGTCAGCATTAACAAATCTTGACAAACGGCATAACCCGGAAGCAGTTTATTTTCTAAAATATTAGGTAGTGTAATAAATAAATTAGTTCACACAAAACCGCACTTATTCAATCAATACCCAGATCCGCAACAATACATTACTTATTTGTAAAATATAATATAATTGTATTTAGTAGTACTCCATTTCACGTCATGTTTTATTAATAACTCTAGATGATAGTTACTGACTCTTACCTCTAATCCGATGATTTCACGTCCTTTCCAACGAAATAATAATGGTCACCTTAAAAAACGAAAATTTTGCTACTTGCTACTATTTGTTAAATAAAAAAATTTGCAAACTGTAGAGCTAATGATTATTTACAACTTTTAACTACGACTCGCATATAATAAGTTCACTGCATACGAATCTACGCTATATAATTCCCGTCATGATACACGCAAATGATTATAATGACACTAGCGTTGTATAATGAGAGTTCGTTCAAATAATTACATTATTTGTACGAACTGTCATCGCTATACAACGCTAGTGTCAAAGTCTGTCAAAACCTACGTAGATGGCAGTTATGATACAGTTCGCCTCGCCATCATCGACAAATACATTAACAATATTTGATGTAAAATGGAATTAATGAGTCATAGATAAAACGTCGTATTCGACTCGCACAAAACGAATATAAATCGCTCGCATGTTTACACGCTAGCGTACGGCTGGCGTATAAACTTCATGCTCGTGATTTATTTCCTTTGTTATGTGCTCGTCAAATAATATACTACTATATATGGATGAAACGTGCATTTCGATTTCTTTAAGGCGGGTTTTCCTAGGAGCAGGTTTTTAACGCAGCGTACAACGCATTTAAAGTTGACAGCTTAATACGCCGCGCGTTTGCATATCCCAAACGTGCAGTATCAGCTATTCAGGTGGTCTACTTATAGTTTGGTCAAGGGATCTTTGCGTGTTGTCAAAAGTGACAGTCGTCTGAGAAGACGTACGTTACGTTGTACGCTGCGTAAAAAACCTGCTCCTAGGAAAACCGGCCTTAAGGTGGGATTCGAAATGATTAGGCAACCAAATATACCTCATAATTTGGAGGTCAGTATTTCGTGGTAATCACCGAAATGATTAGGTATTTCCATTCAAATTATACGTCGAACACAACTTTTAACCTTTGCCGATAATACAAAAATATGCGGCTCAATTCTGTCGGGTCTAGGTGACGGATTTTACGATTGTTGATGGCTATGTCGTAATCTTCTGACGTTCAACAAAAAACACCGATATTCACAGAATTCGTCACCTATACATGACATAATTGAGCCGGATATTTTTTTATTATCGGAAAAGGTTCCAAGTATATTCTGTTCGACGTATAATTTGAATGGAAATACCTAATCAGTTCGCTGAAATACTCAGAATAATATTATGAAGTATATTTGGTTGCCAACTCATTTCGAACCCCATCTTAACGATGTAGTCTACCGGAAGTGTACCGTAGGTTCGAAATCCTAGCGTTAATACGCGGTGTAGAGATATGAAATTTTTACAGTGGTTTTCTGATGTAGTATTGCATATTGGAGAGTATATAAAAGTACCTAATAAAATATTAAATAACGACATAATTTTTTTTATTACATTATTATTTGATGAAAATGACTTTCCAAAATAGAACATGAATTGAAAGGTTTTATCTATGAACTTAGTTTGTATTCTTTATTGTTTTTATGTGATTTCCAACCTGCGATTTAAAAAGAATTGGTTTTTCTAAGACAACACCTTGACTTTGCCGTTTGTTTCATGTGTTTTCCTACTTCCTATATCACCTGTGGTTAGTTTCCATAGTAAGTAGTTTTTCTCTGAACAAAATATACCGTACAAAGTTTTTAAAAAAGTTTTTGTAAACTTTGTTGATGTTCTTCGACCTTACATTAGAAAATTGTCATAAAAATTTACTGCGCTGTCTTTAAATATCAAGACTTACGTTTTGCTGAAATTTGCGTAAACATTCAGTTTTATGCGATTATCTAGGAAACTATCAGGGTTTCTGAAAAACCCTGAACCTAAACCCTGTAACTATCAAAATTTTTGTTTGAATAAATTTTTATCAAATTATTGTATCTCTCATCCTAATTTCCTAGTGTGTTGCTACTATCCAGGAAACTATCAGGTTTTCTATAAACATAGCTATCAAAATCGATCGGTCGTGTCTGTATCGAGTATCGAGGAAATTGTTTTCAACACCGCTTTAGGGTCACAGATAGTCTATGCTATACGAAAACTCGTATTTCGATTTAGGCGCTAAAAATCCGAAACACCTAGTGTGGGACAGTCTCGATTTTTGAATATATTTCGCTATTGCTCAGCCCCCGTTTCACTAAACGCCACGTCTCCAGCAGCAACACAAAGATCGCGATTTTCTTTTCAAATCAACCCTAATTTGAAAATCAAGAACTCACCCAGTCTGCTTTGTTTTTAACATTTCGTACACAACACGTTTCACACGACCACTTTGGTGTAGAGTTTAATATTAATTCATAATAGTCAATTTGCGAAAAAACATTCATTACCACAGTATTTTCAAAAACAATTTATAAAATACCATTTCTGTGTTTTTGTTTTATTTTTTTTTATAGCAATATACGACTGTTCCATTGATTCTTTTCTAAAAAAATAGCACGTTGAAACTTATTCGAGAGAAAATAAATTGAAAAACTAGCATAATTGATCAATAGATAACATGGATTTTGTGAATAGAAAGTGAGTACGTAGGTGCCTTCGGTTATTTTTTTGCTGAATAAAAGTCGGAAGTAAATTAATATTAAGTACAATTGACAAAGTTTAAGACATAAGACATTCTTTTAACCTTCTGGAATTACACGCTCATACAATAACGATTATGGAATGATCAACTTGTTGTGTTGTTTATTGTCCAAAACTGAAATATTTATAAAAATCAAATAATTGTGCACAAATTTGCACAAATCTGCACAAATTCAAGATTCCCTGTGCACAATGTAGAATTCTCAGTGCACAATTTGTGTCCAGCTGCACGTTAGAATAATCCCTGATGTGAGTTGTCATGGTATGAGTTGCCTGGAATGAGTTGTTCTGGTGTGAGGTGCACCCAACCCAAATTAAAAACAAAAATTAATGATTGTCGTTAATATCAAAAATCTTCAATTTTCTTTTAGTAAGCTGAACATAGGAGATGGATGATGAACAAGGTTTCGTCATCCATGATAATAATGCATGAATCGTGCTAAAAGTATTGCAAAACTAAACAAAGACGACTGTTAAAATTTCACGAGTGAAGTTACTGTCACCAACATACGAATTGTTAAAATTGAGAGCCTCTGATTGGCATAAGTATTTATCGCACGGACTCTGTTAAGTTGAGGTTGAGAGAACTATTTCGTACGTTACGTTAATAAACAGAAATATTTAATTCAACGGAGTTCAACTTTTACTATTTTTTTAATTTTTCGTACTTTAAGATAAGTTAAGTGGTTGTAAACTAATACTAAACGCAGATATGTTAAATTATGGTAATTTATTATTTTAAATTACGGTAATTATTTTTTTCTGTTAATTACCCCTAAAATTAAAATTACTGATTTCAAATATTAAATTACCAGTCAATTAACAATTCAAAAGTGTAAATTACGCAGGCTTAAATTAGCAGGTAGTTAAAAATTCTAAATGGTAAATTACGTCGCCTTCAGTTACCGGGTAAATAACAATTCAAAGTGCAAAATTACCGATGAGTTATAGTCAATAAAAATATAGGAAAACATATTAAGGGCTGGTATTTTCACCTAGCTACAAAGTCCTCCTTATGTAGTAATTGTAGCGGCTGTGGTGAGCTGAGCGTGAACATAAGGTGCACGAGACACGGCCCTCCCGTCACCTCCGACACATCTTCTCATTGATTGGACTAAATAGTGCAACAAATCTGACACATCTGTCACACAACTATGGCGGACTTTAAAGGTAGGTGAAAATTCCAGCCCTAAGAGTCATTGTTTTGTATATAACTTTCAATCTCCGGTGTTGCAATATAAAATAAGCTGTATCATAAATATGATGTTATAAAATTCAACTTGATTCTAATTTTTGTTGTTGGCGATTATGTTGTTACATACCAAAAATATATGTAAAATGTAAATTATATCGCTTATAGGACTAACTACATCTTTTGTTAAGAACTCTGAACATTTTATTCAGATTTTGAAGGAAGTTGCTACTGATACGCAGGATATACTCGTAAGTTTTGACGTAACATCACTCTTTACGTGTGCTCCCGTTAAGGAGGCAGTCGAAGGCCTTCGGATAACACTTGTGCCCCTAGATCTACCAACCGATGTACCGGATCTTGTAGAGTCTCTCCACCACATACTTTAAGTGGGCGCGAGCGATGTATGAGCAAGTAGAGGATGCTCCCATGGGATCACCTATTTCACCAGTAATCGCCAACTTCTTCATGGAATTGTTTGAAGAAAACGCCTTAACGTCAAGTCCTTACAAACCCAAGCATTGGGTCAGATATGTTGATGATACCTTTGTGGTTTGGCCACACGGTAGAGATAAACTTACTGAGTTCCTTAGCCACCTGAACAATGTATATAAGGGAGAGTTTCTTGGTAGGTCTTCAGTATTCACTTAGCTTTGAAGAAGCGAGCAACATGGTTCGCGAAACGTCAGCATTAACAAATCTTGGCACACGGCATAACCCGGAATCAGTTTATTTTCTAAATGATTCTGGCCGTGAAAGCCTACGTACTTATGTAAATTATATCTTTGAAACGTTTGGTTCAGTTGTGCGAGAAATATACCTGCATGAAACAAAACTAACAAAAGCTGCACAATAAAGCTGCAACAATATAATAAGTTGGGATTTCGCACGTGAGTTTGAAAAGGGGATTTGAATTTGCCCGCTGGTGTATTTTGTTTCAAGATGGAAAAGGTTTATCGACGGTAAGATATTCAAGGAAAAAGGTTTTTTATCGGGCAATTCCGTCATTCGAAGAAGCAACCGTAGACACGTGTTTCGGACTATTAGTCCTCATCAGTACGGTATAGCCAAGGAATAAGATGGACACTCAATGGAAAAAACACTCAAATGGAGACCATAAGGGGGGTGCCCAATGTCACCAATTTGGTGCTTCAGTCACAACATCTCCAGGATTCGAAGACAAGATGTGACGTCGCGCCGGAGGTGACGGACACCCCAGGCCCACCATAGCCCATGGAGGTATAGATGGAAAAGGTTTATCGACGGTAAGATAAACCTTTTCCATCTATACCTCCATGGGCTATGGTGGGCCTGGGGTGTCCGTCACCTCCGGCGCGACGTCACATCTTGTCTTCGAATCCTGGAGGTGACGCCGGAGGTGACGGACACCCCAGGCCCACCATAGCCCATGGAGGTATAGATGGAAAAGGTTTATCGACGGTAAGATAAACCTTTTCCATCTATACCTCCATGGGCTATGGTGGGCCTGGGGTGTCCGTCACCTCCGGCGCGACGTCACATCTTGTCTTCGAATCCTGGAGATGTTGTGACTGAAGCACCAAATTGGTGACATTGGGCATCCCCCTTATGGTCTCCATTTGAGTGTTTTTTCCATTGAGTGTCCATCTTATTCCTTGGCTATACCGTACTGATGAGGACTAATAGTCCGAAACACGTGTCTACGGTTGCTTCTTCGAATGACGGAATTGCCCGATAAATAACCTTTTTCCTTGAATATCTTACCGTTGATAAACCTTTTCCATCTATACCTCCATGGGCTATGGTGGGCCTGGGGTGTCCGTCACCTCCGGCGCGACGTCA
Source organism: Melinopterus prodromus (assembly GCA_964023965.1). Lineage (NCBI taxonomy): Eukaryota > Metazoa > Arthropoda > Insecta > Coleoptera > Scarabaeidae > Melinopterus > Melinopterus prodromus. The sequence continues at coordinate 31,724,966 of OZ030392.1, forward strand.
CATCTTGTCTTCGAATCCTGGAGATGTTGTGACTGAAGCACCAAATTGGTGACATTGGGCACCCCCCTTATGGTCTCCATTTGAGTGTTTTTTCCATTGAGTGTCCATCTTATTCCTTGGCTATACCGTACTGATGAGGACTAATAGTCCGAAACACGTGTCTACGGTTGCTTCTTCGAATGACGGAATTGCCCGCTAAATATTTTGTTTCAAGACGGATTCGAGGCTGGTAGTAGCCACGAGGATTAGCGTGCGAAATTAGAGCGCAGGCGTCTGGGGCTTTGGCGCAAGAATTTAGGGGTAGAAGAAAACACACAACCATGGGTTTCTTGGGTTTCCGATCTTTTAAGATCACGGTTGAGCGTCGAACGCCCAAGCGTCGGGCCCCAATGGCGGCCGTGTTATAGAAATTGTGCTATCTTGTGTTTTCTTGTTCTCAACCATTTTAACGAGTAAGGTGTTTATTGATTTATATTGTCGGCCATCTCTGCCAAAGAATATTATTATTGTTTTAGAATTAACGTTCATCTTTTGGTAAGCAGTTCTGCATTGTTCATGTTTTTGTTTAATAAACTATAAGTGTAATTTAAGTCAGTCCTTTTGTGGAGAAGCATTTTTGGCATCTAAATAGTCATGATAATTAGTAAGAGTCCATTCTCCAACAAACTCTTAGAGAAAGAACTCACAGAGTTTAAGCCTCCGGAAGAGATACATAATTAGTTCACGCTACCGTAAGTAAAAGATCTAGTAAATTAGAGAGTTTAATATCAGGTTAGATTTCGAGTTATATTAAAATGGCGGGTAACCGTTACCTTCAGTAGAGTCATTTAGTAATAATAATTAAGAAGGGCTGTCCCCATTACACACACACCAATGCAACTTAGAACTATTTCTTTTTAGAACTTGTCGACTTCCGTCTAATTTGGCTGATGGGCTTTGGGCTGATCCATAGGCTACATACTACGCAGAAAAACTGAAAATAGTAGCACCCTAAGATCAAAATACGGGATAATCATGGAAAATCGCCAGATTAAGACAGTGATAATTACTGTGTAAACACGGTAATTACCGTGTGTATGGCAACTCTGATTTAAACCCATCAGTACGGACATGCGGGCACAAATTGCACTGTTAGGTTATCGTATTTCTGCACTGAAAGCGGTGTAATTACCTTAACTCTACCATCAATAATAGTATCCTCGAATGGTACACCAACATAAAAACTTATTTCGACAGTCTTGAACCAAGTCTTCACAGCAATGGTCCATTTTCCTGAGTCGTCCAAACGCACATTCATTGTAGGATTACTACGACGAAAGATTCTTCTGACAGCAGAAGGCACCCCTATTACAAGAAATCACAAGATAAACACAGTTAAACAGTTTTCCAATAATAGATATACATATAAGTCGTGAACGCATTTATTTGTTTGCTCGTGGTGTTATCTTTTGCATATAGCTTAACAATACGTAGTTTTTGGATTTTTTGCACGATATATTATTTTTTATGTCCTACATGATCAAAAGTGACATTTTACATCTTAGATACAGGGGCAAAAACTGCTTCTTACGCGGGCGTAAAGGCTTCTTAACGCCCGCGCGGGCGTTAAGGGTTGCCATGGTTATATGTGAAATATATCAAATATTTGTCATTCAAATTGTAAATTTTAAGTCATTAATATCAATTTATTTAATTAGCGATTAAGGTTATAAATTTGACAATTAATTGTCTGTGCTGTCACTCGGCAATGTCAATTATTGACGATTAAGGTTATACCATGGGTTATACTGTATGTATGGTCACTCAACCCCGAATTGTTTGTATTGTTATTGAACTCCGTAGATACGCATGTCACTTGATAACGTCAAAATATTTATTAATATTATTCAAACGGAGGAACAAAACCTCTGTAATAGTATATTATTTGACGAGCACATAATTAAGGATATAAATCGCGAGCGTGTAATCATGCGAGCGATTTATTTCCCTTATGTGCGAGTCAAATACGACGTTTTATCTACGACTCAAAAATTCCATTTTATGTCAAATATTTTAAATGTATTTGTCAATGATGGTGAGGCGAACTGTCACATAACTGTCATCCACGTCGGTTTTGACAGACTTTGACACTAGCGTTGTTTAATGATGACAGTTCGTTCAAATAATGAGATCATTATTTGAACGAACTGTCATTATTATACAACGCTAGTGTCATTATAATCATTGGCAAGTATAATGATGGGGATTATATAGTCATAGATACGTATGCAATGAACTTATTATATGTGAGTCGTAGATAAAATTTTTATTAATATTATTCAAACGGAGGAACAAAACCATAAAATTTTGTATGCACCTCGGGCATTACTTGATGTTTATACCCTTGGGCGACTTAAAAAGCTCTTTTTAAACGGCCACCCTCGGGGCATAAACATACGTGTAATGCCCTTGGTACATAAATAACTATTATTTGTCGTTTTTTATGTATTTTTGTAAAGTAATTGTAGTTATGTTTTTTCTTTACCAGTAGGATGGAATAACAATTTTATTATTGAATCAACAAATATTGTGTTGATATTTAATGGGTGTCAACAATAAAGAAATTATTTTACTAGCGCTCGTGTTTATTATTTTAACTTGCTGTATGGCAACAGGGTGCCCATTAGGGTGTTTCAAAAATGAATTGCAAAAATTTTTGTGATGGTATAAAGCAACGATCCCCTTAAATCGTTTCCAAATCGAAAAAAGTGGACACGTATATTTTTTTGTTGGATATTTGATTTTTAACCATGCTTCGTCGAGGCCTTAAATGTACACGGGAAAACCCTTTGTAAATAGAAATGTTTTGGTATTTTTCAAATAATTTGTTCGGGATTTGAGGAAACTAAAGATTACTTAAGGACTTGTAGAAGACTTTCAGAGGAAGAATTTGACATTTTATACGTATGAATTTGACGCCCCCAACCCATCTCCATAGTGCCCTGAAAATTACCCTTAAATGAAAAACTTCACATAATTGATCAATCTAATCATTTTAGTTTCTTGTTTTCTTATAGAAATTTACTAGAAAAGCCTAGTGGAATGTTTATAAACATTTGTCAGTTAATTTACATTTGTTTAAAGCAATTCTAATTGTTTAAATAATTCATTCTTCTCGAAAATCAGTCTGTATTCTGTTTTCTGATCTCGAAATGGCAAGTTATGTTACAGCGACATTATTCATTAAAAAATTTCTTCCTATTGTTTAAACAATCCATTATTATTCTTTTTCAACTTTTTTTATAATTATGCTAGAAAAATCAGCGTTTTGTGAAATTAACTAATAAATTTCATGTTCGTGATGTCTAACAAACCTATTATCTATATTATCTACTAAACCCACATTTGATTAAACAAATTATATTTGTTTAAACAATTTATGTTTTATGTGTTTTATTAATCACATTTCTCTTTCAATTTCTTATTCTGCTTTTCTGCCACTGTGTGTCGCAAGATAATGTTGATTTGTTATTGTCTGGAAACTGTTCCCTGTACTCTAGTTTGATGAAATATTGAAAACGAATATTATTTTATTATTCAAACACTAGAAATCATCCCAAAATATAAATGATGTCACTTCAGAATAACAGTTGGTCAGACCAATCCACAAAAAATTTATTTTAGGCGAATTGCTAAAAGAAATGTTTCAAGAAATTGCATTTGTTTAAACAAATGCCGTTTAAACAGATGCAGATAATATAGACTAGATATCTTGCACATGAAAGTTAATTTCACAAATAAACTCTCTTTACTACCGTTAGAATTAGAAAAAAGTTGAAAATGAATTATAATTGTTTGTTTAAACAATAGGAAGAAATTGTTTAATGAATTCCTCTAAGGTAATAAACTGCGATTTCGAATCCAGAAAACAGAATTCAGACGGATTTTTAGAAAAACGAATTATTGTAGCAACAGTATTTGTTTAAACAAATTGAAATTAACTGACTAATGTTTATAAATATTCCACAAGACTATTTACTAATCTAACTATAGTAATAATTTCTATGAGAAAAAAACAATGAAATGATTAGAACGGTCAATTTTCTGAAAAATTTACATTTTTTATGTGAGTAGTTTTCTGGGCACTGGGTGGATTGGGGGAGTCAAATCCATAAGTATGATATGTCAAATTCTTCCTTGAAAAGTCCTCTATAAGTCCTATAACTTTAGCATAAGTTTTCCTAAACCCCGAACAAATATTCAAAAAATACCAAAAAATGTCTTCTTCCCATGCAAATTTGAGGCATCGAAAGGCACCATTAAAAATTAAACTTCCTATAAAACATACGTGTCCACTTTTTCTGGATGTGGAAGCGATTTGGTGGGGAACGACGCTTTCTAAATAAAAATAACCACCCTAGTGCCCATAAGGGAAAGAGTACTATGTAATAAACATAATACAAACATACGAAAGGGGGCAGAAGGGGGGCAGCTGCCCCCCCCCCCTGGATACGCCCATGAAACTAGGTATACTGAAGCTTACGTGTTTACAAAATCATGTCATCAAGTAATGTGCCCGACAAACTACCTTTCTCTATGTATTTAAGAGCACAGCTTTTCTGTCCAGGGGCCCCCAATTTTTCTCTATAGGGGTCCCCACACCTTTTCTGCCCAGGAGCCCCCACACACCTAAGTTCGGCGCGGGGTAAGGTATTAGATCGTCTGAACAGTTTGTACGTCAAACGACAAACTCCTTGGTATGCAATACTTGGTGTGCGAATCGAATTTTGTGAAATTGTCTACTTTTGTTATGAAAAATCAGTCGACTCTGATCCTGAAAGAAATAAAAAGAAAAACCAATTTTATAAATTTTGTTACTAATTCCACTATTCCACAAAAAATGCCATATCGCCAATTTTAGTTATGTTTTAAGAAGAATTATTACACAAACAAATAAATACCAAAAACTCAGACATGAAAATTCCATAATTATTTTAGTTATTATTTATATTTATTAACTAAATCGTTACAAAACAAATATATAACAACATAACACAGAAAATGCGTTATTAAGAAATAGGACTTCTGGAAATCTGATACTGAACCTTACATAACGTTGACGTATTTTGTGCCATATTTTTACGGTGAAGATAGGTTATACTTGAAAACACACCACATAAAAGATTTAAGTTGAAAATTACTTAAGCTATAAATACGAAATACTTTTGAATATACAGTGTGATTCACTTCAAAGTATTTTAAATTTGTACCTTAAGGGTGCCGAACCGGCTGCGTTCCGCACCCGCAAATTGGGTAAAAGCACTTCGTACCGATCTTTTAATTTTGCTTTTAAATTTGTGACTTTTTTGTGCTCAAAGGCTATTAATTGAATGACGAACAGGATAACGATAACTAAACAATACATAACGAAATTTGGTCAGAATTGAACAATAGACAATAAGAAAATAAACTGCTTCCGGGTTATGCCGTGTGTCAAGATTTGTTAATGCTGACGTTTCGCGAACCATGTTGCTCGCTTCTTCAAAGCTAATTGACTACTGACAATAACTTACAATTTTGTTGTTGGATTTATAAATCCTTGCTTCATACAACGCATAGTAAAATCACCTAACTATACATGCAGTAAAATATCCAAGAAATGATTTTAGTTAGACGATCGGTACGAAGCAGCAAAAACGACGACTTTTGTGCGTTTGAACGGAGAGGTAGGTATTTCCTTTTTAGGTGTCGTTGTCCTGTTCGTATGCTGTAGCTACATTCAATTAATACCCTCTGACTGCAAAAAAGTCTGAAATTTTAAAGCAAAATTAAAACCACGGTACGATTTACGAAGTACGTTTACCAAATTTGCTGAACTTTCTTGGGTGCGCAACGCACCCGTTTCGGCACTCTTAACGGTGCGGAAACCGACATGTGTGAACTTGGCCCCTCCTTTTTTGAAATTTCGAATTCTGTTTCTACAGATCGTTTGCAATTGTTTGCACTCCTTTTCTTTTCGTTTGCACCCCTACCGTTTTCCTGATAAAATTAAAACAATTTTGTAAAGTGTGAACTTGGCCCCTCCTTTTTAAACAGTTCTATTGTTTTCAACAAACCGTTTGCAATTGTTTGCACCCTTTTTAGTTTAGTTTGAATCCCTACCGTTTTCGTAAAAAATTTAAAGCAATTTTGTGAAGAGAGAATTTGGCCCCCCTTTTTACAATAATAAATTTTTTTTCTTCAGTTCGTTTGTAATTCGTTTGCACTTGTTTGCACCCTTTTTAGTTTTGTTTGTACCCCTACCGTTTTTCAGATATATTTAAAATAAAGTTTGCAATAAAAACTTACCCCGCTTTTTACAATTTTTAAAATAATTTTCTATCGATTTATTACCATTGTATTGCATATGCTTGCACTCTCTTTGTTTTTGCACCCCTACAGCTTTGAAAAAACTAAAATTAAAATAAATAAGGCGGAACCAGCCTACACTTATTAATTTAAAGAAAAATAACAAAATACAAATTACAATAAATTGAAGGGGCAATAAATTAACATGAATTGCACACACATGTACAGGCTATGCCATTTTCTCTCCAGCAAATATTGTTCTTTTAGGTAGTTATAATTTCATACTGCATAAAACCCAACTCCTTAAAAAGTTACAGCCGTTTGAAATATTAACAAAACCGTGTTATAAATAGCTCTACTTTCTTAAGGAATCGAAAAACCTATAAGTCTATTAGAAACTTTTTACTCAGAAAGACAATTACTTTCGCGAAAAAAAAAGCTTCATATTTATTTATGGAATCCTTCTCAAGGAATTTATTCATTATTGGAATCCTTCTTAACTAAATTGACACTCGATAAATAAACCGATTACTCGCTGTGGAAAGCAGTGAGGAAGTACAAGCGGCCAGATGTCCATGTCCCACCTATAAGACGAAGAGACGGCACCTAGGCAAGAGAATAAACAGAAGGCTGAAATTTTTGAAGAGCATCTAACAGAAATCACTCCCACAAAATCGAACAAAATCGAGCCGAAGGAAATTGCCAGAGAAATCAAGACAAACCTGAATCCAAAGAAGGCTGGATATGATCTTATCACAGGAGAGGTTCTTAAACAATTACGTAAGAAAAGTATTGTTATGCTGGCGTATCTAATAAATGCATCGTTCAGATTAAAATGTCCCCCACGTCTGGAAAATAGCAGGTTATCATGATACCAAAACTAGGCAAATCACCGTATGAGGCCAAATCATATCGCTTAATGTCATTGTTACCAATGATATCGAAGCTCTTTGAAAAGCTGCTTCTAAAGAGAATGAAACCTATCATTGAGAGAAAGGGACTAATTCCTAATCACCATTTTGGATTTAGAGAAAAGCTAATAGATCGAGCGCATAGAATAACGGATTTCATCGAGAAAGTTTATTTTTTACTGTATTTTTTTACTTTAAATTTATATTTTATGATGTTCTTTTTTGGGTTTATATGTATTTTATTTAAAAATATCTTTATTTTGTTAATACTTCAAGCGGCGGTAACATTTAAGAAGTAGAAAAAAGAAATTCAAAAGGTCCATTGACTTTTTTGCTCAGTATGACTATCTCAAAGAAAATTTTTGCGGAACATGTGTGTGCGATTTTATTTACGTTTTTTGAAATACCTACAGACTTGAAGCATTAGAATATGTATAAAATTTATTGCAGTTCAGTCCCAAATTCTCGATTAATGCTCAGATTAATTTATTGTAATTTGTATTTTGTTATTTTTCATATACAGAACCATAAGGGTGCAAAAACAAAGAGAGTGCAAGCTAATGCAATACAATGGTAATAAATCTATAGAAAATGATTTTGAGAATTTTAAAACGAGGGGGGTAGGTTTTTATTTCAAACTTTATTTTAAATATATCTGAAAAACGTTAGGGGTGCAATCTGAACGAAAAACAATAAATTTTGAAAAAGGGTTGCCAAATTCTCGCTTCACAAAATTGTTTTAATTTTATCAGGAAAACGGTAGGGGTGCAAACGAAACTAAAAAGGGCGCCAACAATTGCAAACGATCCGTAGAAAAAAAAATTGAAATTTTGAAAAAGGAGCGGTCATGTTCACACTTCACAAAATTGTTTTAATTTTATCAGGAAAACGGTAGGGGTGCAAACGAAAATAAAAAGAGTGCAAACGAATTGCAAACTAATTGCAAACGAATTGGAAACGATCTGTAGAAATAGAATTTCAAATTTTAAGACAGGAGGGGCTAGTGGTGAATCTGGCCCCTCCGAATTTGTTTTAATTTGATCTGAAAAACGGCGGGGGTGCAAACGAAACTAAAAAGTGCAAAAAATTGCAAACCAATTGCAAACGTTCTGTAGAAATAGAATTTCAAGTTTCGAAAAAAGAGGGGCTGCTGTGAATCTCGCCCCTCCGAACTGGTTTTAATTTTATCTCGAAAACGGCGAGGGTGCAAACGAAAAGAAAAAGGGTGCAAACAATTGCAAACGAATTGCAAACGATCTGTAGAAGCCATGTAGAAGCAGAATTTCAAATTTCGAAAAAGGAGGGGCCAAGTTCACAGAGGTCGGAAACCGGCCGACTTTTAGCATAGGCCGCATGCAACCGTCACCCTACATGCAATTGCCAAAAACTTTTATTAGATCTTTTTCTTGTCCACTTTTTAGAAAAAAATATACAGACCAATTCTTCAAAGAAAGTTGCTAACTTGGAAACGTCGCTAAATTTCTTAGCAACAATTATTGGGCAACAATGGTTGCAAAGTAATTTAACCAAGTTTCCAAGTGGTTAGTTAGCAACTTTTTTTATAGAATCGGCCTGATTTATTTGAATTACATACTGATTTTGAAACATTTACTCCATTTTACAGATCGGAATTTTTATTTTCCAGGCTTTTTTGGAGTATTCATTTTCGCAGGATAGAATCCCATAACGATTAAAAGAAAAAGTGTCGATTGAAAATCTCTGAAGAATTCTTGCAGTATTTTCTCTTCTTCAACTTAGTCAAAGGTTTCTCGAAATTAGATGTTTCTTTTATGCCAAAAAATTTGTTTTACTGCTAAAACTGTCTCCGCCGGCATTACTTAAAAAGTTCAAATTTGATATTCTTACTATGCTAATTTGCTAATTAATTAATTTATAGTTTATAAAAGATTGGCTTTGATCCCTAACCGGCAGGGGCCGAAATATAAAATTCAATATTCTTGCCACGGTAATAAATTTATTAGAGATTAGTTGGGGCCTCGCTGAGAGGAGGTAAATGTGATCGCTACGGCAAGGAGGATTGGCATGGTGTGGTAGTCGATGACGGAAATGAGTTATACTAGTATTGGGGCACCTCTGTTGTTGGGGGCCCTGGGCAAATGCTCATTTTGTCCTTAGGGTAACGCGCCACTGAATATGGCGAGTTTATGACCCTTCGGGTTTTGACAATAAAAAAAATTAAGTAGCTATTAGCCTTTTTGTCACAAAAAACTTCAAGAGATTTCAAGAGATTTTTTTAGTTAATTGATCAACAACAAATGCCGTTATTGAAGATGTCCTCGTGACGAGTCTTCGAGAGGTGGCAACCCTAATACATACATGCATAATAATGGGCAGCGTTCTATGGCAAGAAATCCATATATTTTATTTTGGAAACTCACCCGCAGCCTTATAATAACCATCTACGTTTTCGCTCCCTTCCAAATAATAATCACCGACAAATTTTGCCATAGGGTCCATCCCGAAGGATTTAAAAAATGCTCGTTGAGTTGCATACCCATCCAGACTACAACTGACATTTAATTTTAATACATAACCTTGCATAACACCCACCGTGACCTAACCTATAAAAGTTGCCGGATTGCAATTATACTATCATGTCGGAACAAAATGAAAACAACTCGGATATTAAAGAAGCGATACCTAACGAATGGATGGTAAAATGTTCATAAATAAATAAAAGAAAGACATAGGTAATAATGCATTTTAGATCAGAACATGTGATGTGTATGAGGAAGAATACTCTGAATGTAGGTCGATAAAAGCAAGGTTTCACCAGTATTTCATACATGGAAAAACCACAGATTGTACGCAATGGAAGAGGGATGCGGACAGTTGCGCAAGGTGGGTGAATAAACAAGACGTGAATGCAGCGGTAAGTACCTAATCATTTTGCAATCTTTTCCAATAAAAATATATTCCTTGTAGAAAGAACTTATAGAGAGTGAGAAAGCTAGGAGACTGGTACGGTTGAAAGGCCACTATGGCAATAATATTTGGAGAAAAAGGAAACAACCACCTGAAGATTGGAACAAACCATTACCTGAGTATTTGCAGAAAGAATATGAAGCTACTTATTTGAATGTAAAGGCAAAAGAAATGCGCGGTGAAGTCGAGCCTTCGTTTGATACTACCTCAAGTTGTTCAATTATGTGATTTGTATATACAGTAGAAACTCGTTGACGCTGGATTGTTTAGGAGAATCTAATGCCGATAATGATAGAGAAAAATTTTAAATAAATATTCTTACCTGGATATTCGTTCCTTTATTATTTTTACGATGATTTTTGATAGTACTGTAACAGGTAAATTTGTTTTTTTGTCCGCAGCAGGCAATCAACGATGATAAACCACAGAGGTGCCACCCACCAAAAGGTAGGCTAAAAATGTGTAGCCAAACTGTGTCCAGCGGATGTAGTTTTGTGTGTATCTAAGTTTACCTCAATTCAGTACTTTTAGCTTTAAAAACTAGAGTTTCATTGATAGCTTACTAGATTATGATCGATATTATTGTTTGGGTTTTGTCGTAAATCATTGACCGCAGTATATTAAATGCAGTCATAATAATCCGTACTTGGTTGACACATTTTGTTTTTGTGATGTAGACTCTTTGACTTGTGACTATTGGGATTGCCGGATTAATGAGATTCTATAGTAGAATCTCTTTAATCCGGTAGAATTTCTACTATACAAATCTTTAACAAAATACAAGTAGTAATCACTCCTCAACGATGGTTTATTAGTGGACAAACATTAAGTTTAGGAAATATATAGTTATCTTTTGTTATATTATCACATAATTCACATATACAGGTTAGTTAAAATTACAGGAACACCTAAATAATTCTTCAACAGTAAGGCAATTCATACAAAACTTGTTTGGTTTTAACCAAGGTGTCATCTAAACATATTTTCAATATGCAGGATGTTCATTTTATTCTGGAAATTTGATAATCTTTCCTTTTTCAAATAGAACTCTGTATATTTTTAAATTTTTTAATTCTTAGATTTTTTTTAGATATTTTTTTTTTATAAACTGCACCGTATTTTATTAATTATGAGCAATTAATCAAAATTAGTCTAAATAATTCTTCAAACGTAAAAATTTCCAAAGTAAACCTTTTTTGATTTTAAACAAGCTATCGTTTCAATCATGGGCGCCGTTACAAAATGTTCCAGGGGGGGGCAATATTTTTTTAGTAATAAAGGTGACTTAGAGTGAAAGACTATACTATTAATTATTTTGTAGCGTTTTCGCTGTTTTATTTGTTGTAAATGGCACTGATAGAGACATATTCGTATTTATTAGTTAGGATTCTACAATTGTGACACAACAAACATGAAAATAATAAAAATATTTAAAAAAATACCCAATAACCCATATTCTTCATTAAATTTAAATTGCATTCACCCTGAAAAATCTCCGTTGCTTTTATGGTTGTCATTTTTTACACATTATTTTATGTCATTCGCCGTGGTTGTGACCCCTGTTTCAGAATCATTGAACGTTTATCCTAGAATTTTAGATTTTGTCTGATTGCCAACCAACATTGAAGAATTTTTATTACTTTGTAATATTCTGGAGTAAACATTGTTTATTTTTTATGAGAATTTCCAGCTCGTGTTCATCTAGCAAGGCCTAATGTATAATGGGCAACTGGCCCCTTTCAAAACCAAAAATAGAGGCACAAAATGAACACAGTTGATAATTTAATTCTATAATTGTGTCAATCGAGCATCCGATAAAAAGTCTTAATAACAAATTGGTAAACAATAAAAGGTGAAAATATTATTTTAAAATGTAACCACATAAACGGAAAACATTGACTAAATATGTATAAAGAAAAATTGACAAATGTGAAAATTCCGTGATAACGATCATCGACAACGAAATTCAAAAATGCTATCATTACTATTACACACTTAAAAGGCGACAATACTAAGTCAACTAGTTAATACTAATTGTTGTTATATATAAGCTGTATGAATTGTCTGTATGACCATATAGTAGACAAGTTTTTGAATGAACTCATGTCCGGAAATGTATTTTTTGAACGTTGGAGAGAGTCGCAAGATTGAACCAATTTTCCAACCAGCGCAGCATAGGAAAAGTAGTGGCATTTATCATAAGACGGCACTTTTAAAGCCAAATAACATTAGTGTGACTTTTTATTATTATTTATCGTCTTTGAAAGGAGTTAATGAGAACCGTTTTGTAATTTTGATACCAATTTTAGCCAATTTGGGGTATCTTGAATTCTTTTTAGGGACGTTAGACAAATAAAGTTTTACATACAAATTATTTATATATTCTATAATATATTACGGCTCTATTCAGTACCTAAACGGTGTCAGGTGTGTGGACATGAGTTCGATATCAAAAGTTCAGTATACATTATCTATATTTTACACTTATTTTTAACACCCACTATATTTGAGATAAACAGCTGAGCAGTGCAAAAAGGTGCGAAGTACAGTAGAGCGTCGATAATCCAAACTAATTGGGGTCGAAGGTCATTCGGATTATGAAATTGTTCGGATTATCAAATATTGCAACGAAATAGCAGAAAATAACATTGGATAGAAGTTCAATTTTATTAAAACCAACATCATTCTATTCCGCTCTTCATAAACTATAAAAATGTCAAAAAGTCAAAATCGAAGGGATATCAAGCGATAGTAAAGGGTAATCGAAGGGTTTGATTTTAACTTAGTTATGATTAATTATGATTTATGTATTTATTATTTATTTATACAGTAGAGCGGCGATAATCCGAACTACTTGGGACCGAAGGTGAATCGGATTATTAAATATTGCAGCTAAATAGTGGAAAATACGAGTATTGGACACAAGATATGAAACAAAAACAAAAATTTTCTGTAAACAGGAACCGTCAAAAATGACTTCTCCCTAGGTTACTCAGTGATTTATTTTTTATTATTTCTTTTTGGGTGTTCGGTAAGTATGATTAAATGAAACCTCAAACATGGGCATTTTGGACTACAGCGCAAAATCGTAAACTTGGCACAATTTATATTGTAACCCTTTCACTACGATTATAATTAGTATAGTCATCATTAGGATAAAAACGATGTGTGCGCCGCGCAAAAAACTGATTTCGGTGCCTCAAAATGTGCCCAGCATCGATTAGGAATCACTTTCTTGTCTTGCTACACAATATACTATTATAGTATGTAAAATGTCAATAGGATTTTTTTTTAATTCAGGACAGGGGCAAGCGCCGATACATCACCGAATAGTTTGGGTATAGTTGGGTTCAAAACCTGCCCATATGTAACGGCGCCCATGGTCTCAATATATTTTTAATATACAGGGTATATAGGTGCTCATTTTATTATGGAATCTTTGTCAACTTATCCTTTTATAACAGAACATCCTGTATGTTTTAACATTTTTAATTCTAAGAGTTTCTTTGTAGGAATCGATTTTTTTATAAAATGCATCATCTTTGAGTTATATATGCAATAAATCAATAATAAACAGTTGAAAAATAAAAAAAATACATCTAGAAAAACTAACAGAACAATGAAATATTCAGAACTAAATTCATGTTCAAACTGCCAACTTAAAATAAATGTGTATGTAGGTATATGTGGGAAAATATTCTCAATTTGAACGTCAGGAGTTTTGATGCGTAATACCATGTAATACTAAAAAAGATGCTGCATTTTATAAAAATGTAATTTCTACATTTCTAAGAAGTAATCATTGAGTTAAAAAATGTTAAAATATACAGGGTGTGCTATCAGAAACTAGAAAGGTTAGCACATTTCCAGAAGAAAATAAACCCATTTTTTACAGTTGGACTAATTCTAGCTATTCCGGGAATTTTGTCTACTTTTGATTAATTGCTTATAACTCAAAAATGACGCATTTCATAAAAAAATATTTCTACAAAAGGTTCTTAGAATTAAGAAATAAAAATATACAGATTGTTGTATTTCAAAAAGGTAAGGAAAAATAATTTGACTATACCTATTGTATAATATCATATTAACAAAAATGAGAAATTATTTCCAGTATAAACACTGCTGTGTTAAACATTGGGGTTGTATCTAGTTTTGTTTGTGGAAAATGTATATTATGAGTTTATAAATGTTGTGCTTTAATTTTCAGATTAAAGCGCTCTAATATCATTTATAAATTATTTAAATTTTTAATTAATTTAAATTACCTGTCATTGCTTCATGTGATTTTAATAAAAATAAACCCTGAACAAACTTGCAGATATATGACCTCTAACTTAACACGGCAGAAACCTATAAATATTTAAAATCAAAAATATCAATATGTTTGAATATTATTCCCAAACTGAACTCCACACACTGTGGTGTTCCGTATTAAATTTTTCACATCTTCTGCAGAAGAATGTCATATTTTGCAGTTATTCTCCTCTTTTAACATTTCCAGTAGGCTTTGTGGTCTTTCCCTGTAGAGTGTAGACTATACATTTTGGTGTGACACTATCACAATGGCTTCCTTTACTAACAGGGCAAAGAGGTCCTACTGGATGACCACCAAGATCTCCAGATTTTGTCACCTATAGACTTTTTATTATATGAGTACCTAGGTGTACATATAAACTTCTTGAATTAATTAAAAGCATAGGTAACTGCGATAATACGAAACATACATTCAAATTGGCAAAAGAAAGCAACAAATCCTATACATAATTAATAATACATAAGTTTGTAGTTGCCTGACTGATGATGATGCCTAGGCATCGAAACATGTCTCGATAAAATAAAAACCGTGCAAGGAAGAAGAGATTTCGTTTTATTTCAATATTAAAGCAGAAACCTTGCAATGTGGATAACACCAATTACCAAATCCAATACGTTGCCTTTTTTAGAACCGACACGGAAAGTGTTGAGTTTAAATAATCTATGGCGTCAGAAAATTTTACTAGAGCCTGGCACCCTAACTAGAAACCATCTCTGACGTGCACGTTCACAGTTTTTAACGTTTTATCTCAAAACGGTGACGATTTCGCAATTTTAGCATTAGTTCAAAATTAATCCCTATAAAATTCTGCACAATTAATGTTTTCCACTTTTTTTAAATACAGTACCAACCAATGTAGGGGTTTGCAGTTTAAGAATCACTATATATAATTATATAATATTTTTTATTATTTTAGTGTTACTATAACAGGGCCGCGTTTACCAGTAGGCAAAATATGCATGTGCGTAGGGCCCGGCGAAAGGGGGGCCAGTAAGAGGCCCCCTCTAACTATATAAAATAGGGCGCCCTAACAAATTATATAATAAATTATTCGACTTCAAATTCTAAAAATATATATAACAAAAATACTTTATACATACCAATATTAATAAAATTTATTGCAACTCAAATTCAATTACATATTGCCCATATCTATACTTCGGGGCCGCGTTCAGAAATAGTTCCGGACGTCGGGTCGGCGGTCCTTTATGCATGATTTCGGTGATTTTGATAGTTTTTTTGGTGCAATTTTTTCTTCCATAGTATCACAATTTTGAGAAAAATAGTCTAAATGTTCAAAAAATAGTTTAATATAACAGCTTTCCTAAAAAAACAATTGGAGCGTCGAGTTCGAAAACAGTATGGACATTGAAAATTGAAGCTTTGTAGACATCATGTGACTACGTGAATTTTGTAAAGGATACGTAGCAATTTTGACTGCTCATTTAACAGTGCCTAATGAAATATAACACTCTTCTTTGGATTGCAAGATCCAAAGTTAAATTTTAACCTACCTAAAGAATGCAACCAAACGAGATGGGTTGATATTGGTTGATACCTTCTTTGAAAACAAATGTGACACAATAGAAAAAAAATCTAAAAGAAACTATCGAAATGATCTGTTTTTTTCTTGGTAAGACACAAAAATGCTCTAACAATCTCGAGTATTCTGAAAACCGCACGGAAATATACAAAAACGTTTTATATTCTAATGTAACAAACATTAGGAATTCGCATGATGTGAACGAAATGAATTCTCAAAACCTGCGTAAATAAGATAAAATAAAATGTAAACTCCATTTTTTGGGAACTGATCGTTTTTCATACAGTTGTAGACAAAAGTACATTCAAGAAAACTCATGCATGTAAAGTATTAAGAAACATTATTCAAAATGCGACCATCCTGTGTTATATGTTGATAGCAGTAATGTCAATGCCAAGGAGAAAAAAGTAAGGATAACTGTAACATGAACTGCAGAACCCACAACACTATTAAGTGAGTTTTTAAGCGTGTTTTGAAGTTTACCGTAGCCCTTACTGCAACCCGGAGATATTTGTGGTAAATCCGAAACCCCGTGTCTCCGACGAAATTGACTGGTGGCAACCCTACTATCGGTAAATTAAAATTAAATATTAACTTGTTGCTTTTAGTGTAGAGCTTTCCAAACATTTTAGTCGATATATACTCGATTATAAAGCCACTGTTTATAGTTTTAGTAACGCAATTTTAGTAAGTTATTGTTCCACATAATTATAGCAATGAAAACGAAAATGACTGGTGGCAACCCTACTATCGGTAAATTAAAATTAAATATTAAGTTGTTGGTTTTAGTGTAGAGCTTTGCAAACATTTTAGTCGATATATACTCGATTATAAAGCCAATGTTTATAGTTTTAGTAACGTAATTTTAGTAAGTTAATGTTCCACATAATTATAGAAATAAAAAAAAACTTAGCTTCGACTGTTATATAATATATACACATAAACCCTCCATACCGTTAACCCGAGGCAGCGTTCAACCCTCATCAGGATGTACCAGCCCCGAGGTGAAGACAGAGGGATGACGAGGAAATGAATTATTTACTACTGTATATCTTAGTTATACATACTTTGTAAATACATTCAATGAATAAATTATTATTATTATTATTATTATTATTATTATTATTATTATTATTATTATTATTATATTTTAGACAAATTTAATACTTGCAAATATGTTATATACCTACTTGCAAATATGTGAAATGCTTCCATATCGAGATGCATTGTCCCGTAAATTAAACAATTTTACTTACAACAAACAACTTCATTAAAGGACTGGACCGAAGCATATCAATGGCTACAATTAAACAAAAAAGTTCTTGAAATGGGTACTAAATATTATACATGTTCTACTAAATCAAACGATACAAATATTCAAACACACTATAATTCAAGACAATAATTCAAATATTTGTTTTTTTTTATAGAATATACGGATATATATTTATTGTACTTAAATTATTGTTTATGTGTTTCTTTATTTAAATACAATATTTTAAATTTAATTTGTGTTTTTATTAATTTTTTGCGTAACCCACACTACAGTTGTTAAATAAGTTTCATAAAATCAAAATTTTATAATTAATATAAACTCCAAAATAAAATCAAAATAACCAAAACCTGTCGTAAACAGCTTAAAAAAGTAAAATTACATTATCTGTCGTGCTAGTCAATTAAATTGTTGTTAAGAATCCCTAATTAGTCGTGCTGAATACATATTCTGTCGTGTACACATTGTCGTGGGGAATACAAAATTTGTCGTGCTGAGTACATGTTTTGTCGTGTACAATTAGTCGTTGAGAATACCTAATTAGTGGGGCCGATATATATTCCCCATTTAAATTTGCCTTTGGTCAAACGTATTTCGATAGTCGACATTTTGAGGTGCGTGAAGTTGGCCCCCCATCACTGGAATTTTGAACTTTTTATTACACTATCATTTGACCATTTGTTTGACCATGTTTGACCATCTTTTTATTTCCTTTGAGCACCCACCGTTTACGAGTTATTTACATTTTCAACATGGGGGGCCAACTTCACGGTAGCCCACCATTATTAGAGTTTTCAAGACTTTATTACGCCATCGTTTGACCATGTTTTGCCATATTTTTTTTTCGTTTCGCCGCCCTCCGTTTTGGAGATATAGGCACTTTTAAAATAGGGACTACCGTGAAGATGCCCCCCCCCCCCCATCGTTGGAATTTTGAAGTTTTTATTACTCCATCGTTTGACCATTTGTAACAATTTTGACGCTTCGCCAATCGAATGATCATGATTGACCATGCGCAGGAATTTTTTAAATCACTGTTAATTTTGTCTCCATAATCATCGGCGTGTATAATGCTAGAGATTATATAAAACCCGTCAAGTCCTTCCACCTCAATCCTCCTCCATGCTTTTGGAGTTCGTTCCCAGCTACCGAGGTTCAAAAGTTAGAACCTAACCCCGTCAGTTGCTGCTGTACAGAAAATGGTGTGGTTTCTGTTATTGACATTTTCTACTTTTTATTGTAGTTTAGATAGAAGTTAATTTTTTTCTTAAATAAAGTAGTGTTATTACTTTTCTTTCTGATTTGATGAAAAATGTGGTGCTAATAGAAATAAACCCCAAGAGTGACACATGATCAACAACTGGGAAATATAATGAACAGTAGCGTTGTTTCATAATTTAAAAGTTAAATGGGTACATTTTTATTTGAACCAATGCCGCCGAATCGACAGTCCTACGTACATTTCTTCCTGTGTCTGAGAATAAAATATGA
The DNA here is from genome assembly GCA_964023965.1 of Melinopterus prodromus. NCBI lineage: Eukaryota > Metazoa > Arthropoda > Insecta > Coleoptera > Scarabaeidae > Melinopterus > Melinopterus prodromus. The sequence continues at coordinate 31,743,775 of OZ030392.1, forward strand.
GATGAATTTCACCGGATGTCGCAGCGGTAACATTTATAATGGTATTCTTCAAGCCATCGTGCAATTCCCATTGAGCTCCTCCACGTCGACAATAAGCTTTGTAGTGCCTAACGGAAGTACTACAAACTGTGTTCGTTTACTATACCACCTCGCAGGTTGAATGTTGAATTGCATATTTTAATAGTTTCAGGTAAGTCATTTAGCTGAATAGGAATTTGAGAGTTGGCATTGGATTGTTTGAAAGAGCACAATTTCAATACATAAAAGTTTTCCTGTTTTGACAGAAATATTAATTATTTCATTGCATTTATGGCAATACTTGGTAATGTTCTCACGGGCTAAATATCGATCGAGAGACAACTGCAAACCATTTGAAATGCCATGATCTTGTAATGGTTTGATATCAGGTGCCAATACGTAATGAACGCGAAAATTAATTGTGTTGCATGTTCTGCACGTCGTAGTTTCAGTGATATTGCAAACATTGCGCAATAACTTGTCTGCGACATTTGAGACATTTGAACTGCAGTCCAGTAATCCATTGACTACCTGATTATCCACAAATGACGGTAACAAACATGCCCTACTTTTGTATAGGGATGCATTAGTGCCATTTGTAACCAAAGTATGTAATTATAAAGTTCATGAAGTCGTTTGGCTCCATCTCTGTATCTACCACTGCTTTTACATTTTTCCAATGACTTTTTGCCATTTTCCGCAATTAATGACCATGATTGTCCATGTTTTTGAATTTTTGAAATTGCTACCAATATGGCATAAGACACCCGTGTTTCAATGGTAATCGTCAAAATCACATTGGCTGTCGTAATTCAAAATTAGTAGGGGGTTTAAAAAAGTTGTGAATATTCAATATTAGAAATCGCAATTGCAAACATATTTTAATTATAGTCATCGGCAAAATCACTTTGTCGGCTGTAATACAAAATTGGTAGCGATTTCAAGAATTCCAAAATATGGCCAATCATAGTTATTCGATTACGGAAAATGGTCAAACGTAAAAATTGCAGAAAATCAAGTATTACAAGCACGAATGAGATATTAAAACCAAGCATGGGCGGAGACTTGGTGTCTCAATATCTCAGAAACGGAAGGTGGTAACACGAAAAAAAAATATGGTCAAACATGGTCAAACAAATTGTCAAACGATGGCGTAATAAAGTCTTGAAAATTCCAATAATGGGGGGCTACCGTGAAGTTGCCCCCCCCCCCATGTTGAAAGCGTAAATAACTCGTTAACGGTGGGTGGGTCAAACGAAATAAAAAGATGGTCAAACATGGTCAAACAAATGGTCAAACAATGGTGTAATAAAAAGTTCAAAATTCTATTGGTGGGGGGCCAACTTCACGCTGACATTTGGCGTTGTTTTAAACTTGTGTTGGTAGTGACTGTTGATTTTGAAGTATGAATTATTTACGTTCGTTGTTTATGTATGTTTTTATAATTCTTATAATTTAATAACGCAATGTAAACGTCATAAATGTTTTTTAAATGCGGTAAGGAGCATTGAGTTATCATATAAGTAAATTTCTTTAATAAAGGCTAGGAGTTGAATAAAACTCACTTAATTTGTGAATTAATGTTTTCTTTGGTACTAATCAACAGATCATCATTAGCCAAAAGCTAGAAAAACACAAAACAGTCATACGAAATAACGGAAAATTTGTTTTTAGATTTAAGGATGATGAAGGCTATGATACGCCGAAACATGTCCCTTATATAAATTAAAATAAATGTGAAGCAAGAATTAAGAGGTTTTATTCAATACACCGAATTAATCGAAAATTGTAACATATAAAATCACTGTCGCATCATTCTGTTGTCAGATGTCTGATGCCTTGTGCCTTTTACACTTGAGTTTGACTGTAATAAGTTGACCATTTTTATACGATTTTAGACGTATTGAAGTGATTTTTTATTTTACAATTTTGCGTGATTATTTCTGATTCTTTACTGTTGTTCTAGCTTTTGGCTAATGATGATCTGTTGCTCAAAACTAGTAGTAAAGTAAATAGTCTTGCAAAATTAAAAGTTTCTATTTAGCTGCTATCCTTTACTAAACAGTGGCAAATATTTATTCTCCACTGCACACCTTATGCACAAATGTACCGCGTAAAAAAACGTTAATCTGTTGGTTTTTTTTTTATAAAGTTAAAGGTTTGTTTTTCACGGGTAGTTAGTTCAGTACTTGGTAATCACGCACACTGTTTCCTAATTTCCTACCAAATATTAGAAACAAACCACAGAATTCGGACTGTGAACGAAACCGCCATCCCTACCCGCAACTCGCGCCGTTGGCTACCGCAATTGCTAGGTTGGGTATTTTGTTTCCCGGCTGGTGGCACTGGTGGCAGTACGATATGGAATCTCCTGTTATAAACACGCTCTTGCTCAATTCATTTCAGATTTCTGGTTCGGACGTGACTCACTGAGACCGTCGTCGGTTTTAATTTCTTATGACTGTATGAATTATTTCCATTCGCGTGTAAATAACGCCGCTATCTCCCTAAGTATTAAATCAAGATAATAATTTAACTGTAAAGTACAAATACACATATCAGCGATACATGTAAACAACGAAACCGCGTAAATTATAGTGCTAAGTTGAACGTGCCTGAGATAACCGGAGAACTATGGCTAATAAAGATGATTATGTGACGGAGTACCGGAAATTCTTCGAATACTTTGCCCAAACAGTCAATCCTAACGATCAGCTACCTGTAAAATTGGCTAGTTATAAATTAGTGAATGTGGAAGTTGTTGGCGGTATTATAGATTGGACGTCGCAGTATTTAACTCAGAAGTAAGTATTGCACGTTTGATTTAATCGTTTTTAACAGGAGATAATACGCACCTATTCCTAGTATCTGTTTCTTAGCTAACGGGAATGATACGTAATTCAAAGGGTTAATATAAACGATTCTGCACTGCACATGTAGTCTTCAGATCTGAGATCATAATAATAAACAAACACACAGTGTGTGTGCTTACAAACTATGACAATTTACACCGCATATGCGGTGTTTGGAATTTATGCACTCACTTTAATCTTTTGATAATAAACTGGCAGTGCCTATAATAGGTAATAACAATAGATTATACCAATAGATTTGGTTGACTGGGCCCTGGAATAGAACAAGTGAATGTGATATCCGTCATTTTTTCCTACAACCTAACCGATCAATAAAGTTCTGCGATGCACCTGACAGTTAATTGCAGTTTTTACTGAACAATCACAGAAATTTAGTGCATTTACGTCGAAGGAGAGTAACAAAACAATATTCTATTCGTGCTTTTTGCCCAGCGACCGGTTTCGAGAGCACTTAGTTGCTGCAAAGTGTGGCACTGAACGTGAACGATACCACAACCAAACGCCAAATTGACTACTGACTACAGTCTAGTAAAACAATCTGTCAGTGTTGATCATACATACCTTTCAATTAATTTGCGTATGTTTTTGTTAGTGTTTAATATTATCAGGTAAATGATTCCGCTTTATCCTTAAAGGTTAAAGCAAAAAAAAAACAGTCTTGATCGTTTAACTTTTAGTAGAATTTGCAAAAAATCTAACTTAACCTCAAACTGTTTCAACACATCATACTGGTCTTGACTCGTGTTTTTCGCACAGGTAGACTGCGTAAGCTACATAATCATGAGTCTCGGGGATTGGACACCGCAGGAGGAAGCTATGAACTCGGTTATAGATGTTCTCCAGGAGTCTTTTGTACCTGACACGGAAATCCAGAAAAACGTTCATCAAAAGATCGCTCTACTTCAGACTTATCCAGATTTTGTTAACTATCTCCTATTTGTTCTCGGGAAGCCCGAATCGTTCTCAGAAGACGTACGTGCTCTGGCCGGCATCATACTAAAAAACAACATATCAGCTACATACCCAACGTTAAACAACGATACCATCGCAGCAGTTAAATCAATACTTCTCCACCTGCTGAAGGACTCCTCCAAAGATGTACGCGCCAGCGTCACCTCCTTGATCAACGTTGTGCTATGGAAAGGGGGCCTAACCGCTTGGCCGGATCTACTTCCATTCTTGATCAATCTTCTCGACTCCCCAGATGCTCAAATTTCTGAAACAGCTCTCTCCGCTCTATTCAAAATTTGTGAGGATTACTTGACAAACCTTCAAAATACCGAGGAACCTTTTGACAGTTCAATAAAAATCGTTCTTACAAAACTAGTGAATTGCGTTACGAGCAAACATTTTGCGGTACGAAGGAATGCATTGAAAATTCTTAACGAGTCTCTACAAGAGCATTATGATGCAATAAAAAAGGAATTTGATTCTAGTTCCTATCTCAATAAGTTGCTCCAAGTTGCATACGATGAGAATTTTGAAATCCAGAAAGGTGCTTGCTTGGGATTTGTGACATTTATCGAGAACCGTGATACCGTAATATTACCGCACATGAACAGTCTTATCGAATATATGTTGCAAAAGACGCAGAGCGAACATAACGAAATTGCTTTGCAAGCGTGCGAATTCTGGCTGGCTTGCTCAAAGTTACCAACATGTCGAAATATTTTGCTGCCCTATATTGATAAATTACTGCCAATTCTATTGAAAAACATGAAATATTCCGACTACGAAATCAACGGTCTACAAGCATCTTTAGGTGAAGACGACCACCTTCCTGATAAGGAAGAGGATATTAAACCTTTTAATATGTCCGAGCATGCGGGAGATAACGAAGAAGAAAACAATTTTGATATCATTGAGTCTGTGGACGAGCCTTATATAGGATGGACATTGCGGAAATGTAGTGCAGCGTCTTTGGACGCTTTATCGGTTAAATTTGGAGATGAGTTGTTACCATCCTTTATACCCCTGTTAAATGAAAGTTTGAGTCACGGTAACCCCCTAGTCAAAGAATCGGGGATTTTAGCCCTGGGGGCCATTGCTGACGGTTGCATGATTGGATTGAACCCGTACTTACCCGAAATGATTGGCTTTCTAATGAAATGCATGAACGATAATAATTCGATCATCCGGGTCATCACCTGCTGGACATTAAGTCGCTATATGAGGTTTATTGTTAACGAAGAACCACAAGAGAATTATTTTATTCCCGTGATGATGATTCTGTTGAAGCATTTCTTAGATGGTAACAAAAGAGTTCAGAGAGCGGCGCTATCAGCATTTTGTGTGTTCCAAGAGGAAGCAAATTTTAAGTTGGTTCCATATATCGATGTTATCTTACGAGCGTTTGTCGAAGGATTTAAGCAGTACAAATTCCGGTCATATTTCTTACTTTATGACGCGATTGCGGTTTTAGCAACTGCTGTGGGGAATAATTTGAATAAGCAGCAGTACGTTGACTGTCTAATGCCTCCACTGATGCAGAAGTTTAATACTATTGACGATTATTACGATGATCAGTTTTTGGCTTTAACCGAATGCTTATCGAATGTAGCTGCTGCGCTGGAGATTGGATTTTTGCCTTACGCTGAAGTAGTTTATTCAAAATGTCTAACAGTAATTAATGAAACAGTGACGGCTTCATTAAATTACGCCGAACGACCGGAGTACTTTGATCCTCCCGATAAGGAGCCGATCTGTGGGGCCCATGACTTACTTTTAGCGATGGCGTTTGGGCTGAAGACGTACTTTGTAAAGTTTGTTACGAATAGTAATCTTGTGCAGCAGTTGTATTACACCATGCAAGATGAACTGCCTTTGATAAGACAACCAGCCCTGGCATTATTTGGTGAAATTATAAAGTTATGTTATCCATTCATAAGTGACCAGATCCATGACTATGTCCCAGTGGTCATTGAGAATTTGGACAAAAGATTTGACGGGGCTTGTAATAACGCTGCTTGGGTTATCGGGAAGCTTTGCTTTGCTATGGGGAAAAATATCGAGCCGTACATTGGACAAATCTTTGAGCATTTTGTTGAAATCCTTCAGAGTTGTATGGGGTCGAAAGGGATGTACCAAACGGTTGCTATATCACTGTGCACACTTGGATTGGTATGTCCCGATGAAATTGCTGCTCATTTATCCACTATCTTAAAACCCTGTTGCACTGCAATGCGAAACGTTAGGGACTGCGAGGAGAAGGAAGCTGGATTCCGAGGGTTGTGCGAGCTGGTGATTCGCAATCCTCCAGTTTTGATCAGCGATTTTATATATTTCTGTGACGCGGTGGCTTCCTGGAACTCGGTGCGTCCCGACTTGAAAGAGATTATAAGGAACATCCTCCTATCTGTGAAGCATCACTGCGGGGAAGGTTGGCTGCCCATGTACGATCAATTCCCGCCAATGCTCAGGGTCCGGTTGGCTAATTTGTACGGCGTGTGAAAGAGCTGATCTATATCTGACCGTAGACCGGGGTTGTAACTTCGCGTTAAAGGGGTGGGCTCGCGCGCACGCTCTCCGAACAAGATTCCATCCGCGTTTTTTTAGTCAATATAATGAGGAAACTAAAAGGCAGAAACCGCTCTTCGCGAGGGAGGGTCCGTTGCATCACTTTGTAACACGCAGTTTTCATTTTGACCGAGAAGGATCGTAAATGATAATGAGGGGATCAAAATACTAAATAAATAACTTGCCATAAGCATGAAGTAAACGAATTGATAAGTGCTAACAGTATTATTTTTTGTTTTTTTTTTTTTTCTATCGAGTATCGGGGACGGACTAATTTTTTTTTTAAGTAAGAGAGACGTAATCGCCCGGTATTTCAAAGACATATTTTCAACAAAATTTCTAGCTCATAAGTGCACACAATTTTCAATTATGTACAACTTATTTTTTTGTTGAGTGCCAAATATAATAGTTTGACCGCGACGTTTGTTCATTGTACTGCATGCATTTGTGTAGTGTAACTTGTTCCATGGCTGTGTGAACGTCAATCGTCAATATTAGGTTTGGTTCTCGCTGGTGGATGGGGGTAATAGCAGAGGGTTTGAAATGCACCTGATAGGAAGGTGTTTCCCCAAACATTCACTAGCTGGACCATACTTTTCTTATTATTACTTTATATACCAAGTAAGGATGATTTAATTTTAATTGGCAAAATTCTATTTACTTTTATTGTCTAGTCTGCAGCCTACAAATGATTTTTGTAAATCCAATAGTATTGTATACCTATTATACATGGAACCTGTTCTTCCCTGTTTTTGAATAAAGAAAAATTGTATCTAAAGTTGTTTTTGTTTCATACCAGGCAATCAATATATTTAACCATTGACGAGATAAGATAATATTATTTATTTCTGATAAAAAGTGATAAAAATTGATTAATTGAAAAAGGATTTTATTGTTGATTTTTTAAAATGTTTTTGTACCTAATGCCATAAAAGAAAAAACATGAAATAGATAAAATCAGTTTTGGCGTAAGGAATTGACAAATATTTATAGAATATAAAATGCTGCAGCTGATTGCAGTATCTTGTCAAACATTAAGTAAAAAATGTCCAGTACAAACGATAAGATACTCCAGTGGTAAGTACCGAGTGATCTAAAATGACAGGACAGGTACAATTTCCCGCCAATTTGAATAATTGTGATGTTGGCAATGGTTACAAATGACAGCTGTTATTTTGGTCCAGTGGCGTAGGTATTCCGTCTTGTAAAGTGATTCATTCTCTGATTATAATTAGGTATATTAAATTGAAACAATTAAGGGTTTGGAAATTTAGTTAGTCTTGGTAAAGAGTAGACATTGTACATGAATAAAACGTTAGCAAGATAGCATATTTTAACACGTAAAAATTAATTTTCAAATATATCAAAGTAATATAAGAAATAATAAAATCCACTTCTCATCAACATCTCTCATATCTTAAATCAAATAAATAAATATAGTGTTTATAACGAATTAAATCTGGAACAGATAAAATATTGTTGCAGAGGAACGTAACTTACTGACGAGTCCACTATGGTATCTGACAGCGATCATAAAGGTGCGTTTCCGTTAGTGGCAATGGCAGTGGTAGTAGACGCCATTATAGTATTTCTAATATAAAATTGCTAAAGATGTACATGCAAACTAATGTGTGTCACTATCACGTCTGGTGAAAAATACTATAATTTCGTCTTCTACCACCACCATTACCACCAATCGAAACCCACCTTAACCTGTATCCTGCACGCATACCATCTTAGTAACACTAAATACATTCAAAACTGGCGGGAAATTCAAACTGTCCTCAATCATTTTAGATCACCGTTATAGCTGTAAAAAACAAAGTTAACTTATTATAACAAATTCAAATACACGTGCACAGTACACAATTTGTAGTAGGTAGTAGTAATTACGAATAAAAATGATAAAAATTATGGAAAAATCAAAACATAATTTCGCTCAATTTTGATGCAACTGTGTTTCTAACTAGTAGCATTCTAGTAGCTTCACTGAACTTGGGTTGCTTTTGCCGATCAACTTTATTTTATATATCATATGTAAAAAATTCAAGGATTGGCAACCATTTAAGCCGACCACACAAATCATTCAAAATCAAAATGTACAAGTCGTTCGATAGAGATAATTAAATAATTTTTTTGCACATGTATCTCTTGTTTGCAACCGTTTATGTCTTTGTAAGTGTTATTTACATTTTTAGTTTTTGCCTGAAGATGGCTACTGTGTAGCTGAAGCATGTAGCAAAAGTATATTTTATTAAACTTACAAGGATGAACGACACCAAGAAGTTTTAATTATAATTAAATTAATACCTGAATTGGCAAGAACAACTCATTTTAATTATCTCTATTTTTTGATAATTGTTTAATATCAAATAATCGCAAAAAATGGACACAATGGAGATGAAATAGAGACCAACAGAGACCTTACCACCTTTCCGGTTTATTCCGGAAATCAAAACTGCTATCATGGTAGTCGAGGTAATGCTAACATAACCCCAAATAATGACCCCATAATACTTTGTTCCTTAAGCCAGAGATATTATATTTTCACTATTTAGAATGTTCATCGCACCCTGTGTCACACAGTAGTTAATTAGACTCTAGATCTGAAGTTAATAATAATAATAATAATAAACCTTTAAATGGTCCAACAGGTTAACGCAATTTCAGAACAAATATTTTAGAAGTATATGGAATATATAATTATATATTTGAAGATCAGACCAGGTGACTCGAAATCGATCATCAACTAATCAGTTAGAATAAAAACTATATTCTTTATTTTTTTTATTATTTAATTTTCACATTAAATATGGATCAAGTGGAAATTTTAAGCGATGTAAGTAATGCTAGTTTTTCATAAATTTCTATGACGTCATATACATATATACATGGCGTCTCACGGATCATAATGATGAGTATATGGGAATCTCGGAAACTGTAACCGCCAACTTTGACTGAGCGATATTCAACTTTTTTTATTTCTTATGGACGCCACATTGAGTTTTTACAGTTTTAAATAGAATATTGAACATGCTTTCTAACCGTGTATAAAACACGCTTACGAAATTATAACAACTACTATCTAAAAACTATAATACAGTGTTAGGACCTTCAGGGAGTAATGTAGAGGGCCTTTTGGGATACCTAATAGAACTAATAATAATGTCTTTTATTAGCATTTTCCTTACAACATTATATACAATAGTGCGCAGGGCGAAGTTAGGGAGCCTAACTCCCTCTCTACCACTCAACCCTGCGAAATAGAAACAAACATAAACCGTAAAAACATAAACAAAATTAAGCTACTAATACTACATACTAAGGCGAAGCAGACTGATTTTTCATTAATATCTGCTGTAAACTTTTTCTGGTTAGCCAAATTGATAGATTTTATGGAGTCCGGTAGGGGGTTATATAAGTTGGCCAGGTTATATGTAAATGATCTTTCGAAAAGTGACGTATTATGCTGAGGTGGAGAAATGAGACCTCTACTTCTTGTATTAACATTATGTACATCAGTTCTATACTTCATCTTGTTATACAAATAGGCTGGAGTCCTTGTCATCAACAGTTTATGAAAAATGTCATTGTGTGGAGTATTCTTCTGTTGTTCATATTTAACCACCCAGCCTCCGCTAACATAGGAGATACATGCTCTCCCCTGTTCAAACCATATATCATCCTCAGACAGGGATTCTGAACCCTCTGTATACGTCTAGCACTTGCAGAATCCAAACAATTGTCATAAACAATATCACAAAAATTAAATTGACTAAGAACTAAGGAGTCGCACAATTTTATTTTAATGTTTCTCGAAACACAGTGTCTAATATTGTATACCAACTTCAATGCCGCAAATGATCGCTTAGTTTTTTCCACTATATGTTCGCGAAACCTAAGGCTGGAATCCAACCGCACACCCAAATTACGAGAACATTTCTCGGCCCCGAGGGTACCATTCCCCGCCCTGACGGTAAAGCCAGGTGAATACTGTTCAAGTGCAAAGCGCCTGCCAAAAAGCACCATAGCTGACTTGTCCGGATTAATATTTAAATTATTTATACGACGGACATATTGTAAGATGTCCGTCGTACCGACACACTCGTGTGAGGCGTAGTGGGTGTAATTTTTTGTTTTAATGTGTATTTTAATTTTATGTCATACTTTTGAGCTATGAATAAGGTTTAAAGAATAGACCGAAACGTCAGCAAAAAAGTAAAGTTGTTTTATTGTGGCAGCTCCCGATAGCCATTGAAACTGAATTGATTTAAATTATGTTTAAAAGACACATCAACTAACGCTCGAATGTCATCACTAATCCTTAGCTCCGCCATACCCCTATCCACAGGTGAGAACGACAGATAATTTGGGAATCGTCAGCATAATAATGCGATCTTGAATATGTTAAGCAACTATTGAAGTTTGAGGTATAAATACAAAATAGCAACGGACCCAGAATGGATCCCTGTGGTACACCAGCAGATAATTTTCTTGGAGTTGAAGAGGACTCATTCAACTTTACTATTTGATATCTATTATTTAAGTAATAGGAAACTAAACGTTGTGAGTCTGCAGTAAAACATATATAATTTAAAATTTTATTTAATAGTAGGTGATTAACAGTGTCGAAAGCTTTAGAGTAGTCAAGTAGTACCAATGCTGTCATTTTGTTATCATCAGCTGCCCTGAGGATATCGTCTGTGATATGTAGCAGGGCAGTTGCGCAGCTGTAACGTAACTCTTTCTGACTGAGTGAGTTGAAGGCAGAATACTATGAGAATTAATAAATTTTCTAATTTGAAAGTCCATAATTTTCTCCAGTACCTTAGATAGACACGGCAGGATACTGATAGGTCTTAAATCCCGATACGACGCAGGGTCAGAGACTTTGGGAAGGGGCGTTATTAAGGCAGTTTTCCAGCAACTAGGGAACACCGATCTCTCCAAACAATAGTTCATTATATGTGTCACATATGGCAAGATCTGCGGACAACAATAACATAACATTGCCCTTGAGATGCCATCAAGACCAAAGGCATTAGATTTTATCTTTAGTAAATAGCTTGCAACGATATGCTCGTCTACCACTTGGAAGTCAAACCCACCACCAAAGTTGTGTTTTTTGTTACTGCTATAAAAATCAATTAAATTGCGATCAGCAGGCCCTGAATTTTCTGCAATCCTAACAAAGTGGTCATTAATTTCATCGACATTACAAAGATAATCCGGAATATTGTGGCTTCTGGGCTTGATCACACCAATGCCCTTCATAATTCGCCACATTTCCCTATCTTTTCCCTATCTTGTCATTCAGATTTTTTGACTTTTTGTACCGTGAATAAGCCTGTTTCTTTAACTCTATCATGTACTTTAGCTGGGGAGTAAGCCAAGGGGCTGGTCTTTTAGTGAACCTTCTAGTTTTTAATGGAGCGTGCTTATCAAACAGTGAAATAATCAAATTATTAAAATAATTTACTTTGGCATCAATATCATTTATTTGGTAAATGACTGAGAGTGGGAGAGAATCTAAACCATTATTAAAACACGTGAGATCAAACGATTTGAAATCTCTATAAGTACGAACGATTGGTTTCAACTTATTCAGTTGACATCTCAAGGTACAATGAATCAACTCATGATCAGTTATCCCGTGCAACGAATACACACCAGACAGCTCAAAATCATCACACGAGCAAACCGCGACATCGATCAACGTTTCTGATTTTGATGTTATTCGTGTTGGTTCGTTAACCGTAGGACTCCAATAATTCCACAAATCTAGAAGCATCAATATTTTCCAGATGCAACAAATCAATATTTATATCTCCCCCAAAAAACAACTGATCGCACTGTGCAACAATTAAACCCAGCGCCTCCTCCAATGATTCAAGAAACAGTGAAACACTCGTCGCAGGAGGTCTATATACAACCCCTACACAATATTTGACTTTATTAATTGTAACATTGACCCAAAGCTGTTCCAAGTAATCAAAAGATTCAATTTTCAACTTACTACTTTTAAATCCACTCCTAATGTAGATACCCACTCCTCCACCTCGCTTTTTGGTTCTAGATTGATGATAGAATTTATAATTCGGTATACTGCAAGCATCCACAGCAAACTTATCACCCAACCATGACTCCGTGATCAATATCAAGTCAAAATCCTTTTCTGTAACATATTGGCAAAATTCAGCAAAGCAAGATAACAGCGATCTAATATTTATACATGCGATATTCATAATACAAAGCAAGTAATGCAAAGCGTAAAAAAAGACAAACAGAATAGAATCAGTAATAACTATAAACAAACAGTAAATATAACCAAAGACAATTCGCTTTTAGAAAACTCGCACTTCAATTACACTCACATTGCCTCCCGACACAGTACCTTACGTTAGGACATTCACTTAACTTATAATCTTCTTTTTATTTCCATCGGCATCTTCAACATATAAAGAACCATCACGACTCCACACAGACGTCTATACTGTATCTGAAGCCTTTGCAATTCAGAATGCCGATGTCGCGTTAAATCTTCAGTAATTGTTACACCTGATCCCTTTAGCACCCTTTTTTGATTGAATATCTTAGCCTTGGATTTATAGCTCACAAACTTTATGATAATAGGCCTAACTTTTCCTACCTCTATGCAACCAATTCTGTGGCAACGATCAATTTCATCCCCTAATACATCGATATTCATCTTTTCCTTAATAGTATTCAAAACTACCGCTTGTATGTCCTCATCTTTCTTTTCGCTTAGTCCGAAAACTCGAACACTATTTCGGTGGGTGTATTGCTCCAGCCGGTCTAGTTTTTCTTCTTGTTCCGCTCGAGTGTCCGTATTTTCGGACTTTGCACGACTAACCTCGTGTTCCAGGGATTCAACTTTGTCTTCAAGAACCTTAATTTTATCCTTCATCTCGTCAATTTCGTCTCTAACCACTGCAGAAATAGCCTTTGCGATATTGTTGATAAATGATTCCTTCTTGAAAAGCTCAGTAAGAACCTCTTCAAAATCGCTGAGCTGTTTCTTAGTAACAACCATGGCACTTATTTTTAATAAATTGTTGATGATCACTTAAACACCTTAACTTCCGCGACTGGCAAGAGCTTATTTTGGCCGAATAGAAGTTAATTAAACAACAAAATATCACAACTACAATTTAAAACACAATATTTGTCAGGAGAGCAACTGTATGCGTGTCTACTCGCCGATCAACATCCATCGAAATGAACAACTAATGAACAAATAATGGTGAAGTTTAGGACTAATAACGACCAAAATAAAATGTGTGTCAAATACTGTTTGATAATGATTTTTGTTTATAATTTAATTACTTTTTTGGTAGAGTTTTTAATTTATAATTCATAATTTTTTTTTTTTTTTTTTTTAAGTATTGGCGTTAAAAGGAGTGAATATTAATGCTAATTTTGTAAAATTAAGCATGTAAATTATTAGTTCGTAATTTAGAAGTACACATTACATTTATCTTTCAAAATTAATAAAACTTCTATTCTATCATAAACGAATTATATATGCGGGTGTAAAAAATACAAATTGTACTTTTGATAGAAAGGCTAAAACTGTTCATGAAGTGTTCTTGTACTGGCAACGGCACTGTGGTACGGCCCAAAACAAATTTAAATGCAAAAACCTTTCATTTTTTTTTAGGGAATGATAATTATAAATGTGTGCGTGGATGAGAAAAGGGACCAGTTGTCCGTTCCTAGTTACGCAGATAATTACAAATAAAGTTAAACTTGTTCAAAATAAACATTTTTGTTTTATTCGCTAATTAATCTCTCTATTGTGTTTTTTTATCAGATGTGTTTGTCTGAAACCCGTCTGCGGTTGGAAACGCATGACAAAATGCGTTTTGTTTGGGACCACTTGTCGATATCATGCTACGCTCTTGCGCATTACTATATTTTACCTACTTCCCGGAGTGCAATCGAGTTGAAATTTTGCATATGTACAGATTTCTGGTGACAATGCATGAATCAATAAAAAAACTGGAAACTTTTTCAAAATTTGCAAAAAATTTTAAGATTTGTCCGATCGAGCTGAAATTTTGCATGTGCACAGGTTTCCGGTGACAATGCATAAATCAATAAAAAAAACATTGAAAACTTTTCCAAAATTTGCAAAAATTTTTAAAATTTGTTGAATCGTTACCTATGTTAGACTATTTTGTAGCCCCCAAGCCCATGGCGCTATAGATTAATTAACCTATAAAACCTAGACAGAATAATGAAACAATATTTTCTACTAAAAATCTTAAAACTAATATCGAAATTGCTACAAAAATGTCGGCGTAACTTGCAAATATGCGCAAAGTTATTAACTTTTAAACTTTGCAAAAGTTTGAAGCGTCATAGCGCAAAAGTTTACTTTTTGCATCAGCAACTTAATTATTATTATTTTTTAATTTCCCTTTATGTTAATAGGTTTAAAATGTTGGAGCACGTTTTCCATAACTTATTCTATCCAAAAACACTTATAACTCAATTTCGGACTACTGGTCCATTTTCATATCCAGGCACACAAATTATGAAAATATTAGTCTCTTATGATTTTGTGAATGATAGAAACCGAGATTACGCACATCAGCGTACAGAAATTGTTTTGTTCTGTTCATCTACTTCACACCAGAATGGCTGTCAAAGCCAAGTGTGAACCTCGCATATATTTTGTAAATGAAAATGTAAACATATGTAGATGTGGAATATTAAAAATAGCAACTGATAGTTTATGTGAGCAAAAACTCACAGTGAATGCACTAAATTGCTATTATTATTATTATTGCTCGTCAAAAGGACGATGATTTATACCGAAATCAACGAAGTCTTTAATCTCCCACGCTAGTGATGGGACATCGATGCAAAATATCGATGTTGACCATCGATGTTACCATCGATACCAACTATCGATGGTATAAAAACATCGGCTATAAAACATCGATGTTTTCAGCGGACAGCGTTTTTGTCTATAATTTTCTATAATAATACATCATAATAACTGCTGTTTATTGAGCTTATTTTAATTCAGCTTTGTTTTATTTTCCAATAGTAAACACAAAATGAGAAGGAATAGAAAAAAAAACTAAAACACGCCCATATTATTATTCAATATAAAATGTATTCAAACTTTAAAGCGGTATCATACAAACTAATCTCTATAAAATTTTTACATTTAGTGTTTTGTTCTTTTATTACTTACATTTTTTACTTACAAAGGGTAAATCAACGTGCTTAGTATGTACGTAACACTGAATTTTTCAACAAGGTAATTGTAGCACCTAAATTTTCACCCTTACACAACGGTATGCCTTACACAACTAATTTATTTCTAATTTTGCAGAGTAAAGTAAAAAGAATCATTAGTCTAAGTAAACACAAACAGCAGAAACTGATGTGGGCGCGACCTAAACGCCCGTATCCAATATCTCATTCTTGCTGTTGTTGCTGTACGATGTTTGCAAAACATCGATGTCAGCATCGATGTTTAAACATAAAAACATCGATGGCAAAAACATCGACCATCGAACCATAACATCGATGTTTCTAAAACATCGATAAACATCGCCCACCACTATCCCACGCCATACCAAGAAATAAGAATGATAGAATAGAAAATTACGCACTGCGCAGGTTGTCAATCATTTTTGAGCGAGTTTGACAATCGGTTGATTGTTGTGAGGTCACACTAAATACGAATCATAAAAAATACATTGAGTTCGTATACAGCGTTTCCGTCTGATCCTGGCGTTAAAAAAGGGGATGTTTCTACCGCGAAAGGACAATTTCAATCATAAGACAATGTAAAAAATGTATCAATGACATAATTAAAAAACAATTAAAGGTCAGACATTTACGATAAATATCTGTATTTTGATAACTCAAAATCGACATAAACGAGGATATTTTTAAAAAAAGGTAGACAATTGGTATCTGGTCAATTCAAATATCTGCCTGCGTCTGCATATCGTCGCACAGTGGTCGATTCTGCACTTCTAACCGGAAAAATTAGTTTTTTTCTCTTCCAATTAAAATGTGTGACAGTTAACCGGAAAGATAGTAAAAAAATCTTAGCCTTAATGGGTTTGCTTTTGCGTGGGTTGCAAAATGAATTTGGGTGCTGAAATTTGGAAACCTTGTGAATATGATATTATTATACTTGGAATACACAATAAAAATGGAAAACATATCTAAGTACCAATGTGGTTTTTGAGGGGGTTGAAAATAAATTTTGTTTTAAAATTATGAAACTTTGTGGGCTACTATTATTCCTGCAAACGCACAAAAAGGGAAAAAATCTAAATTACTTGTGGGGTGGTTTTCAAAGGGGTTTGAATAATCAATTTGCTTTGAAATAATTATTATGCATATGATATAATTATTCCTAAAATACGCAAAAAAAGGAAAAAATCAAAGTACTTGTGGGGTGGTTTTGGAAGGGGGTTGATTAATATATTTGTTTTGAAAATTCTGAAATTTTGTGAATGTGATACAATTATTTCTACAACTACGTGAAAAAGGCAAAATAATCTAAGGACTTGTGGGGTGGTTTTGGAAGGGGATTGAATAATAAATTTGGTTTAAAAATTTCGAAACCGAGTAAATGACAATATTATTGCTATGAAAATACGGCGGTGCCGCCCTGCCGCTTACTGTATCGTAGCCGCTTTGCCAAGTAATGGCTTTGAAACAATGCAAACATATAACAGCGGCGCCGCGTCGTTCTGCCGCTCGCCGCCCGCCGCGCGCCGCTCGTATTCTAGCCGAGACCTAGCTTTGTGACTGGAATAATACTATTCCTGGCAATACACGACAAAAAATTAAAACAATGGCACGTAGTTTCACCAAATCCTAAAACTATCACATCGAAACTCAGCAATACAACAATTAATCCAGTCGTACTCCGTCGTACTTTTTTTTTATAACCTTGTGGTGAAAGTTAATTTTATTAAGCACTAAAAAACTAAAATTATTACGTCAGTTCAGCTTCCAGAAAGTAGTACGCATCACCACACGTCTCCTCCATTGTAGTTATTCAAAATAATGGCAAAAATTAACGTAAACATGCGATCACGTTGACATAAATCAATTTGCTAATGGTTATGCACTTTTGCCACTGAGCGTAAAGTTCAGTTTCTGATGGTGCCACACCCGCTCGTTGGAAATTTTGACGACAAAGTTGTTAAGAGACTTCTTTGACTATTTTACTTAATATTTAGTGCAATTTAAATTACAAATGCGCAATTTCATTTTTAATTTTTGTCCAGCTAGTGAGGCAAAATCGACCACCGTGCGTCGGGATAATAGTAAAAGTCAATCTCAAAGAATTACGAAAACCTGATTTTACAAAGAAATATTTTCCAGATAAATAATGGTTTTTAGCCTCCTCGAATAAAATACGCGTCTATAAGCAAATGCTTGGCCACATTGAATCGTGTTTCAGTAAAATGTACCTAATGTTATTTAGTGACTTTCACCTTCAAGCTGACGATATATTATGTACAAGAATGTAAAACTACTTTACTTTGTCCGTATAATCATCTGTAGTTACTTTCTTCATGTTTGATTTTGCCGGAGATGTTTGAATTTCTGTCGGAGACCCGAGATTAACCTCAAATGCCTGTAGTGTTTTGGTCAAATATTATTGTCGTGTCATTTATAATGATTTTCCCCATAGCTCACTGCTGATGCAAAGCGCCCAGCTCAACAAATAAATGCCAATAAATGCTGTCATGTAAATGTGTATGTCGAAGAAAGATGTGACAAAAGTTACAAAGTGTAGAAGAGCAAACTTCACGCTTATCTTTGGGACCTTTCTAAAGCTTCTAGCACATCGTGTACATGCTACATGCTACATTATATTTAGTCTTAATTTTTTCAAAAGACTGACGTGCTGGGCGGCAACAGTTAAACAAAATACTAATAAATTATACATATACGAATCATTCCAATAGTAATAACGAATGAGAAATACAATATCGTATAATAGTGCATTATTACTCGTTATTTCCAGATCCAGATTATGTTTTTGAGGTGTAATGTGAAAAGTGAAAGCATTTAATGGATAGGATCTACGCATGAGTTTTTCCTTCAGACCTGGTAAGGCACAGAAGCATAAATCTGATAGCTTTGTTTTCACAAAACGACGTTAGATTTAGAAAGCATTACTTACTTCGAAATTACAGGCGGCAATGGCGCTAGTTTTAATGCCTGATCTTATCTTGCAAAGAGATGGAGAAACAAACGATATGATAATATCGCTAATAATTTGCGGATAGCAACCTAAAAAGACCCTAAAAAGGTCTTAAAAATAGGTGGTTGATGACTTTTAGTAAACAACGAATATTAAGAAATTTTTCAATAGTAGATTTGTGTTGAATTTACCTGTTTCAGTAGCTAAGCCTAGGCGCCCACTTGCCATTTTTTCCGATTACCGCGCACTTGTGTCGAGTTCTGGCGTATTTTGACAATCAGGACCATACTAAGAAATCCCCAACTCATGGAATATATAATAGCTTGCCTCTTGCTTGCTATTCCCATCTGGTAAACGAGTTATCGTTCACATACATATATTTATTTTTTTTTGTAATTTTCTCTTTTGTAATTTTGTGCAGAGTAAATCAAGGCATATTAATATGATTATTATATTATACAATACCGCGATAGTTATTGAAATCGTGGTTGTTCGTCATTATCTTTATTAACTTATGATCCGTTTTTTTCATTAGATGGAAATCAGTGCAAATCCATAGATAATATGTCTGGCTTTCATTTATGCTGCCAGATGTCCGTAAATTGGAGAAGCATCAATATTGGTAAATTGTTAATTCGTTAACGCAAGAGCATTCGTATAATATTAAATGTCATCAACTATCTAGCTACAACAGCCAACGGTGCTAATGACTGTAGGAATTTAATATTTCTCTTTCAACAATTGGGGTCAATGAATCGCTTGCGTCTCTAGAGGTTACATTCGTTACGTTCAAAATGAGACGTTGAAATTGGCATAATATGAACCCTCCTCACGCAAACATTTTTTATTGCAGAAAATGCCCGGAGAGCTTACAGGCGCAACTAATCAAATCCGTCATAGACGAAATAAGAAAGGCCTGCAAGAAGCATCCAGTGTCATGCGGTTACCACCCAACGGATGAAGGTAAGTGTAAATATTTAGTAGTTAAATCACTTGCACAAATATTTTGCGAGGAATTCTGGAAGGGGAGAAGTTCTAAGATATGAGCTAGCCCAGTTCACATATCGCGATGGACTACAGCAACTTACTATATTCATTACAATTATCATAACATTACGTCATGTATCATAACTTTATAGTTAGTTATACCTACAGATTGGGCCATTTGAACACAGAGGGAAAACGCCCCACCCAGCCGTACGAGAATTGGTTTCAACAATGCCAAACAAGTTTCAAAATGTTTACTCATCATATGTGAATAATGATACCGTAGCTTTATCTTATTCAGTAAATGTTTGCTTTATTCTTCAAAAACGGTATTACGAGTAAAAATGAAGTGATTTCTGGACAAATGACTCTCAGGCGGTAAAGCGTTGCTCTAGTCCTAGCCTCAGAGGACTGTAAAAAAGTATTGCTGTTTTAAATGAATGCTCGGCTTGATACTAGGTTTATGGAGACCACAACGCGGTAAGGACGCAAACAATCATCTTTTACTATTGAAACTGAATCTCATTGGAGTTTTTATATCATGTTTTATAGCGCTTATAATTATATATGCATTATAATTTTCGGTCACCTCAGTTACGTCCCATCGCGTGCCAGCTGAAAACTTTCATTATTTAACTAGTTTGACGACAATGAGAAATATAAAAATAATATTTAAAAAATTAAATTGTGGGCTGTTGTATCATATTTTTGAATTATCTAAATGAATTTTAGAATTTGTGTGTGTCTACTGGTGAAAACTGATGTGTTTGTCGCAATTTTGATAGCGCTAACTGTTTTTCCTCCCTACTGTTGGTAAACCATCTCTTAAATTAGTTACTGGCTTCCCAATCTTCTTTGTGTTGTTGGGCATGCTTCCCGTATTTTCTTTTTTGAAGTGATACGCCTGTGCTGGATCGTTTCCCACTCAGAGTGCCCACTCGATTCCCTTGAACTCATTTTGCTAGCCACGAATCGCAAAATACATAAGCACTATGTATGCACTGCACCACCAAGATACAAATCATAATATTAACTTATCAAATCATGGTCAAGTTCTTTTTGAAGGTATGAGGAGTGGGTTATAGAAATTGCTCTTTTCACAAGTGGTTCACTGGTGGTGAGAATTGGAGGGACATACATTATAAGAGCATCAGCTATAGTTGTCATTTTCCCCCAACCCCTCTTTCGACCTTTCTTGCAATGCAGTCCATGACTCGATGACTGAAAGATTGAGGTATTAATTGTTCAGCTTCACTTCAGAAGCTTGCTGAAGGAGGATAGGGACTGTTGTCATAAGCCATGGATTCAATGTCCTCCAAGTTAATCTCAGCAGCTTTTCGTACAATTCTCTCACGTTCTGTCTTTTTATCTTTACACCTTGAACTGCACCATGAGTTGCTCAATATTTTATTATCAAAGGTACGGAATAATAGTTTGTCTGGTGCGAATTGTACTGAAAACAATTACGTCTTCACATGTGGTGTTTCTCTCGTCAACTGCTCCGACAACTCCTCCATAGAGAATTGGTATTTATTATTCCCTTCAATTTTATCGGAAATTACTACCATTGCTTCTAAAGTAGGGTGACCAACATTTTCAATTGCCAAATCGGGACGCTTGGGAATTTGGGTTGGGTTGGGTTAGTTGAAACATTAAACAAAACGTACTGAACTATAAACAAATCGTACCATTGGGTAAATTTAGAACAGCAAATATTTACTATGATCTATAATATACGTTTTCACTTTCAATAAAAGAAAAGAAGCGTAAGAAATAATAATGTAAATAAAACAAACATTCTTTAACTTTCACTAGTTAAAACAAAAAAAGAAACATATCACAACATATACCAAACACAATTCTACAATTTTTACAAATTGTACCGCAAGAACTTAAAACAACATTTTTATTATGATAGTATTTTTTAACTAAAAATAATCTTTAAATAAGCTGTATGCAAATATTGAAACATACCTATATCAGAATAAAAATCAAACAAACAAAATATAATAAAATAAAATAAAATAAAGTTTCTTTAACTTTTACAAATTGCTCTATTACTTATGACTCTATTCTTCTCGTCTAGACGATCTCTTATTTTTTTGTAAACATTGTTCTGTCCTCTTCGTTCTTTACCGCCAAATTTGTATTTGTACTGTCTGCTGCAATGAATCCATAATTTTATTGGACAATTCTTCAGCCGTGTGGGGAATAATTTCGTGAACATTTAAAATATTTATTTGTATACCTTTTTGGACATCAAAATATCTAACCAGGAGAGTGAGTATTTTTGTGTCTCTGGCTAGATGTGTCAGACAATATTGTCACGAAATTGCATTTCCTCACATTTCTTCTCAACTCTTTCTTTGCTAGAGGATAAAACACATTTGTTATACTTTCTTCTGTGTTACTTCGTTCAAGAGATATCTACTATTCAAATATTTATTGACATGCATTTTATTTAAGTCAGATTAGTTTTTATTATAAGTAACTTACCAGTTTTTGCAATATGCACCGTTTGTACACCGTCACAAGGACTAGATTGTCACCCACCAACCGGCATTCACTACGCGTGTTCACATAATTATTATGGTCGCTAAGGTTGCGCTTATAATTTGTTATCGGTAGACAACCCTTCTTATAATAATAAATTGGAATCTAATTTATGTTCATGGATATCTTGGAAATTCGAATTGTATTACAAAATCCTGGACATAAGGATAAAATTTTCAAAAATCGGGACAAAATTCGGGGCGCCTTACAAGTCGGGACGAGTTGTTAAAATTCGTGACTGTCCCGCCCAAATCGGGACGGTTGGTCACCCTATTCTAAAGTCCCTTCATCTTGATGCCGTCCAGCTATTCTTTTTGATGATGCAGCGTTTAACAAGAATCTTTTGTATTAATCCTCATGATATATTGCATCTGCTACATGTAGATCATACATAGTTAATTTATCACTATCTAAACCTTTATTTTTAACTCTAAAAAGATTTTTTTTAATTCCTTTCCTCCCCTCTTCATTATCTCATTATTTATGACCTTTTTTGAAGTCTCAGAGACTGTCTGTTTTCAGATGAGCCCTTCGTTCCCCTTAGCTCTATATGTCCGCCAGGTAGGGAGCCTGGCATCAAACATGATCTCTGTGTCGTCTCGAAAAAATTGACGTCACTGCACATCAGATGGCCATTGAGCGAATACAACGAAAATTTCTAAAGTAGTTAAGCTTTCGACAGATAGGCAATTATCCTGGCCAGGGATGTGGCCAGGATAATTGCATGGCCTCTTGCTCGTAGAACACGAGTTTCAGTCTCTACAAGATCGCCGTGAGGTAACCAGTGCCAATCTTTTAAGAAAGCTCATCCATAACGTTGTGGACTGCCCGATGTTGCTTGGAGGTGTGTCATTTCATGTGCCTAGGACTTCAGCCCGATATACCTAGAGTTTTAGATTTCTTCCGGCCAGAACAAACATTGGATTGAGGGCGCCATGTCAAGAAATGCAAATAATATATTTGATGACATTTTTCTTTAGTAATTTGGTGTTTCCAATTAATATTCTCAACTATTTTTTGTACATATATTATGTAACACTTGCTTGGAAAATTGTCCTGTAATTGGTTCTGTTGGGCAAATACATAATAATAATTATTATGTATTGACCAAATAAGCAATTAATGTAGACAGATATAACAAAGAGAAAGGTAGTTTGTCGGGCAATTCCGTCATACGAAGAAGCAACCGTAGACACGTGTTTCGGACTATTAGTCCTTATCAGTACGGTATAGCCAAGGAGTAAGATGGACACTCAATGAAAAAAAAAACATTCAAATGGAGACCATAACCGGGGTGCCCAATGTTGCCAATTTGGTGCTTCAGTATCAACATCTTCAGGATTCGAAGACAAGATGTGGCGTCGCGCCGGAGGTGACGGACACCCCAGGCCCACCTTAGCCCATGGAGGTATAGATGGAACAATGGTTTATCGACGATAAGGCATTCAAGGAGAAAGGTAGTTTGTCGGGCAATTCCGTCATACGAAGAAGCAACCGTAGACACGTGTTTCGGACTATTAGTCCTGATCAGTACGGTATAGCCAAGGAGTAAGATGGACACTCAATGGAAAAAAACACTCTACAGATATAACCATTACATTTGGTAAACATTACAGGCCAAAAGGAATGCCTTCACCGATATTGAGTAGAAATGCAAGAATCCTCAAATCGGCGCTCTTCCTGGCATCCTAAGAAACAATAAAACAAAAGATAAGAAAAACAAGCAATAAACACAATCAGAATAAAGAAATATCTATACAAAAATAAAAAAACTATTTTTCTCTTTCAATGACTCACACATCTGACTAAATAGACTCGCGAACACACTTCTTTTCATGCACGACACTGACACAAACTTCCCCCAAAACGATATACGAATATAATTTATTATTATTATTATGAAGACTTATGCACTCCCACAGCCTTATGGGCTGGAAAAAAAAATACCATATAACTGGGAAAAAGTGCAACCGTGTTAGGGTCAGTGGGTTGATTTATTTTATTTAATTTGCAAAACATTCAAAGAGCAATACAAATAACTTATAATATAAAAATACATACAATACATACATGAGCACAAGTAAGTCATAATGGATTCGCTGGATTCAGTTCAAGGCCATACCCAGTACTTTTCTGGTTATGCTGCAGGTTTCCAGAGTTTCGATCTTCTGTATTATGTGGTATGTGGATTGTTGGATTCCTATCGCCTCAAGAGATATGACGAGTGATTTTTGGACTTCCCCTGTCGCACCTATGATGATAGGAATTACCGTCACTTGTTCCTGATGCCTTTATTATTTATACATGTCATTTATTTCCACTGCTAGTAGCTGCTAGTAGATATTGGCCGCAGCTGGAATAACAACATCTATTATGTACGTGCTTTTGGTTCCCTTACGAGTCAATACGATGCCTGGTATGTTGTGTGGAAGATGTTTGTCTGTTCTGATGGGCCGATCATAGTATAGTTGGTATTGATCGTTCTCCAGTACTGCCTCGGGCTCGTATTGGTAATACGGTTTTTCCACATTGATTAGTCCATTAATCTTTGCCAGGGTCTGGTGGACGATTTTGCATACAAAATTATGTATCCTGGTGTATTCACTCGGGGCGAGCAGTGTACACCCGCTGATCAAGTGGTCGATGGTTTCTGGTGTAATTCCGCACATGCTGCACCTTTAATCCACGTCTTGTATTTGCGATAGTATTTTGTTGGTACCACCTGGTCCTGTGTGGCCATCATGAATCATTCAGTCTCTGGGTAGATGTTGCCGCTGGTGCGCCAAGTCGTTGATGCCCGCCGATCCAGATAATCAGCGTCCAGCTGGGTGGGCTATCTACCATGGAGCACTTTTCCTTTCAAGACATTGGGAATTTCCATCGCTCCCGGCTCTTCGTTTAGCTCGGGAGCAAGGTTTAGGGGCGTTAGTTTTATGTCGGTCTCCACAACGGCTTTATGAATCTCCCTCGTTGAAGAGCCGCTTCATGGAAGTAGGACATTCAGCTGCTGCTGGTGCTGATGCCGTATGTTTGCCATTCTTCTTCCGCCCGGTTCTCTAGGTAGGTGAAAGCGTCCGACCGCACTCTTTGGGTGGTGCATGCGATGTTTGGTTGCGGTGGTTCTAATCAGCCTATTCATAGCATCCAGGTCCCTGTTCGTCCATTTAATGATTCCAAAGCGGCACGTGAGAACGGGGACGGCAAAGGTGTTCACGGCCGTGGTTTTATTTCTCGCCGATAGCTGGATTTCATGATGATGTGAAGTCTCTGTTTGAAAGTTTTCAGCAGACGCATTTGTACAGATCGTCTCTCTCCAGGGGTTCCATGGACTCGCCTCCTCCAAGGCCGTATACCTCCGCACGTTCAGGACTACATCTGCTTCGTAATGTTTATGCTCTGAAACATAGGTATAACGTATGTTTACAAAATTAAAAAAAGGTTTAATTGGTACTGCTTATTGCTTCTGCACAAGTTAGAGAAATCTTTTCGCGTATGATGACAGTTCATTCTAAGGTCGATCTCCTATCAGCCTAGACTTGTTGCACAAGGTGCATCCATCTTTGCATCCATCGTTCGTCCATCATCGTAGTAATTAAGAATTCAAGACATGTACTCAACCGTTAAGGCGAGTGAATGGGCTACCACTATAAATTAAATGCTACGCAACGTATGGCATATTAGTTTCAGCGGAAATCGACATTAAAATAACTGTTTCACCCGTATACATATTTCATATTGGCCATACCGCAGTAAGATGTATACCACTCATTTTCTTTTCTTTACCTTTACTCAAGATTAAACGAGGATTCGTAATATAAATAGGTGGATTTTATATACTGGGTGTTTCTAGCTTCAAAGTGACGGTATATATTTTTCTAAAAAAGTAAATAGAAGATCTATTTTTCAATTCAATGATGTTCAAATGGAATGGCATTACATGAGAAAATTGTTGAGTTGAGGTTTGTGAGGTGCATCAAATCAATGCCCTGAGAAAACTTTGATTGAATCAGATAGTCAAAATTTTCTGGTTACTGTTTACTTTAAAGGGTTACATGGATACCTATTTAAACATTTTAGGGCGTTGACTTCAGTTGATATAAATTCACAATAATGGCTAAAATAACCATTTATAATCTTTTTTAAAACTTTGATCTATCACTATATCTTGATGGGAAGTTTGATATCAAGCATGTCCGAATTGATATTCAGCCCAAATGAATCTAATAAAAACGTATATACTCTTTTCATTCAATCCACAGATTGATCAGTTTTCTTACAATATTCAATATTGACTTATTTTCGAAAAGTATCTGATGTAATAATAATAATATCTTTTCATAAAGCAATCTTTAATTATAAGCGTTAAAAATAATTAACTTTTCAGCGCAGATGCATGTACTGAAACACAAATACTGGACAACAACAAAAAATATGATAGAAATTGAAACTGATTATAGCATGTCTTCTTTCTGTAGAATCTATATCCGAAATCAGAATATAAATAAAACACTTCTCTACAATATTTATAACTTTGGCAGAAGTACGTTTTGTTTTTATTTTAACAAGAAAATGACTGTAAATGTTTTGATGTGCATGATTAGAAAACTATTATTTGCACAATAAATAGCACCCAAAAAAATTTTAATAGAAAACAAAATCAATAAAAAACAATTTTTCTTTGTTGTGTACCTATTCCAGCTATGTATATATTATTTTAATATATTAGTGACATCATTAAGGATTATGTCATATCAATAGATACTATGCTCTGATGATGCTATTGATTTCGGGAAATAATTCACTCAAGAATGTTTAAATAAACATTTGCAGAAATACTGTGAAATTTTCTTGGGACCTACCAAAACCAATGAGATCACATTAGAAAATTCTGTATTGAAAAATCTGTATAATTGTAAATTCAATTCATCCCAAACCTCAATCAGATAAAACACTTGGCAGCCATTAAACTTCACAGTCACTATCTGCATTGGCTTCCGGTTTCCTGCCACTTATGACTTATGACGATTTACGTCTCAATTTGTACATAATACGACAATACTTTTTGAGTCTATCATTGTATAAATTACAGTTGCGCATTATTATGGATTACTTATCGCTCTTTGAATTTATAGTCATGGTTCTGTTAATTAAGATACATACTGTTTATTTCCCGGTGTATCTTGCCGTACGTATAGTATAGACTCTATTGGCGGTCCGAGTATAAGTACTGATAAATCTCCATTCTTTTGAGGTTAGATTTAAACGACAGATCATACGAGATTGGTGTAATTGGTAACACATTGAGCTGCTGGTTCGAACTCAACTCAGATTGGAGGTCATTCGCATACTTGCTATTTGTTAAATATTTGTACAAAGTAATAAGTAACAGAGAATGCCTTTTTTTGCACCATGGTGAATAAACACCTCTAGTTATAAGACAATACCGTGACATTTGCTGGCGCCATGGCCGTATACCAGATGTTAAATAATCTTGCATTTTACGTTTCATTCTTGTCTTTTGATTTTGTAGATATAAGAAAAAAAAATTGTCTGTAACCAAAACTCTGAAGTAAACTTAAAGGTGTAAAAACTTACGCTTGAAGTAAGTAATAACTGTTAGGTGCGTACAGTATGCAAGGAACTTTCGATGCGGAATACAATAGGGTACTTGAAATGTGTGACAATTTTGACGGTTGCTTTTTCTAGACATACCTAAAAGACCTAAAAAGACCAACAAATTATAGAATACATAATCGTTCCTTGAAATAATCGAGATAAGTCGATTATTATTTTTAATCGTCGAGATAACTCGATTATTATTTTTAATAATCGATTTTGAATAAACTATTTTTTTGTCCCGTTATCAACTCCGCCACCAATATAAACTCAATAAATTGCCAACCCAAAATCTATATTGAATTTGAAACAATACGATTATGCCCATCACTAATCTGATCGATGAGATCGATCTCAAATTGTGATCGAAGATCGATCACAAATTTCTTATATCGCCTACCCCTAATGGGGGTTGGTAAATGGAATATGTGGGGTACCGGTATTATAGTAGCAACGCACCCAGGCCACAGTTGGTCCCTTTTGCTTCCCCGAGATGGATGTCACAAACGCACAGCGCGCCTCTAACCGGAACAGTCTGGCTGAACACGGCTGGCTAGTATAGCCAATGCCTGTTGAACAGTGAGGGTGGCTACTCACGTGGGAACACATTTCTCCGAAGCCGAGGCCTGTCTCTGTGAGACACGCTATCACGTGACACCATCCAATACAATGTTATCGAAATCAGAGGCCGAGACTGGTTACGGGACCACTGGCTTAACGTGCCTTCCGAAGCACGACGGCGGAGTGAAAAAACGTATGTCTACCATGGG
Source organism: Melinopterus prodromus (assembly GCA_964023965.1). Classification (NCBI taxonomy): domain Eukaryota; kingdom Metazoa; phylum Arthropoda; class Insecta; order Coleoptera; family Scarabaeidae; genus Melinopterus; species Melinopterus prodromus. The sequence goes on from OZ030392.1 coordinate 31,772,328, forward strand.
ATTCGAACCCAGGACCTGTAGAGTGTAAGGCAAAAGCCTTACCAGTCCGCCACCCCTAATGGGGGTAATGGTGGGCCTCAACGCAATAGTCGGGGGACGCACTGATGGCGGAAGTGGTGGTTATTTTGGGTGGGGCACAGAACAACGGAGAAGATGGATAACATATGTCAACGTTCAGAAAAAAGAAATTGGATCTGCCTCAAATGTCCTAAAATTCAAACGGAAGTTACAAAATAAAAACATGATAGATGATAGACACACATGGTAAAGATATGATATCACCATTGAAAACACATGAAAGAAGATTTATATTGAACGAATGGTCCTATCTACGGGCATATTGCAGGAGCAACCTTGTGCCGGTGGTGTGAGATCAAAGCATAACTAAAATGGGTGTATAAAATGCAAACTACAAATAATAAATCTCGAAGATAATGTGACAGCAATTATGAAGACGGAGGGGACGGAGAAAGTCCCAATTAACAGGAGAGACGAATGTCAGAGATGGTGACAAACCAAAAACTAGATAGACATAAATAAGAAAAATTCTGGAACTAATAACTTGAAGAATGTTACAGAAAGATTCAAATAAATACGATGAAGTGCGTAAACAAATATCATGGATATTTATTATCTCCTCCACCAAAGCACATTTGCTTTGGTGGAGGAGATGAAGCGGAGCAGTAGTTCAATAGTGTACAGAGAAAATTTGCAATATGCAAGGACAAACTGGACAGGGAAAAAAGATAAATACATGGTGCGGCGCATACGGGAGCAGCACGAGGACCATAGAATTTGAGCAAAATGGACGAAGAGCTTCCCGGACCAGCAATAATAATAGAAGAAACTGAGGCGGTAATTAATGTAATGATCAGGAAAAGTACATGATGTCCCACGCTAGAAACAAAGTACATTACTTGGCTTAAGCATTCGAAATACACATTTCGTCCATATATAAAAGTTATAGATATCATTCGTTCTACAGCCACAAAACATTTTCATGTTGACAGAGTGTCCAACAACAACGTACCAATACTACAATGTGGAACATTAGGTTTATTATTGCAATTTTTTATGAAGATTTTTATTCCTATTATTTTGACATCATTGTATTAGTTTATTATCAACTGTTTCTGAGATTAGGGGTAGGCGATCTTAGACATTTGTGATCGATCTTCAATCACAATTTGAAATCGATCTGATCAATCTGATTGATCAGTCAATCACGTTATCGTGATTATTTAAAGAATCGCTTGTAATCGATTATGTAATCTGATCACTAGATCAGATCGATCCGGTCGATCTTTCAAATAAGACGATTTATTTTGCCCAGCCCTACATGAGATATTGTAAAATTATATGATAAATAAACAAAAGCACTCTTTTTGGATTGTAAAAGTAAGGCAGTTTTGTACAGTTATGATTGATTTGCGATTTTAATATGACTTATCGGGAATACTGAAGATTTACTTAATGTCAAATACTTTAATTGAATTTTAAATGGAACATCCTGTATATGTTGACATGATAATAACTAACAATAATAATAACTTTATTTGCCCAACAGAAATGTTCCATTTACAGGACAAAATGCTTCGATATAAACAATAATAATAATAAAAAAACACAGCATCAAACAATATCAATTACATACTTATACATATATCAATCACAACTACATATCAATACAGAAATACAAACAGTAACGAGAGCTACACCCCAACACAACCATAATCCCACCGAACCACAAACCGACACAACCGATGCCGCGATCACCGAAACACATCACAAACATGGCGCTCAACGTTTCTCGCCATATGATGCACTGGCGAACCGACAAGGACATTCGTGCGCCCTCGAGGAAGGTAGAAAGCTCCATGATGCCTGGATGATTGTCTCGGTACAAGAATATTGACGCATCCCAACAACGATGAGCAGTCGATCCTCCCAGTCAGCAGACCAACAAGGAACCGAGCGCTATTCAGCTCACGCCGCAACTGGAGCCCCTGCATCCCATGACTCTCCAGCAAGTGCAAATAATCCGCGCCACGATCCGGGTAAACACCGGTCTCTCTGTACGATAGGTATTTCAAGAATTGTCGCTGGCAGCGCTCTATTACAATTTGGTGGCAAGTATAATGAGGGTACCACCAAAGATAAGAGAATAGAAAGATACGACGCTTCGGGTCGGCTCCGTTGATTTAGTGGGGTCCACATTCGTTGACCTTGAACGCATGTGGGCTTTAAATCGTTGACCACACAATGCGGGAATTGGCGGGACTTTTAAACTAACGAATACAATGCACGATGGACGGCAACGTTACCGACCATTACCGACATTAGAGGTTATGTAATGCAAATGAAAACAAATCAATATTCACATATATAAATAAAATAAAACGTATCCGATAGTCGCCTAAATGGAATATTAACAAACTGACCACTCATTAAAATGCTTATCAAAACACTGCATACACAATCTTGCACAATCCAATAAACTTAAACACCAAAGTAAGGTTATGTCACCCGCCAGTATACAAACACAATCAGCTGTTGGTAGCCATCTTTTTGTTGACCAAATTTATCTCACTCTCGAACCGCGTTTTCTTGTCTAGTGACGTATCTTATAATTCTTTTATCTTTGGTACCACACCAAACTAGCATACTCAAGTCTACTTCTAATAAATGCATAGTAGAGGGAATTCATTGCGTCGGTACCATGAAACATCCTGCAAGTTCGAATAACGAAACCCAACATTCGAGACGCGGAAGCACAGACATTGTCAATGTGTTCAATAAATTTGAGCTGATGATCAAAAGTCACTCCCAAATCTCGCACTCGTTCAACTCGATTCAAAGGCACGCCGTCAATCGCGTAATCACCAATAAATGCGTCACGTCTTCGAGTAATTGACATGACACAGCATTTAGATGTGTTCAACTTTAAGCCGAATCTAGCGCACCAGTCAACAACCACTCGCAGTCCAGCATGTAGTACATCGGAGCCCTCGCTTCAACGAATCCCAGCAAAAAGCTTCAGGTCGTCTGCATATGCCAGAACAGAACACGGAAGGGACGCCAACAGATCATCCAGGAACAGAACGAATAATAGTGGACCAAGATTTGACCCCTGTGGTACCCCGGATGTTGCTATGTATTCATCAGAGAAGTACCCGTTGTAGTGTACACGGCATGGACGGTCCTGTAAGTAACTCCTCATAAGAGCCAACAAGGAAGGGGCAAAACCAAAAGCGCTCAACTTCTCCAACAGTACATCATGGGGAATGGTGTCAAAGGCCTTTGAAAAATCTGTGTAGATCGCGTCCACCTGCAGCCCATCATCAAGTGCCTGACTGGCAAACTGGGTGAACACAGCTAGGTTGGTCGTTGACCTTGCTCTGACAAATCCGTGTTGAAATGGAGATAGGTACGGGCTAACGCTAGTATAAATAACATTGTAGAGAGCCCGCTCAAAGACCTTGCCGAAATTCGAGATAAGGGTAATCGGTCTATAATTTGTCAGTAAGCATAGGTCCCCTTTCTTAAAAACTGGTGTTATACGCCCTCTCTTCCAGACTGAAGGGAATACAGTAGATCTTATAGACGCATTAATCAAGGAAGCCAGCGGTCTTGCAAAGACGAATCTACAATCTCTAATTATAAAGCTCGGAATTAGGTCGTCGCCAGCGGTGTGCTTATTCGAAAATGAAGCCATTATCTTAATCAAAGTATCCTCATCAACAGGGAGTATATAAAAAGAGGGTCTATAGGACATCATATCAGGCAATGGTTGTATAGGAGTATCTCGCACATAAACTGATGAGAATAGCTCCGCGAATGCTGCGACAACATCACCAGGTCGAGTAAACTCAGCTACATCGCTCCTAACTGTAGACGGCATACGCGTAGTGCCTCTCCTCTGATGTACAAAGCTCCAAAGGTGTCTAGGATTGACTGCAATGCTCTCCTCAGCTCTTCTGACAAATTCATGATACGCAGTTTTCATCTCCCTTTTAACAACTGATCGAAGTCTCCGAAACTGCTCCAAATCAAATTCAAGCTTGAAAGCTCTCCATCTACGCCGGTGGTGCTCCTTCACTCTTAAGAGTGATCTGATTTCTGGCGTAAACCAGGCAGGATACATTAATGCAGATGTATTACATCGCGGCACCGACTGATCCACCACTGCATACAGCTGACAATAAAACTCCTCCAAAGCTAAGTCCACATCGGCGATCTCATCCAACACAGACCAATCGACAGCAGCCAGATCCTGATAAAGCTTGTGGAAATCTGCTCTTCGGAAATTATACCGTTCTCCGCTGCGACATGGAAATCTGTTGATAGATGACCCAATACATAGTCGCAATGAGATCGCCAGTGCAGGATGGTAGGGATCCTCAGCCACAAAAGGACAGTCCTCGGTACGTAATGAAGACACATAGCTTATGTTTGAAAATACCAAGTCCAAGAATCTCCCATCCACATTTGCCACACCATTCAACTGTCGGAGGCTCAACATACCAGCAAAGTGGGACAACAATAGTGACTTACGACAAGTTCCATGGTGTCCCAGGCTAAAATTTCGGAAGGATGGCACGTTAAAGTCACCAACAATCACCAAAGGACCAACAGGCAACAGAACCGAAACCGCATCAAAAAACAACTCAAAGTCTGCAGAGGTCACATCAGGTGGTATATACAATGCCATGATATTAAACATAAAATCACCAATAGAACACTTGCAAAGAACAACATCAATAAGAGGAACCAACTCTGAAAGACTCGGAACAGCAATAACACTGAAAGCAATTCGCCCAGACAAAGCGATCAGAACCCCCCCACCGGTTGCCCGATTAACAAGAGAAAATTTGCGATCTGAGCGTAAAACTGTAACATTCAGGAAACAGTTCACTACTATACACAGATTCACATAACCAAGTCTCAGTGACAACGACTACATCATACAAAACATCACAGCAATTACCATAAAACTCATGTGTTTTTGATCTTAATCCACGAACGTTCTGATAATACATCTTCAAACTATACTCATTTCTGTTGGGCAAAATTAGTTTTCCTGAACAATTGTGGGAATACCTCTAATACTACAACTACCAACTGTTGAAGAAAAATACTACTCTAGATTGTAAGATGACAACCGCAATTTTGACATTTATATTAATGTCGCAAAGTAGAAAAATAGTATATAACACTCGTTTTATAAGACACATCGGCGCACTCGTTCCATTTGGCCTCGCTACGCTCCTCGCTACGCTCGTCATGCCCAAAACTGTCGTCGTGCGCCAATTTTTGTCTTATAGAACTTGTATTATAATATACTACTTTCTACTTTGCATTCATTATAAACTCATAACGAACCAGCTTTCGCTCGAAACACTAGATCACAAACTTTTAGTAACTTAGTTTTCCAAGATTGGTGATATTGACGTCAAGTGTCAAATAAGGCTGACATCTCAATGGCTGTTGGCTGGCATCAATCGTATTTGAGAATTTTACCACAAACGCCAACCGTTGAATATAAAACTACTCTAGATTGTAAGATGGCAACTGTAATTTACGAAATTTATGTAAAATTAATGTCGCAAAGTAGAAAAAATAGTATATAACTCTCGTTTTATAAGACGTATTGGCGCACTCGTTCCATTTGGGCACTCCTCGCTCGTCTTGCCCAAAACAACTCGTGCGCCAATTTTTGTCTTATACAACTTGTATTATAATATACTAATTTTATCATGTATGTATCATTTTAGAAAAACATCTTGTGCTCGTATTCTCATTTCTAAGAATAATTCATAATAATGTATTGTCCTATCGTGAGCATAAAAAACGGGTATACTCAAATTTGCACTAATCAAACTGGCCTTCGTAAAGTCTTGTCGGTACCATTGGCATGTCACATAAATGTCATCTTGAGTTTTGACGTAAGTAATAAAATGGCTGGCTGCAATTGAATGAATCTCAGACGGCAGTAATTCAAATTCGACTGCATGATGGAACAAGTGTAGGTTTGACAGCAGACAGATACTGTCAATATTTCTCACCAAAATGTTAACGTCAATAATAATTAAGATATTTTAAACGCTACCACAAAATCAACGAAAGAACAAAAAAAAATCAAAATACCAATATTGTGGCATTTACGTATAGGATAAGCTACTAAAGATTATATTATTTTGATACGTGGAAACGTGGATAGTTTATGTTATCAATAAATCGATATCTATTTTACGCTATCATGACGTGTTTGACCTTGATTGGATGTTTGCTTTACCGGAAGTTGCTGTATGCTGCAAACGTTTTTCAAAATGTGTTTATATTTAACAAATTTATATAGGTACCTACAGCTTTATTTGGATGTGTCCGTTAAACTCACATTAAAAACAGCAACAAAATGTGTAATATAATAAGTGCAGTTAAAATTTGCCGATAATTCAGGTTGAACCCTCTTCAATAAAAACGAAAATATGCCCACAATATATGCCACATTTTTACATTCACATACATGAAAACAGTAACTTTATGAAATCCAGTGCTAAAAAACATTTCCCATGATTTTAATAGTGTATCCTACAAACACCAACAAAAATATTAAGACAAACGATAGAATACTGTTCTGAGATAACCCCTTTATTGATGATATTTGTTGTAGTAAGCCAACGTAACACGCAGCAAAAGTAGCAAAACAAAAAAAAAAGAATTAAATTCAAAAAATAAATTAAATTATTAAATTAAATTAAATTACACTTAAATTAAAAAAATTAAACAATCAGTAAAACTTACTTATATTACTACTTATTAGTAATGAAATTTTGGGCTTCTGATGTGGGTTGCTCTGATTGTTTTCCTTTTATCTGACGTATTGTTATCCTGAACATCGTTTGATTTCGCAACCAGTAAATACTAACTAATAGGTACTAAGCAGTAAATGAAATAAATATGGTGTACATATTCTTTTTCCAAAAATATTAAATGTAATAGTTCGTCGGTCGGGTAAAATCTGGTTACTAAGTAACCATACGTTTTAGTTTTAAGAATTTTATCTAAGTACCACAACCTTAACCATTATGAAATTTATCTCTCTAAGCACGCTCCGCACGTAAGTTCTTGCAATAGGACAGGACCAATGCAGCATTTTATCAGACAAAGCTCATCACACTTACCATGATAATTATAATCACTATTAAGTTAATAAAAATGTAATCAAAATCTGTACCATTAAATATTATCTGGTTTGCTTCTTCTAATATTAAAATAACACTTATTACTCAACAGTAAAACTCAAATCTCAATAAAAGAATAACATACATGTATTTACAATTTAAACAGAAGTATTGAAACAATTAATTAAACCATAAATCTACCAAATATTTTGAGGAGTTGTCAGATTTAACAAAACACATTAAATTTAGAAATTAAACACAATTTAAGGAAGTAATGATCGGCTTACCATTTACAATAGCACACACAAAAAGTACATTTTAATATTAAGCAAGTGGGAAGGTTGCGGTTACATCTCAAACCGCACTTTTTTTCTTCTGGATCTTTTCTGGATCCAACGAATCTACGCCCCAACTATTTATTAAAACTTCCCCCTCCGTGACTTCATGTTAGGAGAAAAAGGGACCATACGACAAGCTAAATAAAATATGTAGATGAAAAGCCAGTTCCCTAAAAGGATAATAATCTCGCTCAGCAATATATTATACAGTTCATGACAAGTGTCATAATCTATTACCAAAGAACGCCCTTAGATGCATAGGAACAAAAACCATTATAAAGTTTCACATGTGATAAGATTACGTGTTTTCTCTCACAGACCAACGCGAGATAACGTTGATCTCATAAACAGAGCAATAGCAATCATTACATTTCTCCCCCGTTAAATAAAATAATCATTACAAAAATAATACCAATTATTGCAAAATATTATAGTTCAAAATCAATATGAATTGATAGATGAAAGAAAATTAGATAATAAAATATTACATTTTATAGTGTAACTGCAGGGCCGCACGGGCCGCCACTGATGCTATGTATATTAACATGGCACCCTTTTATTTCTTTAAAAAAGGGCGGCGGGGCCCTGGTCCACCCCGCTGTCTGGTATCGCCGTGAGGCATTCTGAAGTGCAGCGGCATCTTCCTTCATTACCCCACCAACAATTTGAATATTAAAAAAAAATAAATCTGGGCCCCTTCGCTCTTATGCTCTAGTGACTTTATTCTTTAAAAAGCAAATACAACCAAACTCAGCCGGAGCGGACACCTTAACCGGTTTACAAAATTACCCTTAAAAGTAAACATATAAACTACCTACTTAACTACCCAACAATTCTAAGTGTCTATGCACTTTACCCTAACTACAGGCGTCCTCGCGCACTCACTGCGACACATCCTAACCTAATTTTCCGAAGTAGCGTTTTTTTTCCTGCGGCTCCTCCCCAGGCTCCGGTGTATCCAGAAGTCCGTGGTCCGGTATTTACAGGACCCCTTTCTTTCATGCTGCTGTTTTCCGGGAGCATTCCCGCGCCGGTTTTCCGGTCGCTTTCATTCCTGTTTCCTTTTCTTTCCGTCTGTCCCGTAGACCGTCCCTATCCCTTATAACTAAGGGGCAGGTGCCACTAACATGGCACCCTAGTGGCACCCTGTGATAGTGATTAGGTTCCACCATCATCGACTTTATTAAAGGTGTAATATTAGCGTACTCAATTTCACTGGATTCATTAGCGCTCTAACGCTGCTTTGTAGATGATGATGATTTTCATTCGGTTGCGTTTTATCACTATTCAACTTTATGTAAATACGAGAGCGAATGTGTAATTACAGGCTATAAAACTGACGGCGCTGTCGTCCGGTGTTTTGTTGGTTTTCGACGGTTATTGAACTTAACAGTTCATTCTTCGCAAACCAATCATATTTGACTGACGTATTCAAATAAAAATGTAAATTGTTTTTACTTTGGAAGTTTTTGAAGAAATTTTAATATTTTTACATGTTCTGCTTTAGTCACTCAGGACAGGATATCGATATCGTATTTAAAACTAAAACTTTAGTCAAAATATTTATCACATCTTTTCTGACAATTCAAGCTACAACGTTTCCATCGGATGAGGAAGTAATTCCGATTTATCATCCACTGGTTTGATAAATCTGCACAGTTCGGTTTGTGCAGTTAAATCGCTACGGTTTATTGTATATACGTTAGCTGGCTATATCATTCCATTCATACTTTGATGTTATAAACAGTCAAAAACCATATATTTGCAAGTGTAATACCGTAATATCAAAAATTATCTTGGTCAAGGGATGTGATGGAATGTAAAACGGTTGTCTTAGCTTACATCATTCTTTTGAAATAATTCTGTCGTTGTCAAGCTACAGTGACATCTTCAATGATTTCAGCACTATGATTTGACAGATTTTGAACCTCAAAAAATTATTGACATAAATGTACGTTGCGAGCTACGACAATTATTTTAAAATCCATTACCACCCTTGACCAAGGTAACTTTTGATATCACTGTATTATTATACACTGGTAGGAATATTGTTCAAACCAATTAAATCGTTATTTGTACAGGGGCAAAAATATATTTGCTACAAAGACTGTTCATTTGAGTAAAACATATTACACTACTCGAAACAAATGTTCTCTCACTTAACATAAACAAACCATTTTTTTGTCTGCATTCAAACAACTAAACGTTTTATTTTAGTTAGAATTTCAAAATCAACAACCACTATAGGCAAACACTGTAAAACATTTTCTCAAGTGCATAAACATTCTAGAAACCTAAAATATACGTAAAGTAAGGTTTAATGACTAGTTAATGCAGTCTACGCTGGAGGTCGCGGATTGAATCCCCGACTTTTGCATACAGTCTTCAATCGGATAAGAATAAGGTGGTTTGCTTTCCTGATGAGATGTGCACGTTAAAGAACTCATACTGGGAGTTGGAATACTCCAGTACCTAGGAATACAAAATTCCTTTGCATGTACATATATATCCTGTCCTAACCGTCGACGATGTAGAAATAGATCGACGTAAGAACTACAATAAAAAAAATCTGATGTGAGATTAGATGAGATCGATCGTGTTTGCATTAAAATAAAACGAATTAGCCAGGATTTGACAGATATTGACAGTAGGTATTGTCAAAAAATCAGCCTTTGACACTACCTACTAACATTAGAATATAAATATCTGGCAAATCATGGCTAACTTTATATTAATGCAGACACGATATCGATCAAATAGAATTTGCTCCTACAGCTAAACTATTAATTTTACCAAAAAATGTCATACACATAAATTATACAAAATTTCGTCTATTTTAATTTATTATTTAACTATTTTGACGAAATTACAGAAATGGCGGCTCATTTTCAAAATCCTTGAAAAATGCATAACACCATTTCTATCCGCACTCGAAATACACATTGACTTTGTAAATACCAAGAAGTTTCAATATTATTTCACATAGCGTACGTGCGCTCGGATTCCTGCTCCTCATCGCATTCTCCATGCATTTGTGTGTTGAATTGACGTTTAGCAACCGCTGACGTTCTGATTATGTACCGTCAAAAGTTTCAAAATATCCTGGCTACCCACTATTAATGCAGACACGATTTCGATCAAATAGAATTTACTGCTGCAGCTAAACTATTAATTTTACCAAAAAGTGTCATAGACATAAATTATACAAAATTTCTTCTACTTTAATTTATTATTTAACTATTTTGACGAAATAAGTGAAATGGCGGCTCATTTTCAAAATACCTGAAAAACGCTTAGAGGAAACAGCCCGTTCCTTTGGACCCTTTTGAAGGAACCAAATCATCTTTATCATACTGCGTATGGTAAAGTAAAAACCGTATAACGAAGTTGTTGAAATGTAAGTTTAATTTTTACTACTAGTTGTTAACGATATCGTGGGCACGACGCTTATTGCGATTATTTTCTAAAAATTACTTCGCCCTACCAGCTTTGCAGTTGTAAAACGTTTTTCTCTAAATTGTATTTTCTCTATAATGTATAATAGAATAGATAGATATGATTATGTTTTTAATAGCGTCCTTGGTCCTTAACAGTTTGAGCGTATGAGCTGGCTGAACAGTGAACACTAGACTTGACAAGTCAAAAAGACTATTGTCAACGAACGTCAAAAGAATTTTTAGCGCTTTTACACTCCTTTATATAGTACACTCCCCTACAAGACGAGAATGTATATATGCTCCTTTATTATAATACTTATATAAGCTAACCATTAATTTACAACTTACTGCGAAGACAAACCAGCATCCACCCACTCTGTTTGAGAAGACCGAAGATCGTAATTCCTTTATACGAGACAACCCCCGCAATATGTGCCTATTTTAATGAAACTCATTATTTGCTGTTATGCTAATTGTGTGTGTTGTTTGCAGCATACGAACCGTTGAAACTGATGCAGGCCGTTATGGCAAAAACGAACGAGATATGCTTGAGATACTTGGACAATAGCATGCTGTGTTCACTCCCACCACCAGGCCTACCCCATAATGTAGTTAGTGTATTCGCGATCAAGAATATCAGAAGGAAAATGGAGGATCGACACGTTGTGATACACGATCTAAATACGATATTCAATATTCAGGTAAGAATTTTGTATTTAAGTAATAATGCTGATCGCAGAAACTCCCAGTGTATGCTTGGGATGTCCCCACAGATGCGTACATAAATTGCGAGTGGTACAGAAATAATAAATACACTGAAAGACCTCAAAAATGCCACCTAATATGTTCTTACACATTTGGTGCTCATGAACTTTTATATTTATAACCAATTCGGATCAGTTTATAGGTGCATTGTAAAGAATGTGAAATTTATAAACGTTATCACATGCTATTGCAATTTATAAACAAATATTAGTGGTTATGCATGATTTCTGGTAGTGCAGATTCAGACACTCCATAGGTTAACTTACAACTGTGTATCTACTATCTTCTACACAATTTAGAAAACGGGAAGAATAAAAAAATGAATTTTTTATTATAATTGCTATAGAATATAGATAGAACATTAAGGTGTATCAAACAAAACTTTTTTGGATCTATGAACCGAAATATACCGCAAAACATAAACTTAGTGTCAAATTAATGGCTAATATGGAAAAACGTTTTTGTAGAATGTTATCCAAAATATCAAGTTTTATCAAAATGGGTTTATTACTGTGGGTTCAGAGGCTTTAGTGGATAAATCGGCTTCATTGACTCGACTAGTAGCTCACTTGTAGAATGTCATAACGGAAATCTAGTGCCACCAATAAACTCACAAAAATATTCAAAATTGTATAGAAAAATAGTCGTTGAAAATTTTTTGACGCCCCTTGTAGATAGAGGCCTCTGAAAAAAACTTACCTCATATGGTTAAACTTTCGAGCAGTGGTGTCAAACTCATTTATGGGTGCGTACCAGAAAATTCTGATCAAATCTTCGGCGGGCCGCATGCAAAAGAAAACTCAAAAAAATATTATCTGGTAATACAGTTTTTTGTCTCATTTAAATTTTGTTTCTAGATTTGAAATGAATTCATAGAAAAAATAATTCTGTATTACGTATCATATTCTATCCACAAAACCGTAATATATGTAGGTATTTTAAAAACAGTTGCTTAAATTACATACAAAAATCAAGAATAGCAACTTTATTATGATTCTTATACCGACCATGTTGTTAATAACGTGTTCAGATTAATTTCATTAGGCTGTTAATTTTTGAAATGATTGGTGAGTCACCTCAATATTTTTCATTTACCTGTGCATAAATTTAACTACAAGTTTAATTTATGATAAAAAAATCGCAGAGTAAGCTTTTAATCTCAAACCCCCATCAAATGATATTTACGAAAATATTTAAAGAAAATTTAAATTTTTAATATTTTGTTAAAAATGTATACCAATTCCGTCTCCCTGTATTATTTTTAAAACTGAAATTTTAGCACACGTTTCTACCACTGTATTACTGCGGAGGAATCAACACCCATGTGAATAAAAGGATCATCCAGACAAAATCAACGTTCAAATCAAGCCCTTTTGTTGGTACTGTTTTTGTTGTATCTCCTTTAAAAACAGCCAATGAAGTGAAAAGAAAAGCAAAGTGTTCAGAAAATATGAGAATACTATTTCATTCAAGTTATTGTTAGTTGTTATAGTTTTAAACTCCCATACAGTGGTTCAAAGCAGCGCCGGATTTAGAACTATGGGGGCCCCTGGCCTGAAAAGGTGTTGGGGCCTCTGGGCAGAAAAGCTGTGGGGCTCTAGGAAAAGCGCAGCAGTGACTCTTAAAAATATAAGCACATTACTTGATGACATGATTTTGCATTGTAAGCATGTAAAATGGCAAATATATAGGCAAAACCGGGAGAGCTGAAGTTGACTCATCGCTTAAAATCGTATGAACCAAGATATGAACGTACCGCGTGGTTTGGTTATATAGCTGTGTATATTAGGTTGCCTACTAGGTAGTTAGTTAAAGATTAATATTTAATTATTAAAAATACTGTCCTTTAATTGTGATAATATCATATCTAATTTATATATCCATCATTACCATGTTTAACAGAAGCAAAGTGAAAACATACCAACGAAAACATCTTGTTCACATCACACGTTCGCGCTCGAATTGGAGGTTAGGTTGCTACCGCTGTCATTCGTTCTTATGGTTCTAAGAACAGACGTACTTTTTTGTCTTGCCCATTTAAATTATAGAGCAGACGTATGATAAGTATGCTATTTCGTTTTAACACGTGTCAATATTTAGAAATAATCTGTAAGGTATGTCGAAAATAACAGCTGAAATCTATGAGTAATCTTCAGCTCTCGCGGTTTTGCCTACTTCGACACTTTACACTTTTTAATACTCGAAGGGCGGACGCTGAGATTCCGGGGGGGGGGGGGGGTATATAATATATGTATTGAGAATAGTTGAAAGTTGAAACAAATTTGCATCTTAAGTAGTTACTCCAGCATCGTTGTCAACATGGAAACAGGTACAAGAAAATAAACTTGAAGCTAGCTTTCTTAGTTAATGTTTGTTCTTCTTTTATTTTAAAATTCTTTTTAATTTTTTTACTTGAAATAAAGAACATAATATGTCATTGGTCCCAATAGCATAGTTAGTTGTGCATTGTGGTAGATACAGAAATAAGAAAGAAAATATACCTGAACAATCTTTTATTGTAAAAAACTAACCAAAACTCATGTTCTATCCGACCGTTTTTTTCCACTGATTTTCAATAATGAAATATTTTTTCTTAAATTGTCATTCGATTTTCTGTTGTTTACTATTTATTCATAGTGTAAGCCTTTTTATTGATTTAAGAAGAACGTCTAAAAATATGTGTTAAATATGAGTTTTCAGTAACAATAAAGTTAATAATTGTTCTTATTTGGGTCGAAACCAGATAATAACAATTTTCAGTTTTGTTTAATGTGGAGTACTGCTGGTAGTTTTCAGTGGAGTTTTTCCTTTTAACCATTTTTACCAAATTTAAAATCTATCAAAATCAGTTCAACTAAATTACAAATACAGATTAATCATGTGCTGCCATTTCTATAATCACAAATACCATTTCTCTATGTAGTACCAGTCATGAACGCAAAGACTCAGTACCTATGTTGTTTGTCAACAACATTTAAATATAATTTGGTCAATCGTGACTGACTACATTTCTATATACATACACACTTACAGCAGTTCTGTTCTTCTAAGGATTATAGAGTCGATTCTTAATTTTTTTTTGTATATTTTGCATTTCCACATAAAACTAATGAGTTTTGCAACACTTTTCTCCGATAACAAATATTATGTTTGTAGCTGGTATCTGAATATCTGGACATATAAATACCATTTTCAAAAGTCGGGACAAAATTGTGGACACTCAATCGGTCGGGACAAGTGGTCAAAATTCGGGACTAAGCGCTCAAATAGAGATAGTTGGTCACCCTACTTTATACACATGATTTCAATAAATGTGTTAAACTGCCGTGCTAGTTTTATTTTTGGTCACCTGTACAGTATTATTTTAAATATTATTTTTATATTTTTGTATTGTTTAATTTTGGTGGGGGCCCGTTTCTGGTGGGGGCCTCTGTGCTGCAGCCCAGTCAGCCCTCCCTGAAATCCGGCGCTACTTCAAAGTTCCGGAAAAGAAACAATATTTTTTTGTATGTACTCAAAACTGACAGTCTTGATGAAAGTTTTCATCCGTACTACTTCTGGAGAATTAGGCTACCAGTGAATGGAACAATCATAAAAACCGGATGAATGGTTGGGGAGAAAATCAACTTTAAATTTTTGACAAATGTTTTGTTATCCCCTAATTCTTTTGACAAGGTTTCATGAACATTAAAAAAATATATAATTAATCATACATTAATAACTGCTACAGTAAGCATTTACTCTTAGTAATTCTTTTGGATTTTACAAAATTCTGTTCATGTTGTTTCTGGGTAATTCTGAACAATGATTACCAGTAAATTTTTCCGATAAATTTCTCGATGGGTGACATGATAGGGAACTCTAGACACAGGGTTCATATTCAGCGCAAAAAAATGTTCCAAAACCTTGTTGTGACATTAATGAAATACATGGTCCGTAAATTTCACTTGGATGATATATTTACGAAAATTAATCCTAAGACCACTATGTACTGTAGGAAAATCGAAATAAAAATTATTACTATTCTGCTGCCTTATAAATAATACTAGTGTTCGCACACCGAAGCTCCTAGCGAAGGTAATAATAACATTCACAAATAAGTTTCATATTTTTTTACTTTTTTGTTTGTTTGTAATACAATCTTTAGTGAGGACTCTGGCGCTGACCGCACCGAGGGGTGTTGAGGGCCGCATGTGGGTTTGATATCACTGCTTTAGAGGATAGAATCAATACGAACTTTGTATATATAATGTAAACTAATTTGAAGAGTAAGAAATTGGTATGCCTGGTATGCCTAAGTATATCCAACTGAAGGTGCTACTATATCTAAATTATTTTTCCTCAATTATAGATCAATATATGTCCACTAAAAATTATAATGTCTGCCTAGGCCCAATTTAGTCGGAAAATCTTGGCGCACATGTATTTTTAACTACAAGATGGTACCATCCTTTCAAAATCTGTGAATTATTCTTGTCTCAATTACAGAACAATATACGTGCTTCCTGGATAACTTGCTGTGTCTGACATCATTTGGTCGGAAGAGCTTGGCAGACCCCGCAAACCACCATGAACCGGTACAATGCAGGAAATATGGCAGCACATTTATAAACATAACAGTATTATCATAAAATATCGTTTGAGTTTCTCAAAACCAAAAACATTGGAGTGCCAAGCCGGTAATAACTGGTAGACCACTTTTTCGTTTCAAGAATTCGATTCTGCAGTTCACTCTCAAAACATCTCAAGAATTTTTCTATCAAAGAATTTCTGGTCTAATGGAGAGAAGTACGCTGTTAGGAAACCACATATTTTCTGCTATAATTGAGAGAATCAATAATTCAGATATATTCATTTTTCTCACATTTTATACACCTTTCCTTTTTCCCGTATCATTTTCGGATGTAAATTTATCTCCTCTTTTATGACAGTATAATCTTGTCGTGGGCCCTCAGGGTATTGGTAAAAAGACTATTGGACTTCCCTGTAATAAAGGGGAAAATTATCCAGTAGTGAACAGTGTACACTCCGCATAGAATTGCAAAATTAAATTTATATCAGGTGTGTGGAAAGGCTTGGGCTATAGATATTTTAGTTAAGTGATGATTATATTCCAAGATACAAAGTTTTAAAGGTGAGAAAATTTACAGTAATACATGCTGAGGTTTATGTTGAGGACTATTATTATATGCTTGCTATTGCAAGCTTATAGAAAAATTAATAAAATATGCCATAAGATATGCATGAAAAAGACGTTCTTTCGAAATTTTCCAATAATAAATTGCAGAAAAGTTTTGACAATCATGTAACTACACATATTATAATATATAAACGTATGTACTTCAGAAATTAAGTGTATATTCCTTTATAAAATTAACCTTGGTGTTGAATTATTATCGATAATTTTATCTTTGACTATTAATATTTTTTATTATTGATTTTAGGAAGCGAGTCCGTCCAGCTATTATGCGATATTTGATGGCCACGCTGGCCACGATGCAGCTGCTTATAGTGCGGCACATCTCCACCAGTTTTTAGCAGAGAGCGAGCACTTTATCAATAATCCAGAGCAAGCCTTAATAGATGCCTTTCATAGAACAGACGCTTTGTTTATTAATAAGGAAGAGGCAAGTAAAACATCAAGTTTTATCATTTCTAGTTTACATTTAACAGTGGTTTAGCCTCCCTTAGTTTGCATATATAAGGTTTGGGATACCTTGTACAATATGTACTTTTTTTGTACGGACATAATAATAATCATGTGGGCTTTTTTTTTGCTTTCAGAAATTAAGCAGTGGTACTACTGCAGTCATTGCTTTATTAAAGCCTAAGGAAAAGTCGTTGTATATAGCGTGGGTTGGTGACTCCCAGGCCCTCTTAGTGAGTAAAGGAGTTGTGCTGCAATGTGTGGTTCCCCATAAGCCTGGAAGAGAGGTAAGATTTTAAAAATTATGATTGGTTATGATTTTTGTGTGGAATAAAGGTTGATTTATAGAGCATTGAAACCGTTGTGTTAAAAACAATTTGATCGTTATATCATTAGTCAACATTACTAATATGTACAAGAAATAATGACAACTGCATTTGTTAATGTATTATTGCTAGTGTAAACCGAGTCACATTAAATCGATTACATGTTCTCAGTAAAAAAAATAAAATCAACAAATTTTTCTGTTTTATTATTTTATTATTACTTTATCATACGCAGTATGTAAAGTATTGTAATCATGCCGAAAAAAAAAATTGAGATTTTAGCGGAAATAGGTCTTTATGGGTCCCCTGACCATTTTTGACCAAGGTACAAAAAAATGTCTGTGTGTGTGTGTGTGTGTGTGTGCGTGTGTAAACGATTTTTGTGACGACGATTCCGGAGAAACTACTAAAGGTGTCGGGACGAAAGTTTATATTTAGAAGTTTTATGACCAAACTTAGAGCTGAAAAGCTTTTGGTTCAAAAGGGTCGAAAGGAACTGGTAGTTTATTCTAAGCCTTTTTCAATGATTTTGCAAATCATCCGCCATTTCTGTAATTTCGACAAAATAGTTAAATAATAAATTAAAGTAGAGGAAATTTTGAATAATTTATGCCTATCACTCTTTTTGGTAAAATTAATAGTTTAGCTTCAAGAGCAAATTCTATTTGATCGAGATCGATCGCATCTGCATTGATATGAAATTACATAGTAGTCAGGATTTGACAAATATTTTTTTTTTGTGCTGTCACACTCGAAAACAGCTGATTTCATCAGAGGTTGGAGAACCGCTATGGAACGTTGCCGCTCTAGTGCGGCAAAGTACAAAATTCAAATTTCATATAATTAAGATCACCAATTTGATTGTTTGTTGATAAGAAATATCAACCCGTTGTTATATCTAATTCTAAAAACGATAAATTGAGAAAATTATAAATAAAGTATAGCGATGAGTGTAGTTTTATTTAAGTATGTTGGTACGGATGTGATATCTACAGTATCATGAACAAATATAAATTTGTCAGAATTTGAATTAGCTTTTTAAACTTGACGTTTCGTCAAAGTAGTACCAACCTAAAATTTCCTATACAGAAACAATTTTTAACTTTTTTTTTAATACATAATTCGCAAAAAGCAGCACAAAAAGCAACACTCGTCGCGCTATTCCGTACTTTCGGCACTTGTGACATAAATAACTATTCTAATGACATAGTGTAGGTAGTGTCAAATGCTGATGCTTTGACAATACCTACGATTTATCTCAATAAAATAGATGCTCATGCAGCTAAACTATTAATTTTATATATTGTATGATAAAGTCATGTGCCTGGCCACATCAGATTTTTTTTTGATATTTTTATTGTGCTGATTTTTCTCAAAGATAAATGTGGTACATGAGGATCATTTTTCTATTTTTAGTTCTGTACATTGTTGTAGATATTATGTAGACAGATTTCCGTATTTTCTAATAATTCTTCAAATATCATTTTCAAAAATCAAGATGATAGGTTGTAATGTCTCACGTAAAATCCTGATTCCAAACTTTCAGATCGCTATTATTTAATTCGCTACGTGCCATGAACTGGACCAATCTGAGATTTGAGATACAACATTTCAGTTTGATATTTGAGCATAAAATTGCATTAAAAACAATCATTCTCTAAAATATTTTTTTAAATGTTAAACAATAATTCTTGTTATATCAAAATTCTGACGTATCTGGGAAAATTAAAATTTAGGTCTATTATCCATAATAATATAATATAATATAATGAGGTATAGTGGGGACACACTTTATTTTAGTTATAAACTAAAGAATAGTTGTCCATAATCAGTATTCAAATTCATAAGATAGTGATGAAAAATGGAGATAGGCAACCAAATTTACGTCATAACTTTTAATGAGATTTAGTATTTTTATAGCACATGCATTAAAAAATTATGATTGCAGTCCCTTTTTAAGAGGAAACCGTACCTTTCTACTCGCAAATCGCAAAAATTCATAGAAACAAAAGAAAACAAACAATACGTCAAATAAAAATAAAGATCAAATTAAATATTATGCCTAATGGTGTCATTTTGACTTTACTTTTCGTATATTACAAATTTTGCATTTTTTAAGGAATCAGTTGTGGAGATGCACACCTGTTGAAGTCGCTCTACGGTCGCTTTGCTACGGTAGTATTTTTTATTGGTCGACACTGGAAGTTTGGTAACTCTGTGTATCCTAGTCGACAGATAATCTTCATGTTCATCAACCAAACACTTTAAATGAAATCGTACATAGCAACTAATAAATAGGAGGTGTTTGAAATGGTTGTTTGGTTGCTACCAACGTAAAGATATCTAAATAGGACAAATTTGTAATAAATATATAAAAAATATATATATTTCCACATCTGTATGACAAAATTAAAAATGGTTTGTTTTTGGGAGTGAGTACTATAAATTTTCCAATGAATTTTTGGGAGCATTGGGATACTCATTTAGTGGAAGCTAGAATAAAGTTGAGACGTTCTTTGCTTATACCTCAGGAATCTCTTTTATTTCACGTATGTGTTTCTATAACTCGATAACAGATACAGCTGCAGATATTTTTGAAACGTGCGAGTAAATCTTGTGCAATTGTGGTGAACAAGAGAACAACTAAACGGAAAAGGCGGTTAGCGATGTCCATAAGTTAGATTTGAGCCCACAATTTGAATTATTTCGAGAGGAGATAATGAAACTATTGAGTTGCATTGACAATGATTTCTTTGATTATGATTGTTTCTGCAAACTACACTATATGTTGTTGGAACTACTCATCATACGAAAACATATTTGTATGAAAAGGATTTATTTAACAAAATCAAAAAAATAAAATTAGTGAAGTTAAGGGGGTCTTCCGCTTTGTTGGCCACTTTTCGACCCTATTTTAAAGAATTTATAATGACAGAACCATACAACATTTTTAGACAAAATATTTTTTATTCTTATGTTTTAATATCGATGTATAACATTAACAATATCAAAATTATTGTGATAACCTTGTTGCTTTTGTGCAAACATTAATGTGATACGGTGTGCCCATGATTACACGTGCGTAGGTCGTCTATTACAAAAGAGTGAAACCTTTTCTTAATTGTTATTTCCTTGGCTATCGTTCGATCGTTCACTTTCTCAATATTTTGATTTTTAACAAAATGGCGGTCGTGTGCCCAAAAAAGGTCTGTTTTTGCCACTCTTTTCGTGATATAGTATGCTGTAAAAATGATATAAAATATAATTATTGTTATATAATTAAATAGAAACTATTTTATAGAACACATAATATAAAATATAACCTAAATTATTTTTTTTTATTTGTTATTTGGTATTATTTATAAATATATGCAATTTTAAGGTATAAACATAAAATTTTAATTTTTTTATTTGATTATATCAGTCTAAAATATTGTCATAATAATAATCCTACCTATAACATCAAAATACGTCAAAATCACATATATAACCTGATGTAGGCAGTGGCGCGTTATCCCATGGGCAAAATAGGCATTACCCCAGGGCCCCCAATAACAGGGGGGCCCCCAAAGAAGTATTTTGGAAACTCATTTCCGCAATAGACTACCACACCATGTCAGTCCTCATTAACGTTGCAAGCAGATTTAGGTTCCTCTCAGCAAGCCACAATTAATCTTTAACTAATTTATTACCGTCTCAAGAATAGTGATAGATAATTTTATATTTGCGCTCCTGCCGGCCAATCTTTTATAAACTATAAATTAATTAAGTAATTAATAAATTACCATAGTAAGAATATCAAATTGAACTTTAAAGTAGTCTTGCATATGGGACCCCAAAGAGAGTGGAGGCGGGTTTAGCAGTTAAACTCTAGTTTTTTTTTTGCAATAAAAGAAACTATACCTTATACTGTAAGAGAGTAATGAGAAACCCTTGACTAAGTTAGAAGAGAAAAACTATATGAATTCTTCGAAGATTTTCAGTCGATACTTTTCCTGTCCACTTATTCTGGAATTCTATTCTGTAAGATGAATGCTCTAAAAGAGTCTGTAAAATAAAAATCTGCAAAATGCTGTAAATCTTTCAAATTCCTTATTATTACAGTGTTAAATAGAAACATAACCACTCAATATATTTCTTGCTAAAAAGTTAACAAGAAAAATATTCCAATAAAAGTTTTTAGAAATTCCTTAAGCTACAAATTTGAAATACTTAGAAATGAAACACACTTTAACTATATTTAAAAGTATTTCGTATTTATAAGTTGTCATTTTCAAAAACGATGAGCTATTGACTGTAGAAATCCTTTTAACATTGTTTAATTGCTTTCTTTTAACATTTAATCGTCTTGTTACACTTACACCACTGACCTCAGGGACATGCGGTTTTCACAGTTCAATTTCTAATTCAAAAGAGTATTAAAAAATCTGATGTGGCCAGGCACATGACTTTATCATACAATATATAAAATTAATAGTTTAGCTGCATGAGATTCTATCGAGATCGATCGTGTTTGCATTAACATAAAACGAATTAGTCAGGATTTGACAGATATTGGCAGTAGGTATTGTCAAGAAATCAGCCTTTAACACTACCTACTGTCATTAGAATAAAAATATCTGGCAAATCCTATATTAATGCAGACACGATCTCGACCAATAGAATTTGTTCCTACAGCTAAACTATTAATTTTACCAAAAAATGTCATAGACATAAATTATACAAAATTTCCTCTACTTTGATTTATTATTTAACTATTTTGACGAAATTACAGAAATGGCGGCTCATTTGAAAAATCCTTGAAAAATGCATAACAATGCGCGCATGCTTCTTCTCCTCATCGCACTCTCCATGCATTTCCGTGTTAAATTGACGTTTCGCAACCGCTGACGTTATGAATACTGTCAAACGTTTCAAAATATCCTGGCTACCTACTAATAATGCAGACACAATTTCGATCAAATAGAATTTGCTCCTGCAGCTAAACGATTAATTTTACCAAAAAATTGTATAGACATAAATTATACAAAATTTTCTCTACTTTGATTTATTATTTAACTATTTTAACGAAATTACAGAAATGGCGGCTCATTTGAAAAATCGTTGAAAAAAGCTAAGAGTAAATGGCCAGTTCCTTTGGACCCTTTTGAACCAAAAGCTTTTCAGCTCTAAGTTTGGTCATAAAACATCTAAATATGAACTTTCGTCCCGATACCTTTAGTAGTTTCTCCGGAATCGCCGTCACAAAAATCGGGTACACACACACATACACACACACACACACACAGACATTTTTTTGTACCTTGATCCTAATGATCAGGGGACCCAAAAAGACTTATTTCCGCTAAAATCTCAAAAAAAAATTTCGGCACGATTACAATACTTTACATACTGCGTATGATAAAGTAAAAAACAGGAAAAATATACAGCGTAGTATATTACAAAAATGAAATTTAGTCTGCTTCTTACATATACAAACCCTGTATATACAAAAGTCATTCTAGTTTCTAGCTTAAGTCTTTTCCTAAACCTTTTGTTTGGTTAGTTTCTTCTACTTTGAGGACCAGATATTGACGTGTTACATTTCTTCTTATTAAAACTGATTTAGCAGAAGGTATTCGGAATACATAATTGTATTTGTGTGATATCGAATCGGAAACTTAGGTAATGTTAGAAAAATAAATTGGATATTACAATTTATTAAAAGTTTCATATCAAAAAAAAAAAAAAAATGAAATCTGCACCACAAATTTAATAAGTACATATTCAGAGGACATATGTTGATGATGGCATATTTAAGAATGATCTATCGCAGCTTTTGAAATATTTAAAATAATAAAAACATTTATTTGTTAAGAATACCCTTTGATCATGATAATATATTTTACTTGCTACGAATTTTGATTTTTAAATTGTTAAGCTATTTATTAGTTATTTTGTAATTCTTAAGAATAATCTGTTGTTACTTTAAATAACTATGTAGGTAATTATATTACATTATAATAATAATAATAATAATAATAATAATAATAATATATATTCAAACTCAACAGTTACAATTCTTGTCATAAAATACATAATGTGTATCCATTTACATAGATAATAAATTCAATAGTGGGAATGGATCAATGGATGTCATGCAGGGTCCAGGAACTCCTCTATGGTATAGTAGGCCTTTTCCACAAAAAATCTCTTCATGAGTGTCTTCATCTGCGGGAATGGCTGACTTTTTATCTCCGGAGGTAATCTGTTGTAAAGTCTAGCACCGATCGAAGTCACTCTTGTAGTCTCTAGACAGTTGTAGGGTACTGATAGGTGGTTCTTCGTTCTGGTATCATGTTGGTGGACATCGCTTTGCATTTGTAGGTGTAAGTTGCGATAGTGCCTTCTTCATTATGACCTCACTTGGGAGAGTGAGAATTTTGTTGATCTGAAAGAGAGGTCTGCAATGGGTAGCGGTCGGTGAACCCTCAAGTGCTCGGATGGCACGCTTTTGCAGCTATTGCATGTTATTATGCATGTTATATTGCATGTTATATATGTTGTTGCAAAAAGCAACAACATTACAACATGCAATACCTTACCTATTATGATTTCTGTTAATTGTTCCGAAATGTTATATCAGTATAATATATCAATATATTATTTTTGAATAAAAAGGTGATTATGTATTCTTAATTCACCATTGTATATGGGCGCCCCAAAATAAAAAATTGCCTAGTGCCCTATGATGGCATAACGCCCCGGTGGATGTAGAGATATCTGTCAAAAAACATGATTGACAGCGTTGCCAGTTTGGGGTATAATACGAGCGCAGCCGAATGTTATAAGCCCTTAGAATCCCGGTACGGCACGATACCCAAACAGATTTGGGTTGTAATCAAATGGCTGTGGTAAACGATTTCTATCTACCTATCTAGATATAAAAACCGTCCATCGCAAGGTTTTATAATTTTTTTCTTTTGTTGGGGTTTAAATTAAAAAAAAAAATCTACATCTTATAATTTTGTTCTCCTGCCAAAATTGTACCTGAGAATTTGACAATTGTATTTTGGTGTTAACGTCAGACCTATTGAATTTGTCTACAACTAATTCTTCTTAATACTTCTACATTATACTGTTAGCTTCATTTCATCTATTCTTAACCAGGCCAGACACCGTCATGCAAACCTGTCACATTTGCACGTAGAGCTAATGTAGAGCTAATGCACGCATGCAAGTTTGATCGTCTGTGGGCCAAAATTTATGAACTTGTCACGTCAAGGCACGACATGAAGAGTTCTGGCTGAGCTTGATTTTGCATGGTGCTTCACCCAAGCATATCCGTCTGTGGATGTTTCATGTCAAGCCTGTCAGTCTAGATTGGGTTTTGAGTGGCATGGTAGACTTTTTCAAAATGAGAAGACCATCTATTGTTATTTGCCGTTTTGCTGCGCAGTCGACCAAATTTTATTCGATCGCTTAGAGGTTTTTGTAATTGGGATAAATTGGGCTGTGCTCATAAAATGTACTCGCACATATCTCTGACAAAACTGTTGAAATTATGTGTGCCCATAATACTGTTTTATATTTGCGCTCGAGCAAGCTTGCGTGCCAGTTGACAGTTTTGCAGTACCGTGTGTAGCCCAGTTTCTGGTCCACAAAAAGAAGTTCATGCATATTTTTGCCAAGCAACATAGTATACAAAGAATCAAATCTTTTAGTTTCCTTTCAAATATCACAGTACGCATTATTAGTATTATTCTTATTCTTCTTCTATTCTATGCATGCCCTATACCTGGACCTTTGCATTATCTAAAGCTTCGCCCTAATTTTGGGCAAAGCTGACGTTTCGCAGATATTTTTTCTGAAGGTGGCCGAAGCCAAAGCCAAATGTTTGGTAGGACCCTCGTTACAACTATTGCCGCGGAATGACCTACACTACATGCAAGGAAATTAGTGCAAAATGCACTTGTTAATGATGTTCAATAAATTATAGTTAAACTACTTACAACATTATTCCAACCACTGAAAAATTATATTAATAAACGAAGATATAAAAAAATCTAAGCATTGGCCATTTTAAAGGATAAATATTGAACTTTTGCGACAACCATTTATTTATTATTATTACAAGGTAAATGGATATTCTATTACACTTCATTAAAGCTGTTGGAGTTTTGGAGTTTTAGTTCAGTATTTGTACAGTGCTAATGTTTAGCCTATTATTCCATCCAATGTTCAGATCATAGTATTAAAACAATATAGACTTGTTGAATCATCAGAAATGAATGAATATTATACTTTTCAGGATGAGAGGAATAGAATAGAACAAGAAGGTGGCATGGTAGTCTTTTGGGGAACGTGGAGAGTCAATGGTCAATTGGCTGTGTCCAGAGCAATAGGCAAGTAATTTTATTCTATATTTAAAACAAATTTTGTTTGTTTTCTATCTCTTTCTTGTTAACTCTTTTTTAAACGATTACCCTATTTTCAGGTGATAAAGAGTACAAGCCTTACGTAACTGCGATACCTGAGATTCAAGAAGTTCCCTTAACTGGGAACGAGGACTTCTTAATTCTTGCCTGCGACGGTCTATGGGACTTTTTGTCCGAAGACGATGCGGCCACTACAGTATACAAAATGATCTGCACAAATTCAGGTAAGTTACAAAGAAATAAGCCTGTTATTATTATTATTCTTACCAGAAAATATACCTGTGGCCCAACCAATAACATCCCAGCTACACATAACGTGTGCCTGTTGATATCGTCTATAGTGGCATGTCCTGGTATTGAGGGATAAGTGTGCAAAGTTTTTGAAAATTTTTGCTCCTTTTTGTTTGATCTTAAAACAAAATTACAAAACATATTCTTTTAACAAACAGAGAAAAAAGAACAATTTCACAAATTATTGTAAATATTTTATACATGTCATTATAAAAACAGAAATGGCCCCAGAAATGGTTTGAATGTATCTATTTTATTTATCGTAATACACATCAATAAAACAATACAGTATTTGCCTTTTCTGCCATTCAAGTGCAAGGAAACCCAAAATTTATTAAATTTTTTTTTAACCTTTGCCTGATATAACCTACTTTGTATCTCTTATGGGTACTCTTAAATTCTTATGTTCATGATGTTCCATGAAACACTGGATATCTATATCTATTATAATGTTTAAGGCTTTCTGTTCAATCAACAGTATTTGATAGCTTTTATATAATTTTGCTTTTCATCTATTTTTGCTTCTGGCTATCTTTTAAACTCAGTTTTTGTCACCAAAATAATAATACAATTACGGAAAATAGTTATAAATTACGATGGGCACTAATTTGTGTATCTACATGCCAATAAACTCTACATACTTGGGATACATTCCGTTTTGGATTCTTAACTGATGTCACACTGACTAAGCCCAACTTCCTCGAGGAGCGCAGGTAGAGCATGTTTTAAGTACTGGCCTTAAATTGAGCCATGCAAACGTGGTGGTTTAAACAACCCCTACTGATGATTCACATCATTGCCAACAAGACAGCGCGGAACTGAATCTTGGAATGTGCCATCAGATAAATAAAGAAATTTATCTGATTATGTTCCACATCCTTAAATCAACTTATGTATGGAGCGACATGTACTTGCCATGTTACTCCATATGTGCCTAAACGGCTCAAGGTGGCCCCTAAAACACATTTCAGTGCCCCGCCATCTTTATGGGGCACCTGTATAATATTGGGAAACAGGCGGTTCGAGAAATTCTTAAGAAGAATGCAGAATTACAGAGTTTTGTAACTAAAGATGATAGCGCAAAAGCTATTTCTGACTGGAAACCCCTAAAATAATCTATTTTTCGGCGTTGATCCCTCCTTCTGCATGTGTAGTTGCATAAGCTGTAGGGGCGTACAACTGAACACGCAGAGAAGCACAAATATCCATTTATAGAGCGCGTAAAGTAGTCTTAAATGAATACTCATAAGTTTATTTAACTGAAGACTAAATGGAAGACAACATTATGTAAGATTTTAGATTAAATTTAAAAATCTGAGAAAATATATTTTTATTCTAGTTTTATCTTTGCTAATTTGTTAGAAATTTGAATTGTCAAATGTAGTTTTACAAATATATCCACAAATATATAACTTCAATATGTATATGGACAGTGTTCTTGTGTTTCTGAATAAAGATTTTTCAAATTTATTTCGTTAATTTTTTACAACTTTTTAGTAAAGATTGTTTATCTAAAAACTTCAAATAAAAGGTGATAATTTTTCTTAGCTTGCCTTAGAAATTCAATGCAAAGATTTTTATAAAAAAGTCTAATTGTATGCCACTAATTAGGAAAAGTAAATATTAGTACTAAATTAAATTTCGTTGTATATCAAGGAGGTGGAATAACAAAAATAAAATAAATTAGATAAAATAAAAATTAATTGAACACTTTTGAGTTGCTTCTGAATTTCTTACTACATTTATTCTTGACAGGTGCTCTTTTTTGTATTTATTTGAAAACAGGTGTAATTTATACACTTAATAACAACTAAGTAATACATTTGCTGGTACATACATATTGTTCACCCGAAAGAAAAGTGTCTACTAAAACTTGTAAGCTGCAGTTAAGTTTGCCTTTTTGTAAACGATACTGCTTTAAAATTTACATTAGAAACTGTATAGATGTATTTGTTTATTTATTTTGGGACTCAATCTTTATCTTTTTAAAAATTAGCAAAAGGAAGGGAAATAAATCCAATACAGTTGCCTTTTTGAGATCTGACACGGAAACTGTTGCGTTTGCAAATTTTACTAGAACCTGGCATATTAGATGCCTGTCCAGTCGCGATTTTTAACATTTTACTGCAAAAGTGTTAAAATAGCCATAAAAAAGGTAAATTCCAGTTTTTCTTAAATACAGTGGTTCTTAAAGTGTTCTTAAAGTGCCCCAGTATAGAGGTTTGCAGTTTAAGAACCACGCTGTCCATAGTGATGTAATATTTCTATTATGTCAGTATTACCAAACTCATAATATTCCAGTAGCCACAATTTTGAGCCTTTATCATATACGGGTCTATATCAATATTTCCTTTCGTTACTGATTCTATATTTATATTTAATTTCGTCAATAATTATAGCTTTTTATTAAATATTCAACAAAAACATCTGTGCAACCATTTTTGAAAACTCATAAACTTATTCCCACAATAATTAGCAAAAACTAGTAATTAACTTTAGCTGGGCAGAAGTTAAAATACCCCGCACTGTAAAATATTAAAAAAAAAAACTGAGTGACCGATTTTGTCCATTCACGAACTGTCCTTACTTTTTAAGAGATAAGCTTGTATACTAAATTTCAAATTAATTACTTCAAAATTAAGGCAGTTATCGTGTACACAGAACCTGCCACGCTTCCTTAAGGCTCCTGTCTCCGACCTTGAAGAAGCGAAAATAACCCACGTCATAATTATTGCGTCAATGGTCAATCGTGAAATGCTCGCTACCATTCGATTATGAAGGCTCTTATGCAACTGCCCCCGGAAAGGAATTTCAATATTTCTGAAAATTATTTATGCAAATGTTGGTTTGGACTACAAATATAGAAATGATTTCCGATGGCAGTTGCGTTTGATTATTGTCTGCAGTAATACATTATAAAATATAATTAAGATGGGCTTCGAAATGAGTAGGCAACCAAATATACTTCATAATATTCATTTGAGTTTTTTCAGCGAAATGATTAGGTATTTCCATTCAAATTATACGTCGAACAGCACTTGAAACCTTTGCCGATAATACAAAAATTATCCGGCTCAATTCTGTCATGTATAGGTGACGAATTGTTGTGAATATCAGCGTTTTTTAGTTGAACGTAAGAAGACTACGACATAGCCGTCAACAATAGTAAAATCCGTCGCCTAGACCCGACAGAATTCAGCCGGATATTTTTTGTATTATCGGCAAAGGTATCAAGTTCTGTTCGACATATAATTTGAATGGAAATACCTAATCATTTCGGCGAAATACTACGAAATACTGGCCTCAAAATTTATGAGCTATATTTGGTTGCCTACTCATTTCGAATCCCGCCTTAAATGTTAACAATGAGAGCACAAGTTATTTTCTTGAACTTCTCTAAACTTGCACTCTGGAGTATTGTAGTGCGTGTTTATAATAAGTTGGCCATGTTTACCATGTTTACAATAGTTTGCAATAGTTTACAATTGTGAAAGTACTATACCATCGACTTGAAAACTCAAACATAGTCTAGTTTGAATATTTGTACCATTAGAAAGCAATACATTAAGCAATACATTTCTTTACGTTATACCATACGTCAAATGTAAAAAATACGATAAAAAACAGACATGTTTATAATAGCTCCATCTACATCTGGTGATTTTTTTATTTCGAGACTTTAGAGAGATAAAAAGTAACTATATATTGGGACGCTAGTACTTTAAGAACCACTGTATAAAAAAGTGGTAAATACCTTTTTTGTCTGAATTTTATAATCATTATTTTTGTCAGGAGGCACAATTACGAAATCGTAACAGGTTTGCGATAAAATACGAAAACACCATAACGTGCAAGTTAAGGGGTGGGTTTAATAGGTGCCAGGCTGTAATCAACTTTTCGGACGCCATAGAATATTGAAACCCAACACATTCCGCGTCGGATCCAAAAAGGGCAACTTTTTACTATACACAGTGATTCTCAAACTACAAGCGCACTAATATAGGGGTATTGTTACCTTTTCTCTAAATTTATGAGTTTTCAAAAAGAAGTTGGCAGATGTTTTTGTTGAATATTCAATACAAAACTATAGATATTTTCAGAATTAAACAACAAGTTTAAAGACCAAGTTTTTCTACATTTTAAACCTGATGCCACATTCCTGTGACGAGTTCTACAATTCAATAAGGTACAAACTTTAAATATATTGAGATTCGCCTTAAGGCAGACTCGTCGACATTCTCAATGGGTGAAAAATGACCTTCCCACCACTTGTCTCCATTAGTTGAAGTGATCCATAAACGTTATTGCTGGAATCCAGATGAACTCTTAACATTTATGATGAAAGCGAAAATAATCTTATCAAACTGAAAAAAATACCCCCAATATTTATTTCTACATAACGCGACGAACCACAAAGAAATTATCAACGACATAAAAAATACAAGCACGAATAAATTCACAATAAGTTTTAGATCCAACAAACTAAAAATTAACTTGACCAGCTCTACTTATTACAAAAAGCTGACCAAATATTACACCAACAACAAACTCAAATATCATACATTCCAAGACCCTTCCTAAAAGCTATTTGCGGTAGTATTACGTAATGTTCCCCTATCTGTTAAAGATGATGAAATTAAGTAAGAATTGTTCATCCACTCTCTTCGTGTCATCAAAGTCACAAGACTACTAAACAAAATGAAAACCTGTGTCATGCGCAGTAGGATTGACCTCAAATGAAAATGCAAAAGAAATTTATTCATTACTGTATTTTTGTGTAGCTTCAACCTACACAAAAATACATTTTGGGATCCGACCCGGAAAGTGTTGGGTTTCAATATTCTATGGCGTCCGCAATTTTATTAGAGCCTGACCGTTAAAAGTCACCTCGTACACGTTTGAGGCTTTTGCCTTTTACCGCAAAACGATCACGATTTCGTTTATAAAATTCATGCAAAAAATGCACAAAAAAGTATTTACCACTTTTTTCTTTATACAACGGTTAACAAACTACGAGCGAACGTAGGGGTACCTTTTTTCCTAATTTTAGATCACTATCGCGTGAATATATCTTTCTGAGTTCTCGAAAGGAGTTGGACAGATGCTTTTGTTAACTATTGAATACATAACTATAATTATTTACGAAATGAAGTGTAAATATAGAATTCTTAACGAAATGACGTGTTGATATTGGAATACCGCTGTATGATCTAGTCTAGAAACTAAGGCTGCTGGCATTTTATGAGTTAGGTAATACTGTAATAATAAAAATATATCTTAAACTGCAATCCCCTATATTGGCGCGCTCGCAGTTTAAGAACCACTGTATTTAACAAAAAGTGGAATATATTTTTTTTGTGCCGAATTTTATAAAATATAATTTTGTAAAGTGGCAAAAATTTCAATCGTGAGCATCTTGAGGTAAAATGCGAAAAACTGCAAACGTGCATGTTAGGGGTGGTTTTTAGGATGCCAGGTTCTAGTAAAATTTGTGGACTCCATACAATATTGAAACTCTACATTTCGCTATCTAATTGTCTGATCTAATTAGAATGTATTATTAGATGTTTTATTTTGCTCCACTAATAGGGTCCCCAGATAGATATTTAGATTTTTTCCTACAGAACTATAAAATATTGGTTTGAGGGTATTTTTGGTAGCTAGGGTAGGGTCATGCACATTTGGACATAAGACACTTTTAAAAAAATGTAATTTCCCGCTCAATTTACGAACATATTTACTCACTAACATGAACATAGGTACTAAATTATGAACCTACGGTTTTAATATTTATATTTGTGTTTAAATATTTTTGCAAATGGGGCAGGAAATTTCAATTATCCAATTGTGCCCCACCCTACCCTACCAGATACAGAACTGCGTTTTAATAGATTAGTTTAAGATCCCACCAACAAGGGGCTAAATTAAAATTAGTTTAAATTTATGAAATCAATGTATGTTCTACTACAAAACTTTGTACAAAATTGGTTGATGGACTCCTGTTGCTGGGGGACCAGAGGAAATGCCCTTTGTTTGCAAATTTAAATATTGCAGTGTTTGACAAAAATCTTAAACACTTGGCAGCTGCATAAAAAGTTAGAGCACTTGTACTGAAATTTATTTATCTGACATATTTAATTGTTTTCCTAGTGATTTTTTTCAAACATTAAGAATAAGGGATTTGGGTTTAAGCTACAAAGCTATCCTACATAGGGAATATAATAATATTTCTTTATGCAAGTGGTGGATTTAAGTTAACCACCAAAATCACGACGGTTGTTCGGGTTCATTGCCATCGCAGTTGCGTTCTAAGCTGTGAGGGTGGACGTTGACAAATCGTGGTGGTCGCCTGGCTTTGACAGAACACCGACGTCCACAAGTCTAAGAAGGGTTTAACTAAGCTGGCGATCGTTTGAATAGTTTCTATGAGGAAACGCCCAACGTTCAGTCACTCCCAAGAAGAAGTAAAAACGGAGACGGGCTTCTGCCGTGGCGGTATAAGTGTAATTGCGATGGGAGGAGGCGACCCATCGCCCACGAAGACGAGTGCATAACCACGTCTTCTCTTCGCTCACCGCACGATTCGGCGTGGTTATAAATATATTCGTAATAAATAATGACGACTGGAGAAGGGAGGATTGCCGAGCGTTCGTGACGAGAGAATGTTGGTGCCCAGATGACGCCCATATCGAATACGATTGTATGGATAATGTCCGGTTTGATTTGCGTGTGAAGCCCTCTCGTTAGAATTGTAGCGTCAGTTTGTGTTTGGAGAAGGTGGTTGAGAAACAGAATTTGCCAGTACACAAGTTGATGAAAGCCATTATATCTATCTTTTTCTATATCGTGCACATTTACACCATGCACATAACCCACATGGCAAATTTCATCGATATTGTCAAGAAAGCTTGTAAAAGCTGTCAAAGCGATAAAAAATTGACCTTGAAATATCGAAGAACGGGTCGCAATCTTGTTCCAGATCTGTACAGGTTCTTGGTATGCCTGATCCAAAAGTTAACAGTTTTCGAGTATGTTAATTCTTGCGATTTTTTAAAGGTGCTCTTACACGGCGCCAAATAACAAAGCGTTTTTGAAGCCTAAATAGCGTAATCATGTGAGGTGTTGATCCCCATAATACTATACCGTAGCTCAAAACCGATTGCACGCTAGCATGGTAGAATGTTCGGACTGATGGTCGATCCAAAACATGATCCAAAACAGGTTCGGTCCTTTGGTTATTATTTTCTTTTTGAATCATACTGCCGTACGTTCTCATCAGTCACTTTGGTCTTCTTGGTTTTCCGTGTTGAACGTTTTCTCGCTGGTCTTGTGGGGCGTTAGAGTGTTTGGTCTTTATATTATACTGATGCTTTGACAATACCTACTGTTAATAGTATCTAAAGATCTGCCAAATCCTGGTTAACTAGTTCTATTTTAATGCAGACACGACTAATCTCAATCAAATAGATTCTCATGCAGCTAAACTATTAATTTTATATATTATATGATAAAGTCGCGTACTTGGCCACATCAGATTTTGTATGGGATAATCAACAACACAGTATCATTATCGCCGCATAAAACTTAATGAGGCAGAATGTAAACACAACCACTACAAGTACGAGGGTGCGCAGTCATTCCTTGAGCAATTGTTGACATCCGACGTGCCACTTTTACAAGTTGCAGCAATGAAAAGTGGCGCGTACTGCGTGAATAGCATCGCAACTTTAAAATGTGTGGCTGCCACTTGGCGCTTGCGCTAGTCGAAAGTGGCGCAACTTTTGACTGATTTTATCTCACGTGTGAACACAACATGCCATTTCATAGTGTCGCAATTGAACCTTAAGAAACCGATGACTATGAAGACAACCGTACAAACAAAACATAATTAATATTTTCGCAGTTCTTTTTTTGTGTGAATGGTGTCTTTTAAGCGTAACAATTGTTGATAAATCGTTCATTCATGAATGAATGTTACGCATTCAGGCCGTTATTGGTAAAAAAATTATACATTTGATAGGTACTTGATCGCAAAATTACTGCGTTTCAGTAGCTATCCATCAAGGTATAATTCTCAACAACACGCCATGCACTTGCTCACGTGTTTGTCTCAAAGCCAATATTTCGACACCAGTGTTTGCATTTCCTTTTCAGTCATAGTTTACAACTTCTTGACGTTCTAGTGACTAGTCAATCATAGAATCATGGTACGTTATTCAAATGCTGCACATAATAATGATAATAATAATAATAGCCATTTATTGTTACTTCATACACAATTACAAATCAAAAGGTACACTCAAAAACTTAATATCACTAACCATAAACTTAATTCATCATTCCAAATAAATTTCAATAATTTCTCTTTCTGTTGTGTAGAAGCAACAATTTCGGCGGTTGCCGTGGCGCTCCCTTATAGGGTTTGAGTTCGTGTGCTTGTTGCGTTTGGATACTCTTTAATTCTGCAACATAATATCATCCAACATAAACATAATGTATCTTTCCATACAACAATAATTAAAATTTCTTAATTCTTATAATTTAATACAATATTGTGGAGAGCCAATATTTTAATAATTCCATTAGTATCCGATTTTTTCGTGACGTTTTCTTTAAATGGTTTCAGTTTCAAATTGTGGGTTGCTAATCTGTATAGAGCCATACGTCCTTCATTCTTGCCCATTCAGTTTGGTCCCAAGTTACTCTATGCCGGGTTACTCCTCCGCAACATAATGTGAACTCGTCCTCCCACCTGGCAGTTGGTCTTCCTTTCTTCCTCTTGGGTACCATTCAATTATCCTTTTAGTCCATCTGTTGTCTATCACTCTCATAATATGTCCGGCCTAATTCAATTTTAGTTCAATTATTATTTTGTCGATGTCCTCCATCTGTGATTCTTCTTTTATCCATTCTTTTGTTTTTTCTGTCTTTTCTTGTTATTGCAATCATAGCTCTATGCATTGCCCTCTCGGTTACTCCATTTTTAAATTATTTTGCATGCTAGTGTCCAGGTCTCGCACCCATATATCATGGCAGGAAGTATGCAACATCTGCCACCCCATTGCTATTCTCCTTGTTATCTATTCTCCTTGGTTGTTGGTTGTAATTTTTGTCCGAGGTATATGAACTGTTCTACCATTCTACAATTTCTTTCCCATTTATCATTATTATCCCTTCCTGTCTGCAATTGATGTACATTATCTTGTTTTTTTTTTTAATTCACTTCCAATCCATTTTCCTTTCCTCTTTCTATTAGTGTTTTCAACATTGTTTTTATTTATGTTGTCTTTTCCGATGAGTACTATGTCATTTGTAACCTTGAGTCTATTTACCTATTGTCTGTTCACCCTTGTCCTTGATTCTCATTCCTTCCCACTCTTCTTCGACGAACATAGCGTCCAGTATAGCATTGAACAACTTTGCGGATGCCACATTTCCCTGCTTCGAACCATTTCCTAATTCTGTAGATTTCCTTATGTTGTTTAGTTCTATGTTTAACTTTGAGTTTTTGTATATATTTATATTTAAATAATTGAATGTACGTCTTGTCCATGCCAGAGTTCGCCTCCGTTTTTATATTATCAAACGCCTTCTCAAAGTCTATGAATAGTAGTACTATAGGAAAGTCATAGTCGTTTGACTTTTTTAATAATTGTTCCACAATATTGGCCAATGTGGAAAAGTTTTTCTTGAATCCCGTTTGGTCCTCGTCAGATGGTAAGTATTGTCACTACTGTACGCGTGATTATTGACATAAATTGTAATAAATTGTAATATTGTACAATACTGGAAGCAGGCTTATTGGTCTGTAGTTCGTTCTCTGTTGCCTATCACCATTCTTATAGAACAGCGCGAGTTTTGCTACTAGCCAGTCGTCTGGATATGCTGCATATGCTGACAAATTATGTACTGGTACTGTGATGGAAATGCTGCTGAAGCTGAAAGAGAATACTATCGTCGCTTCCGGGATAGGCGCGTTCCTCTCGTTAATGTATTTGGGGCTACAAAGAGAAATTTAGCATTCCCATTATTCCAAAACGGAATGACGAACAAATGAAATATGGTACCTATTTTTTGTTTGCTACAAAAAAGAAACAGTTATACAAAAGTTCATTAATTTTCAGGTAAGAAACTGTGTTGTTGATCTTACATGCAATTACCCCTATGGAACGAATCTTGATACACGCCTTGATACTTTACCTACTACAGATGGGCGTAGAATCACAACTGGCAAAAATGTAAAAAGAAACAACAAGA
This sequence comes from Melinopterus prodromus, assembly GCA_964023965.1. Lineage (NCBI taxonomy): Eukaryota > Metazoa > Arthropoda > Insecta > Coleoptera > Scarabaeidae > Melinopterus > Melinopterus prodromus. Next base: position 31,808,990 of record OZ030392.1, read on the forward strand.
ACGCATTTTTATCATGACGCATACACCATGATTGGATAGACGATTTTTTATTTTAGTCCTAATAGTGTCCACTATATTTAAAGCGCTCGAAGTTCATCTACATCCTGCACCCATCAGATCCAATATAATTGCATACATATTCAAATGTATTTCAAACTAAAACAACAAAGGCATACAGCTGAGCCCTAAATTGCGAACAGGCTATCGCTATGGTGGGGTGCGGTTTTCTTGCACTGAGCATGAATTAAATTATGTATTCATTACTATGTTCATTCGAGTAGCATGTAATTTATCTTTGAGTGTAGAATATATCTTGTAATTTGTTGTGATGTGTCATCAGCAGTCATCCCCTTTAAGCCTTTTAGCAGATCGATGCTGGTGTTAATTAAATGAAGCGTGAACGACACACCCAGTGATTATTACGTGCTATACTTCTGTTCCGAGTGTTAATAACACCCGGTTTGTTCGGTCTTTTTTTCAGAACTTTTTACTCGAGAATTGAAAGAGACGATTTAGAGGAAGCGATTAATTGCGTTTTCGGGAAGAAACTTCGAACGTCCTAATGGAATTTGTAATGCCTCGGTGTAATTTACCAGATAGCAGGGTTTTGTAGATCGTCGTCAATGTCGACATAATTTCCGCCAGTATAAGTTTCTACAGTCGTTAATTTAAACTGTTTAATTACCGTATTCGTGCTTAACAAGTAATTGATTAATATATCTCTGGATACAGTATTACTGATCATTGTGCAAGTAATTTAGTACATGCATGATGCTGTGTATTATATCACTATATCTAGATTATAGACTTCCGCGGTCTGAGTCAATGACCAATGACCATACAGTCTAGGAGGTCGGCCGAGAGACTCCCGACCTCCTAGACTGTATTGGTTTACCTAATATCCACGAACCTAATATACCGCTACGTCCTATAGTCAGTTCAATTGCCAGTCCTACCTATGCTCTTTCCAAGTTTCTTGCCAACATCCTACACAAATATACCGGTAACACGGACTCCTTCATCCTTAATTCCCAACAATTCGTGTAAAGAATCCAAAACCTGTCCCTTGACCCTCAAGACCTCCAGGTTAGTTTCGACGTTGAGTCCTTACTTACCAGGGTTCCAATCCAGGATACCATCACCATAATTACGCAACTCCTTACATCTGATAACCAACCTTCCTGTTACGTTGACATGGTAGGTGCTTGTCTACCTTCCACTTACTTCCAGTTCCGAGCCAAGTTCTATGAACAAGCTTCGGGAGCTGCCATGGGCTCGCGCTTATCCCCTGTTGTGGCCAACATTTTCATGGAGGCATTTGAACAACAAATCCTTGAGTCCCACAACCTCAAGCCCAAATGTTGGTTCGGGTACGTGGATGACACCTTCGTAGTTTGGCCACATGGACGGCAATCCTTAAACAATTTGCTCAATAGAAATCCTAAAACACCCCTCCAATATCAATAGAGATGATGGTTTTCACTTACATCATACCTGGAAATCAGTCCTGTCCCAACCGCTTCTACCACTCCACTCATATATAAAGACCCGCCGCAACAGACGACAGTATCTCTTAGCACTTGGCTTGATAACTTAGTCCTGAAGATGCCTCTTGCAACAGATCGCGAAACGTCGACTGCTTCAAAGTCCTCAACGCGGTTTGCACCCGGAAATCAATTATATCACTATTTTTCACATTTTTACGTGTTTCATTTATCAAGAATCAAACTTTTATTTATATGTTTGGTTATCTTTTCTGAACATGCACCTGTGGTTCAAAAGGTAACATAATGTAAATGTGATGTGGACATTTTAGGTAAAAGAATAAAATCATAATTAGGAATATTTATTAATTGAGGATGACAATTTGATTTTATGCATTGTGAATGACGAACACTATTCCATTAACATTCTCTTACGATCAAATAGCACAAAAAGTTAATATATGAATGGTGTTTATAAATTCCTGTACTTTTTCTTTAAGGGATGGTTCTCATGTAATCGGAAGGAATTTTTTTTCTTTCATATTTTGAAACATTGAAGCAATTTTTACGGTTTTATAGCCTATGACCTTTGTCCTATGCTATTCTCGTACTCTCGTACTCTATTCTCGTATTCTAGTACGTTCAGTTGATTGATAATTTTCATTAACGCTTTAAATTAGAAATATAAATTTGGATACCGTGTACAAAACGAATAGATCTACTATCGGTTGCAGTATTGAGCCCTGTGTTTGAAGGCTTGTAACTCTGCAATGACTGAACAAACAAAATTGAAATAAAATGTGTTACTATCAAAATTTTCTGCCTATCTGACTATCGAAATTTTCTGCCTCTAGGTTTGCGAGAGTAGTGTAAAAATGTACCCGATTTTAGCAGTTTTTAATAAACGCTTGTCTTTCCATTTTTATTTGTCATAACCCGCTTGCCCAAAAATTATTTTTACAGACTATAACTCAAGATCTTGTCTACAGATTGGCATTTGAATTTTTCTAATTTTCCTTGCAATAAAAGCTATAAACAAGATTTTTATGGAAGCGGATATCTCGGCAACGAATATTACCACGACAACGCGGCAGGAACGAACAATCGCAAAATTTTGTTTAACGAGACTATTGAAATAGAAACACATTTCAGATGTTAACTAATTTTATTAAGCGATATAAAAGTATGCAATATAATTTTGGAATACCGCGCAAGTTCGTCACGTCGGCAAATCGGGTCCAGATTCGAGGTCGGCTTACAGCCTGCACCACAGGCCCGTACTTTGTTTTTTGAAAAAATAGTTTGCAAGTGTACACTGTACAGCGAAGAGCTGTAAACATGTTTTTTTTAAATGCATTTTGAATCAGCAGCAAGCAAGTTTAAAATTATCATACGCAGTATTGTAAAGTATTGTAATCTCACCGAAAAAAAAAATGTATTTTAGAGGAAATAGGTCTTTTTGGGTCCCCTGACCGTTTTTGACCAAGGTACAAAAAAATTTCTGTGTGTGTGTGTGTGTATGTGTGTACCCGATTTTTGTGGCAACGATTCCGGAGAAGCTACTACAGCTTTTGGGACGAGGCGCGAGGGTTCCTATTTAGAAGTTTTTTGACCAAACTTAGACCTGAAAAGCTTTTGGTTCAAAAGGGTCCAAAGGAACTGGATGTTTCCTCTAAGCATTTTTCAAAGATTTTGCAAATGAGCTGCCGTTTCTGTTATTTCGTCAAAATAGTTAAATAATAAATTAAAGTAGAGGAAATTTTGTGTAAATTATGTCTATGACATGTTTTGGTAAAATTAATAGTTTAGCAGTATGATCAAATAAATTCCATTTGATCGAGATAATGTCTGCATTAAAACCACATAGTTAGCCAGGACTTGTCAAACGTGGATTTTGTTACAATACCTACTGTCAATATTGTCAATATCTGTCAAATGCTTAACTTGTGTTATTTTAGTGCAGACACGATCGATCTCGATCATGCAGCGAAACTATTAATTTTATATATTGTATGATAAGGTAATGTGCCTAGCCACATCAGACTGGCAATGAGCTACAGGTAACCACAATAATTTAACATCATAGCATCTGATTTTTTCGCTATAAAATCTAATAGAAGTACCTTCTCTTGATCGTGTTTTTTACAGATACAACGGCTGTGCTATAATTAATTGAGAAAATTTCTGGCATTGATAATTAATTGTCTTACTTCCTTGTAATAATACTTCAGCATTTTTGCTGAAGACTTGCAAACCAGGTACGCACGCAACGCAGTTACTCAAGAAGCTTTATTCAAGAAATTAGTAATGAATTGAATATTTATGTATTTATATTATCTTCATTTTACTCAAACTCAACCTGTTATGCATATTTATTGGGGTCTGAGAAAAAGTAATTTGTTTGCTGCTAGCTGCTAATATTAAATTTGATTGCTGCTGCTGATTCAAAATGCCTTAAAATAAAAAAAAAAACATGTTTACAGCTCTTCGCTGTACACTTGTAAACTATTCTTTCATTAAACAAACTCCACCATTTCTAACCTGCAACTTCTGCTTACATAAATAAATATGTACGATGTTTGTATTAATTCTAAGTACGGGCCTGTGATGCAGGCTGGAATCTTAGCCGGTGACGATGACGGACGTGATGTACATACTTGCGCGGTACCCCAAAATTATATTGCATATTTATATCGCAAAATAAAATTAATGTGACATCTGAAATGTGTTTCTAGTCAATAATCTCATTAAACAAATTTTACGATTGTTTTCGTACCTGTCTGGTTATCGTGCTAATACTCGTTGCCGAGATATCCGCTTCCATGAAAATCTTGTTAATAGCCGTTATTGCAAATAAAATGAGAACAATACAAATGCCAATCTGTAGACATCATCTTGAGTTCAACTCTGTGTACATATGATTTTTTTGGGCAAGCGGTTTACCAGAAAAAAATCTAAACCTATGGGCAGAAAATTTTAATGATTCACGAGTATAACACGCCTTATTTAATTTTGTTTGTTTGTTCAGTCGTTGCAGAGTTTTCGAATTTCCAAACACAAGGCTCAATACTTTTGCAACCGATAGTAGTGTGCACTGTGCAGTGTGAACTGAGCCTAATATCATGCGTGCTTGTTTTTGGGAAAACAAACAACAGCAACAATGACGATGTTAATTTCAACTTCATGTCGTTGATCTGCTATCGAATCGATCTCGGTATAGGAGGTAGAAGGTTTTATTTGCATGACAATTAAAGTGCTGTTATGCGACTGGCGCGCAAAATAAACAAACACGATGCGGCTGACGGATAAAAATAACTTGAGAACTCCACAGCGTACCGTTAATCGTCCACAATTTCAGCAGGCAAGTCGCCAAATCGCACCAGCAGAGGTGACTGCGCATTTTCCAGAGTCGTCTTAGATTGAAAATCAGGCACCGTGAAGGTCAGAATGAATTCAGAAAACAATAAACGACGCAATTTAGGACAATTATGGTGATGGTAGTTTTTCTCACGATTTGCAATAATATTGTAAAGTAAATTACATCTGTTTTGGAGCTAATAGCCATGTGAACTTAATCGACCATTTGACGATTAAATTGTAAATTGGTGTATTACGGAATGAACTATTACCGAATTCTAAGATGTTTTTACTTTATCATACATAAAGTGGCTTCTTCGAATTGCGGTTTAGCACAGTTTATTTAAACTATCGTTAGGCGCCATATGCGCGCGATGTGGATAACTAACGAAAATGATAAATGATATATTGATATCCGGGTGGAAACCGCGTTGAGGACTTTGAAGCGGTCGACGTTTCGCGCTCTGTTGCAAGAGGCATCTTCAATATATCATTGACTGTGACCGCGGAAGTCTAAAATCCAGATAGCCTAACGATACTTTGCTTAAACTCCGCTAAAACGCAGTTGAAAACCCCGCCCTTAGTATGATAAAGTATTATAGTCGCGTCGAAAAAAAAATTGATTTTAGCGGAAATATGCCCTTTTATATCCCCTGAACATTTTTGATCAAGGTAAAAAAATGTCTCTGTGTGTGCGGGTGTATGTGTGTATGTGTATGTGTATGTATGTATGTGTGTGTGTGTGTGCCTGTTTTTGTGGCGACGATTCCGGAGAAACTACTAAAGGTGTGACGGAACTTCATATTTTGTTATTAAGTTACTAAACTTAGAGCTGAAAGAAGTTTGGTTTAAAAGGGTCCAAAAGAACGAGAGGGTTACTCTTAGTATTTTTCTACGATTTTGCTAATGAGCCACCATTTATGTAATGTCGTCAAAATAATTAAATAATAAATTAAAGTAGAGGAAATTTTGTATAATTTATGTCTTTGACATTTTTTGGTACGATTAATACCTAATACCTTAGCTGCATGAGCAAATTCCATCTGATCGAGATCGGTCGGGTCTGCATTAAAACTAGTTAGCCAGTCTTTGACAGATATTTAGATTCTATTGAACATCAGCGTTTGATTCAGTTTGACACCATTTGACTCTGTTTTATAGTATGATAAAGTTATCTGCCTGGCGACACCAGATTTTTTGTTTGTGGCAGATATTTGTTTGTAAATATCGCTAACTACTTGTCTATGCGTACCAAAGAACGTCGTACAGCTAATTTTCACATCATGTAAATCTGGATTGTTTTTTACTTAACTATCAAGTTGACTGTTGGTGCATATTTCGTACTTATGAATAATGTCAGAATGATACCGTACATGTAACAAAAAACCATTTACAAAGTTACGTGGTTATATTATTTGACGAGCACATAATTAAGGATATAAATCGCGAGCATGATGTTTACACACGAGCCGTAGGTGAGCGTGTAATTATGCGAGCGATTTATATCCGTTATGTGCGAGTCAAATACGACGTTTTATCTACGACTCATAAATTCCATTTTATGCAAAATATTTTAAATGTATTTGTCAATGATGGCGAGGCGAACTGTTAAACAACTGTCATCCACGTAGGTTTTGACAGACTTTAACACTAGCGTTGTATAATGATGACAGTGCGTTCAAATAATGAGGTCATTATTTGAACGAACTGTCATTATTATACAACGCTAGTGTCATTATAATCATTGGCGCGTATAATAATGGGGATTATATAAAATCATAGATACATTTGCAACGAACTTATTATATGTGAGTCGTAGATAAAGTATTGTAATAAAGCCGAAAGAAATATTGAGATTTTAGCGGAAATATGTCTTTTTGGGTCCCTTGGGAGTCTACTCTCGTCATCTTTTTGAAGCGAATGCGAGACTTTTCGAATGGAGTGGCATATCACCGGTTGCGCTCTGTACGTATCTAGGAGCAAGTTTGCTTGTTGCTAAGAGCAATAACGCACGCGCCACGCCCATACCTTTCAAACAAACGTATGGGAACGTATGGGCGTGGTGCGTGTGTTATTGTTCTTAGCAACAAGCAAACTTGCTCCTAGATACGTACCAGAGGGCAACCAGTGATATCCCCACTACATTCGAAAAGTCTCGCATTCGCTTAAAAAAGATGACGAGAGTAGACTCCCAGATCATTTTTGGCCAAGGTTCAAAGAAATGTCTGTACGTGCGTGCGTGCGTGGGTGTGTGTACCCGATTTTTGTGGCGACGATTCCGGAGAAACTACTAAAAGTATCGGGACGAAACTTTATATTTAGAAGTTTCATGACTAAACTTAGAGCTGAACAGGTTTTTGTTCAAAATGTCCAAAGGAACTGGATGTTTACTCTAATCATTTTTAAAGGATATAGCAAATGAGCCGCCATTTCTGAAATTATGTCAAAAAAGTTAAATAATAAATTAAACTAGAGGGAATTTTGAATAATTGATGTCTATGACATTTTTTGGTAAAATTAATAGTTTAGCTGCATGAGCAAATTCTATTTGATCGAGATCGGTCGTGTCTACATTAATAAATATAAAGAAAGTTAGCCAGGATTTGACAGATAGTTTTATTCTACTGATAGTAGGTTGTATCAAACGTTGATGTTTTGACAATACCTACTGTCAATGGTATAGACATATCTGTCAAATCCTGGCTAACAGTTGTTTAATGCACATACGACCGATCGCAATCAAATTTCATGTAGGTAAACTATTAATTTTATATATAGTATGGTAAAGTCATGTGCCTGGCCACATCAGATTTTTAAGATTTGTGTGCATAAACCAATGGAATAAAAAATTATATAAATTTTGAATTTATTAGTAAAAATTTTTTTTTTCATAAAATACAGTAATACAACAGTGGTAGCAAATAAAGTATGGAATGAAAAGAGGCAAAAAATCATAGAATCAAAATGCTTACAAATAAAATAGTTGTGCAATTGTTTAAAACAAGGTATATTCCATGTTTTATGTTTATAAATTTTTTTTCTGAAGTGTTATATATTGAAAACATGTTTGTTTCGTTTAAAATGAAAAAATAACAACTCTGGTAGGAAGCGCGGGCAACTGTAAGATGGAGCGGTTGAGTCCGCCAGAAGCTGATATTTTGGGCAGAAGCCGAACTTCGACTTTTCCAATACCTTCGGCCGAAGCCGAAAGAAATTTAATAATGTTAATGAAGAGACAAATTTTAAAGTAAAATAGCTCCTATTTATAATATTAATCTTTGTTGTGATCAGATCCACAAAGTAATAAAATTCAAATTTGTCTATACAGTGGACCTAATTAAACAACCCCAATTAAACACTTTTATTTCGCAAGTGGATAGCTTATAAAATCCTGATTTCAAAATTTCTCTATTATTTATAAATTGCGACGTGCCGCAAAATTTAGCTAAGTTGACTGGCTTGTAAAAATTTTCGGGTCTTTTTCAGTAATTTTGGGGCCCCCATGGGCCTATCGTTCCGCAACCGTACCGCGCCCTCTTACTACGCCACTGGATATGATATTGCTTTTCTTGGTAAATGAAGTGAGGTTGAGAAACGAAGAAGTATTTCTTATAAGTTGGTGTTATGCTCTCGATTTGAGAATTTAGACAAGTGTTTCTGTCTACCGGTTGGCAGGATTCACTGACGTTTTGAAATGTTCTCGCGGGCCGGATGAAATTAGGTGCACAGTGCACATGCCTGATCTAGACAGTTAGTCAACTACTTCCTTAAAATCAATAGGATGCTAAAAAAACAATTTAGGATACACAATGACGATTAGAATGCACGCAGTATCCTCGACATCCTTTCATCGTCCTTCTAATTACTTCTCCATTAAGCCATTACCGTCGCATTAAATTACCTGTAAAACAATTTGAACTATTAAATTAAACTCAATTAATGCTTCTTTAATTACATCGGCGGGATCCTCTGAGCCTGCGTCTGCCCTGTCCAATAGATGTTCAATTGGACAGAGACAAACGCAAATCACCGTTTTACTAAAAAGTATACGTCCGACAGTGAAATTGACTGGAACGTGTTGCGAGGTAAACGGCTTCCACGGTTTCCTGTGAGTGAACGGCTTAGAGCGTGAACTGCCAATTAAATCCGATAAAATTAAATTATTATTTTGCGGCGTGGCAGACATGCGTTTGAGCTTGCACGCTTTCAATTACCATACGGTGATGGCTGCTATTCAATTGCATACAAGAATAACAGTTTTAGTTTAAGGTTTCCATAAAATAAAAGAAATAATAAGGACTACCACGTGCATTTTTAATTAATCGACACCGTATTGGACACCAAAGAATTTATTAATTTAAGGTTTGTTTAAAACAGGGGAAATATGCATTTGATATGATATTGCAGATATTGACGTATGGGATAAACTTAAAAAAAGAGGTCTTAATTTATTGAATTAAGCAAAGATGTAGTAGAATTCCAACGTTTATTAGGTCATAGTACATCTTTGCTTAATTTAATACACCAACGTAATGGAGAAATTCATACCACTTTAATTTATTGATTTTCATAGATCGTTTATTTCCATTTAGTACATTAAAATTTGAAAACAGGTGAAAAATCCGATACGATTGCCCTTAATAGCTACATCAATGGAACTATTTACATAATAATAAATTTTACATGATTGTATGTGTATATTTAGAAAATAAACTGCTTCCGGGTTATGCCGTGGTGTCAAGATTTGTAAATGCTGAAGTTTCGCGAACCATGTTGCTTCTTCAAAGCTAATTGAATACTGAAGACCTACCAAGAAAATCTTCCTTATATACCTAAATTTACACCTCACTGCGCACATCTGGAGCTACCGCTCCCATGTGCATTTTTTTTCACCTGACCGCGTAAGGATCGATTTCCAGACCCTACTAATGTCAGTATCATCCTCGCGATTGATGTTGTCAGGATGTTAAGCCTTCGATGATAATTACCCAACCTTGCCAACATCTTCACGCCATCGAAATTCATTGTGTGTCCCGACTCGTGGCAGTGTTGAGCAACAGCGGACTGTTGAATCTTGCGTAGCCGGGTGTCTCTACTCCTTGAGTCGACATTCGATATTTCGTCCTGCCACGAGTCGGGACACACAATGGTGGGTAATTATCATCGGGGCTTATTAGAGAAGCCTTCGAAATTTACAAACATCCTGACATCAATCGCGGGGCGAATGGGTCTAGTGGTAGAGCGTTGGCCTACTGACCAGGAGGTACGGGGTTCACACCTATGACCAGCCAACAATTCGTCCGCCGTCTTTCGGAAGAGATGAAAACCGTGGGGCCCGGCAACTAGTTGACCATGAAATATTGATTTCCGGGTGGAAACCGCGTTGAGGACTTTGAAGCAGTCGACGTTTCGTGCGCTTTTGCAAGAGGCATCTTCAGGACTAAGTTATCAAACCAAGCGCTAAGAAGATACTGTTGTCTGTTGGAGTCTTTATATATGAGTGGAGTAGTGTCACCAGATGGTGTTTGGAGTGGGGGAACGTAATGGAAGGGGTGGGGTTAACAGGTAGTGGGCCAGCAGGTAGCACATCTCTGGATGTCGATATTACTATACAGTAGTGAGGGGAAAGCTCAAAGGGCCAACTGTGGCTTAGGAGATTTTTTTTTTCGTGCGGAGGAGGAGAAATGCTCAAGCAGACCAACCGCTTGTAGGCACCTTAGATCTTGTTTGTCGAGCTTTAGTTCGTGCGGTTGGTACTGTCAGACTGTACTGATTAAAACTCCCCCTCCCTCTTCTCCCTAAATGTTACCGAAACGGAATTACCCTCGCGGGCTTAAATCATCGCCTGGACCGGGAGATCAGGGACCAAATTCTCGTCATCTTTTTGAAGCGAATGCGAGAAGTTTCGAATGGAGTGGGGATATCACCTGTTGCCCTCTAGTACGTATCTAGGCGCAAGTTTGCTCGTTGCTAAGAACAATAACGCACGCGCCACGCCCATACTTTTCAATCAAACATGAATCAAACGTATGAGAACGGATGGGCGCGGCGCGTGTGTTACAGAGGGCAACCGGTGATATCCCCATGCCATGCGAAACTTCTCGCATTCGGTTCAAAAAGATGACGAGAATTGCGTCCCTGGTTGTCTACCTTCTTTCTCGCTTTTATCTCTCAATAAGCATCGGTCGCAGTACTGTCTCCACTTTGTTCCAAGTTTTCGCTCAATTAACATAACGTCGATGATACTTGTGGGAGTTAGCTCTTGTCCAAGCTCAGTCTGAAGTCTCTCTCTATCTTCTCTGTTGGTGTTGCACTCAAAGAAGCCATGTGCTGGTGCTCCAGATGTGCGCAGTGAGGTGTAAATTTAGGCATATAAGGGAAATTTTCTTGGTAGGTCTTCAGTATTCAATTAGCTTTGAAGAAGCGAGCAACATGGTTCGCGAAACGTCCGCATTTATAAATCTTGACACACGGCATAACCTGGAAGCAGTTTATTTTCTAAATGATTCTGGCCGTGATAGTCCGTGAGGTAATAACAGAAATTTCCGATTCATTTTCGCAAGCTTCATTTTTTGTGTATATTTTTTGTGTAATGTATAATAGTAATCTGAACGTCTGCCAGCGCACCTCCGCGACAGGGGGTTACAGGAGGGTTACAAACCCAGCAAAAAAAAAAATAAAAAAAATTATAGCTGCATACGCGAAACTGATTGTATGTATCAGTTGAAACATAAGAAGCTTAGAAAATATCGTATGCCACTTAAATTCCTCACCAAAACTCGTCTACCACTCATATAAGTAAAAGCAAAAAAAAATTACGTCCGCGAGGATGAAATTGATTGAAATGCTTCTTAAAAATAATCAAAAATAATAGTCTGTCACTAATAAGATACCACGAAGGTCGTCTGCCAAGACTATGATGTTGCGCTCAGCATGCACCGCGCGAGCACCACGGCCGAGACCGCGCGCCGTAGCCGCCGCGGCGGCTACGACGCTGCATTTTCATCGGCCTGAAAGACGATCATTATTATAAATTTTTAAACGGCTAACATGAAGTCCCTTTTTTATGTTATATATGTATATATGCAAATGATTGTTCAGTAAATTAATTTAAAAGTCTGGTGGACTTATGTGGCAAGCTTCTTATGTTTCAACTGATACATACAATCAGTTTTGCGTATGGGGCTATAATTTTTTTGTATTATTTTCTTTGCGGGAATTGTAACCCTCCTGTAACTCCCTGTCGCGGAAGTGCGCCGGCAGACGTTCAGATTACTATTATACATTACACACTTAACGCATACAAAAAAATAAAGCTTGCGAAAATGACCCGGACATTTCTGTCGTTACCTCCCGGACTATGAAAGCCTACGTACTTACTGTATGTGTATAGTTTTTAGTGTCAAAAATACGTGGATTCGTATTCGATAACCATATACAGGGATGTTCCATTGACCAAATCGATGTTCACGGCAAACACTTTGATAGATAGGTAGTCATGTCCAACATAATACAGATAAATAAATAAATTACCAAATTGCGAGACAAAAATAACTATATTTAATAAACAGCAAATCGACTGGGAACGACGCCATCTAATCATGGCGAGATACATCCAAATAGTCGTCGTAGGAATACTAACCTCCATCCAACAAGAATGAGTTTATGGCCACCTTAAACTTCTTAAAATCCGTAAGAACGATTGTCTTAAATCAATACAATCGTTTTCTTAAAGCAAATGTTAATGTTAATGAAATATGTATTCTTATTACAACACATTATTTAAGATGTCATTTTCTTAACATTAGACAACCATTTCTGTGTGTGTGTTGCAAAGAAGTGTATTAGCCAAAGCTGGCATGGTTCAGTGAACAAAATTATTTGGCAGAGGTTTTGGCTACAAGTAATAGCAAATCAAATTTTTTCTCTTCCTCAATTTCTGCTTTTTTTTAATTCTTTCGTGATAGCATGAGCTAAAATAACTCCGCCACCACGAACTAACTCCGTTGAAATTTTGTAGACAATGAAACCAACAACCACAAAGTTACTACAAACTCGCTGCTAGTTCACTGGCAACTATGATGACACATGGCTAGTTGACAAGCTAACAATCCCACATGTCAGCGAGGTAGCGAGTAAAGTAGCCCGCCCGGCTTTTAACTTTACTCGCAGATAGTTTGCAATCTGCTAGTAACGTTGTGCACATGATGACACTGGGCGTGTTTACTAGCAACTAGCGAATTCGCCAACTAGCAGCTTGTAAAGTCGCTCAATGTAATTGATGCTTAAGAGTAAATGTCAGTCACCGGCCTCGAAAGTTAGACGAAACTGAGGGGCGAGAGGAGGAAACAAGCCGCGCCCATTGTACACTCCGCAGAAAATGCAGAAACACTTATTAGGGGAACGTCGGCTTCGCACTTTGAACAAGGGCTGCGGCGAAGATCAAAGGAGCCGGCGGTGTTGACTGGCGCCGAGCCAGTCTACGGCACCGTCCCTGTTATTCCGTTTACTAATAATTTTGTGTTTGTAATTCTATCGCATATTGGCTTGATATTCACACATAAAATACTTATGTTCTGAAATGCGTTTCTTGTACATTTTAAATGCAAATACAATTCCACAAAATAATACAATGATACAAATTAATTAATTGCTTTATTATAACATTCCTATTTTACTACTAACTATGGTTGAACATTTTAGGTTTTGTATGTTAAAAAATGTAGTTTGCTAAAACAGAGGTTTACTTACATAAATCATTTATTACTTTACATTTATTATTAGACAATAAACATTTATTATTAACTAATATTCAGTTAGCTCTGAAGTAACGAACGGCATGGTTCGCTAAGACAGAAATTATGAATTTTGACTCACGGCATAACCCGGTAACTATTTATCTTCTAAATGATTCTGGCGGTAAAAGCATTTGTACTAAGTTACTTATTTAAAAACATTTAACGTTTTCTTTGTGCATCAATAATCAAATGTTCAAATGATCAAATGTCTCGTGCATACTTAGCAGAGATCGATACTTTCAGGTAAAACACACCTCATATAAAAATTCCAATTTTTTCACTATGTTCACTAACCAAAAGTTATCTCTTTTGAATTTTTATTCGTTCTACTGTTAATTCCTTATCGAGTGACGCAACTAGGTGTAAGTATTGCCTATCTAAAAAAATTATATACAGAAAACATGTAGGACATCCTGTATGTTCCTGGAATGAAGCAATCACCCTAAAGACCCTAATATTGCGATAATTCAATTTTGTCAGAATCAAATATCTTTCTGTTGTCTACCTGATTCCGTCAAATGCTCGCTCATTTTTATACGTGCTCCTGAATTTATGCCCACAAGTATATTTGCTGACTTGTATATGACAAATTCTAGGACCATCCATATTTCCATACCTGTTGGTCAGAGGACGACTGAGATGTATTATTACATTCAGGTGTTTTGTTAGTATCTGTCGGCGAGCATGCGATGGGTGCATCAGATTCCTGTACAAGTAGAAACAACAGGATAGCAAATGTTGAATATATGCACTGTAACACTTTCTTGACTTACGTAAATATAATGTTGAGACAATTCGTCGATTTTATTTTCATTATTATTCTTCCTGCAGTTTGTCGGTATTGAACTATTCGTTATTATTGGTGGCTGTAATGATAACACACATATACTAGGTACTGTCGCAAGTTGTTAGCCGATTTTTTAGTTTGCCCATATTGCAAGCGTATGTTACTATAAAGACAACAAGTCGAACTAAAGTCAGGTTCTGGACCTATTTTGTTGTGCCGAAATTCACTTGCGGAAAAGCATGCAGTCTTAATTTCTAAGCCGGTCGTAGCAATAAATTTACGCAGACGCCTGGCGCCACCAGCACGGTAAAATTTGTTTTGCTTGGGACTGTACCAGTTGAATTTGATTGGTCGAAGCGACTGATGTGGCATTTGTCCCACAGATGGCTGCACCGTACGACGGTAAAATCTGTTATTCTCGTCTCATACACGTGTTCAAAAAAGCAAGGATTAAGTCGTTACAACATTCATATTTTGTTGCGATTTTTTTTACATAAGTTCACGAAGGTTCAATACAGAATGTTGTAATATTGCTTTTTTGATATTTAGCTCTGATTTGGAATAAAAAAATAACAAAAATTACCAATTATTGTCTTCTTTAGCAAGGTTTTAAAAACAAACTATAACAAAAATGAAAAAAGTGGCATTAGTAGCCTCTGTAATATACCTTTGTCTATAATTTAATGTATTACACGTGAATATTAACACACAATTAAGCTCAGTATGTTTGCTTTTATGTAGTGTTGTTTTGTAGTACGCTACTACATCTAGTGATTCCTCTTAAAACCTTAAATAGGACAAATCTCCATAGCCCCATCACTTATGTAGGTAGAAAGTAATAAAACGTCGCTCTACGATTTCTTAACAATGATTGCAATTCGTCAAAAATATCCAAAACATGAGTGCGCGCGTAATTCCGGCATTTGCAGACACTGGTGCACAATTTATTAGCTCTATCGGCCATTAGTTTCTTCTAGCACTTTCGACATTCAGTCGCGGGTTTGTCGCCATGCTCTGGTCTCCTCTCATGCGATTCATCAAAAGTGATCGATGAGCAGTCGGCAGCCGCCACATATAAAGCCGTGCAGAGTGAGTAATTTCCAATTCAAGATTCAGGCCTTCCAATTACAGGTGAATAGCAATTGCTCCGGAGCGCGGTCGGTTAGCCAGCTTAAGCCGCCATAAATTTTCAATAATCGCGGCAATACGTTACCGACTCCATTCCCGGCTGAAATATAAACCTCGAAGGCGTGCGGAATGCGGCATCGCAAATAGGGTTCAGTACGTGAATGATTCAAATCGTACGCGAGGTGCTAACTGCTAACTGACTGGCACGCTATTCCTAATCAAAAATTTAATCTTAAGGCATTGAACGTGAGCCCCTTTTGTGAAGAGAGCACGTTTGCGGTAATAATGGTCTCGAATTACTATATTTACAATTTCTTGAAATTGTAAATATGAATTATGTACAGCTAATAATAATACTAGCTAATACTAGACCAGGCTAAAAAATATCTAAATAACATAGTAGAATTTTCACCTCTACCGGCTGGCGCTTGATCCGCCATATTGTAAAGTTGGCTACTCCGCCATCTTGTAAATATTACCGATCCGCCATCTTGTAGTGATGACCGTGGCTCCATTTTGTTGATAGTACCAAAATATCGTTGTTGAAGTTGAATTATGATGAAAAATGGTTGAGTTATTATAATTTGATTTTATTTTGATGCGCTCAGTAAGAAATATTACTCATTACACAGGTCAACACAAATTTTGCGAATCGATTTATTCTGATTCTTCGTGTCGTGAAGAAACTTATTCTGGTAAAATTTTGTTTTTGTATTAACAGCGAAGGTTTAAAATTACGTTTTGGGGCACTTTTTAGGGCTGTTAAGGCTCCAAAAAATAATCCGATCTGATAAAATTCTTTATTAAGGCTGAACTGAAAGGCGCGGCAAGATTAGCTTCCGCGGCGGCTTTGAGTATTATTATACATGCATATCCTTAAATTTCATAGTAGAAGCTTTCATTTCAGCTGACTTAGGGACTTTTTCTTCTAGAAAAATGTATTGTATTCAGACTTCTTCTTAAATGATTTCATGAATTTTTAATTCTCATTTTTATTAATATAATTTTTTTCATTAATTATCATTAATTATCAATTTTCATTAATATAATTAGGGCCAATTTAATATCCAGTGATTATCAACTTTTCAGGAACAATGGGTGGCTTCATTTCAGATTAGAACGTCCTATGCAAAACTCCGTCCCGTCCATTCGGACCATTCCTGCTGGCGGTAGTGCGCATTGGCTGCCCTACACGCAAAAATAGCAGGGGCATTTTGTAAAGCCACCTTGCAGACCATAAAAAATCCCAGCATCTTAAAGTCTTCGATTGCTCTCCAGTCATAGTTCTTGTACTTTATGCTATCTAGTAGCCTGTTGACGTTGTCGTAGGTCTCTTTCTTCTGAAAGTACGGACTGAACTAATGGAAGATATAGAACGAATGATTGTGCTGCGTTCCGATTGCCTCAAATAAACTACTCACACCATTGCTTCTTCTTGTGACTACCGGTTCTTCGCTTACACTGATTTATACAATTGTGTTTATACAATTGTGCTCGTGGCTTTGTTGTCTCGTGAAGTGTTTAATTTAACGTATTTGTGTTTTATGTGCAATATTGAGAAGATTGTGACCATTGACAGTATGAAAGTATATTTTTATTTTTTACATGACATTTGCCAAAAACACATTTATGGTTTAGTTTATAGGAGCCCTCCAAAACACTGTGAGTGATGATAACGTACGAGTTCAAGGTTTAACCAGGCATAAAGCGTTAGTTTACTTAGAAAATTGAAGCACCAAAAAGTGCCAATATTGTTGTGACGTCATAGAATTCTCTAATTAGGCTGAACTAAAACAGCTTTATATTAAAGTTTAGACCTGCAAAGAAAAATTTTACCATCTTGACAAAGCTGATATAAGATATTTCACTTCATAGTTTTAAAGTTGAAGCGTGAAGGTTTCATTTGAACCTATTCATAAACTCCTATGACCTCGTATGAATTTGTGAGAAGCCAGCAAAAAATCCCAAAAATCGTGATTTCTTACATTTTAAACCTATGCTATTTTTACAAAAACAAAGTATAACTCGTTTTAGATGTATGTCAACAAGAGGAACCAGAAAATATTTTAACCCAGTTTTAACCCAGAAACAAAAAAATAAAATTTTTCGACCTGTGTTATCAATAGATATGAAATACACTACAATGCATACTGTGCTTTAGCTAGTAGTTTTTATGCAAAAGAAATGCAAATTTCGAATACTTCAAACTCGAACTTATGTTCAAATGATTACAGACGAAGAAGGAATAGAAATTGTCTTCTGAAAACGTAAGTTGTGTCAAAGGGTGGGTATTGGCATTAATAATAAACAGATTTTCGAAATTTCGTCGAATTTTGTTTTTCTACTTTCAGATAAAATTTTAATACTATGGAATTAATACCTCGTTGTTGTTATTATGCAAGTAGACAAATTTGCATATTTTATTTTTAATAAAACCAATTATTCATAATAAAACAATAACGGTAGGTTTAATCCTACCGTTTTAAATACAGGCACTTTAAAAGAGTCTGAATTAGCAATAACGTTGTTTAATTAATTGTTGTTTCATTAATCGTTTAAATACAGTGTGTGTCACTTATCGGGAGTATGGTAATTATAAATCTTAAGCGGGCTGGAATGAAGATTTGCGTTTGCCTCCATATTGAATTATATCCACTTCCTGCAAAATATTTTCTTCCTAACTGCGATTTCAAGATGTTGGTGTAAATGAACATTTTATGCTTGATGCTCAATATAACCAGAAAATGACTTTTTTTAATAATGAATTAAAATTTAGCTGGTTTTATTATTTGTTAAAATAGTTGTGAGGAGCAAGTCAACTGATTTATTGTAGATCAATGTCCGAAGCTCATCAATTAAAAATAAATGAATAAAACATTCCAGAGATTTAGATTGATAATCCCGGGATCCCGAAAACGCATATCATTTGTCGGGTTCTCGGAAACCCGGGATTGGCCTTACCCTGGTGTCTAAGGGTTCTTAAGTAAGTTTCTCAATATTCAGATAGCTTTAAAGATGCAAACAATATGGATTGCTAATAGTCCACAATTGTGAAAGGCATAATCTGGAAACTATTTATTTTCTGGATTATACAGATTTGTAAAAAATGTTGTTTCTTGCAATTTGTATTAAAACATTTTCTGTCTATGAGGTAATGTAAGTGAAAAAAAAAACTATTTTCGGCGCTCTCTTGTAAAGATGGCGGAAGCCGGCGTAGGTTGCAAATTTACCAAGTTATTTCGGAAGTCAGGAATACCGATTCTCCATTAAGTTTTTCCAGGTAACCCAGTTTTTTAGCTCCTGCTGTCTGGAACATAATACTGATTGGATATTATCGTTAGGTATTATTTTACAATTTCATTTAAACATTATCTACAAAGGCATTCCAGTTTCTTTTTTTTTTTTCACCTTAGGTCGCTGTTTTATTTTCTTTATCGGAATGGAAAGCCTATGGATGTAACCCAATGCTAAAAATCATATTCCACACTTGCGAGAAAATTATTTACCCTTTGCGACACACCCATTGCGGGCTATTGGAATGATAAAGTATTGTCCGCACGTACGACTTTACGAACGATACGCACATGGCACCGTTACTCGCCAGCGAATCCCCTGTCATCGGTTTTTAATACTTCCATATTCAGCGTGTGGTTTATTGGCCACAGTTCCACGAAGATCGATGCACTCGCCTTTATTATGAATGCAGCATGTTAAATACATACGCAGACATGATCGTGCGATCCTGACCAATTTGCAAACATAATGGCAACGACTTGACAGATGTACAGATACCGACAGAAAACCCGGATATGAAGTGTGTTATACGTTATTTTAAATACTATTAGAAACAAATTTGCTTTTGTGGCTGCTTACATTATTATATCTTGGTTTGAAATTCCTGGATTATTATTGCCTTTTATTCGTTGTTAATTTCATGTCATCGGTTGAGTATGTCCAGCTAACTGTTAGAAAAGTATATAGCAACAATACAGTGTGTCTCACGAAACATGATGTACATGGTTACATGGTTTAAATGGGATAAAAGTTGCGTAAATATGAACTCTTTTCAGAAAAGTTTTTGATTTCTGATAATTTTGACATTAAATGAATATGAATTTTGAAATTAAAAACTGAATTATATTTTGTTTTATAACTTTGCTATTACAATTAATAGAAAGTTGAAATGTTGTATTCTTACATATAAGACCATCCTCTGGCGTTGTTTTTGTTGTCAGAAAATGTTGTGTCCGCAAGCAAGTTTTTACAACAATTCATAACAATGTCCCAGAAAAATGTGCAAGATCAGGAAATAACTATCACAACACCAAACGAGTACGCTTTAGACGCCGCTTTAAAAACAGCAACAGGAAATCAATCATTGAATGATGTCATCCAAAAACGCAATAATGAACAAATGCAATTGAAGGGCTGAGAATGAAAAGTGGCTAAATACCATAGGAAACCATATGTTTTTATCCACTTTTCATTCTTATGCCTTTAATTATTGAGTAATGAAGTTGGTGAACTAAAAACAAAAAATGTTGAAACCTGTTTCTCAACCAGAAAACTCAGAAAGTGTACTGTACTGACGAGGAAGAATTGGCAAAAGAAATTGAATGGGCAAGAGTTAAAAGCAAAAATAATAAGAAAAGAAAGATGAATACTTCACTGAGTCCACCTCAGCTTCGACAAGCAGGCTCAATAACTATACAATCAGACGCAAAAAAAGTACCAGCCCCTCCCTCAATAATAGTGGATGTCATTAAAAAATATGAATCGTTTTACTAAAAAATTGGCGAACAGATTCAAACAAAATTTATTACAAAAATAATGAGTAAAGAATATATTAAGCTAAACGTAGCTGACAAAGAGGTCTACAAAACAGTGACAGATATACAGAGAAAAGAAGGCCACATTTGGCACTCATATGAGAACAAACAGAAGGTAGACCAATTAAAGTGATGGCTACAAACTTGCACCATACGCGTCAACCTGAAAATATTGTGAAGAACCTACTAACAAAAGGATATAATGCAGGAGGGTCCGTTAATAAACTAACCTGGAACAAGAAAGAACCCCACGACATGTACTTACTTTTGACGCAGAAGAAGGCATAAATAAAATTCATAATATTACCAATAAGCAAGTAAGCATCGAACTGCTAACAAAATCCAAATTAATCCCACAATACAAAATGTGTCAAGCGTATGGGCTTACTCAACGATATTGTAACAGACCCCCGAGGTGTGTTAAATATGCAGGAAAACATCTCACGAACGATTACAAAAAAAACAGACGCTGTGGATGCTAAATGCCCCACAAGGTCAACGAGAAAACCCTCAAAATGAATGACACATCAGACAGAATCCAAAAGTGACCGACATGTGAACGTACACCCAAATCATTCAAAAAGTAAATAATAACCAAAGGACCGAACCTCAAGAAAATAACAGTAACATTACAGATCATACTAGGAAAACTAAATAAGCAGGAAGCATTGATCTCTACGTTTGATGAGCGAAAACAAATATAGAACTCAAATCACATGGAGCTATTCCTAAAAAAGCTAAAATGAATACTACACAGAAAATAATGGCTTGGAATGCCAACGGATTACTGTAACATCAACAGGAACTGCAGGCAATCCTTGACACAAATGTGGACGTGTGTCTCATTTTTGAAACTCACTTCACTAGAAAATCATTAATTAAATCTTAAAGGATTTAAAACATATCACACTATCCACCCCGATAACGCAGCTAAAGGAGGAAGTCAGTAATAACGAAAGAAAATATAAAACACCATGAGGAATTTAAATACGAAACAAAAACAATACAAGCAACAGCAGTAAATATACAAACAAGGATTTGCCCACTTATTGTGACATATTGTCCGCCTAGGCATTCAATCAAGAAAGATGATTACTTAACTTTCCTTGGACAGCTGGGAAACAGATTCGTAGTCAGAGGAGACTTAAAAGAAAAGAACACTAATTACTGTTGCTCTAGGTTGACTACAACACTATAGGTAGAGAAGTGCTGAAAGCAACAAATGAACTTAGTTGGCAAACAGTGTCAACTGGAACTCCAACCTACTGGCCAACAGATCCAGCAAAAGTACCAGACCTATATATAGACTTCTATATAGTTAAGAACATTAGAGTTAGTTTCCTACAGATAGGTCACGGCCTTAGCTCTGCTCACTCTCCAGTTCGTTTGAACCTGAATGAGTATATTATTCAAAGGGAAAGTAAACCAACAATGACAAATAGGTACACTGCCTGGGAAACTTTTGGACAGACACTCGAAGAAAGGGCAATTCTGAACACACCACTAAGGAATGAGGAGCAACTCGAATCACAATTGGAAAAACTTGTTTATGATATAGAACAAACTTCCTGGGAGAACACCTCTGATTGACAAAGTAAAGTAATAGGAAACAATTACCCCAAACAGATAGCAAATCTGCTGTCTAAGAAAGGAAACGCAAGAAGAAAATGGTTCCAAACTAGGGCACCACATGACAAGACTAGACTAAACAACCTCACTCAATAATTCAGAAAAGATATTAAAGAACTAAAAAATGAATCTATCAACGCCTACCTGAGGGAACTGTCCAACACCAGAGAATCACACTATTCGCTCTGGAAGGCAACCAAAAAGCTCAAAAGGCCAATAATTCAGATTCCACCGATGAGAAAAGCTGATGAAAGCTGGGCCAGGAATATTGAGCAAAAAGCCTAAAGATTTTCTGAATTTTTAGAAAACATAGTTCAACCTCATCATGAAAAAGATGAAGAAATCCATGTAGAGGAGAATTACCAAGATGGCACGCAAATAAATAATGCTTACCATTCCAACAGAAGTTCAGAACTTATTCAAAAATGACATTAATCGGAGAAAAGCCTCAGGGTATGACTTGATAACTGGAGAGGTACTGCCCCCAGGAACCTCCCAAGGAAGGCCATATTTACGCTTACAACTCTTTTCAATGCTGCCTTCAGACTATGGTTTGTTCCGAAACTGTGGAAGGTAGCAGAGGTGATCATATTACTGAAGGCTGGGAAACGTCCACACGAAACATCATGTCAAAGCACTCAAAGCACTCTACTATTGGCCACATATACCGAATAACCTAATCAAACTAATCGAGAGGAAAATGAAGTTTGTTCTGCAGCCTTCCTTCAGTCTAGCATGAAGGACTGAACAATAAATTAGTATCCTCCCGAAACAGTTTGCAAAACTATTAAGTTCTTACCTGACTGAGAGGTACTTTAGAGTCAAACAAGGTGATGCATGCTCTGTCCTTAAGGAAATAAAAGCAGGAGTGCCGCAAGGTAGTGTTTTAGGGCCGGTTCTTTACCTACTCTACACCGCTACCTCCCAGCATTAGAAAATAATACTGTTGCAACTTTTGCAGACGACACGGCTATCCTAGCTGTTGGAAACAGCAATGAAGAAACAATCGAGAAAATTCCAAACAGCTCTTGGTCATTTTCAGGTATGGACAAAGAAAAAAAGAATCAACTGAACGAACTCAAGTCAGTAGATGTACACTTCACCAACAATAAAATACAACACATCCCGGTTACTATTAATAACCAGTACCGTACGCAAACAGCCAAATATCTCGGCATGACATTAGACGCCAGGCTCCGCTGGAAAGCCCATGCCAAAAAGAAAAGAAAGGAACTGAGAATCCGTTACAGAAAGAACAGTAACAGTAAAATTGTTCAGACCTTTCAAAATAAAGTATTCAGATACATTGTCAATGCGCCTTGGTACATTCGGAATGATGATCTCCACAACGACCTCAAAACGACCAAAAAATAGCACGAAGTCACGGGAAAAGGCTTCACCATCACGTTAATGTTGGCAATCAACTCCTCGACCACACGGCATTAATCAGAAGACTCAACAGAAAAAGGCCTTTTGAGTTAGTGTGAATGTGAATCAGTGAGAAAAGCAGAGTAAGTGCGGGTTGTGTTAAGAAATACATGCTCAGTATACCAGGACTAACTGAGAGACATCGATGGGAATTAAGTTACTCATTAGCCAATTATGACAAGATTGTCAAGCTCTTATTGAATAAAAAAATAATGTACCCACTCGACACATTACAATATATACAGAAATAATTTCTTTAATGTTCGCCCCGTCTCCGGTGGTCATGTTCTTACTGCAAATTACATCCGTATAGCGTCACCATCTTCCTCCATGGGGTCCACTAATCAAACCACACTACCGTAAAGCCCATATAGGCTACGTGCCTTATGGTTATCGAACAATCGATGTACTGAAGCAAGTAATCTTCTAGGTTCTACCAATTTAAGGATATATGCGTTTGTGTTATTTTACAATTTACTTGATTCTTAAATCAGGTTGAGTTGCGTTGACTTGCGTGGTTTTCTGGTATGAAATAGCGTATTACGCAAGAAATACCTTGTTGAGTTAGTGACAGCTCGTCGCCGAATGCGTTTAACCCGATTTCTCGGAATGCGGATTGAATGCTTCCATTTTCAGAGTAACGTCCTGCGTTGTTAAGCACCGCTAAATCGGTTTGCTATCGCATCTATTATCTGTAGCGTGGATGAATGGCGTACCTCGCGATGGTGGCATTTTAACCGTATGTACTAATTCAATCCGTAAACTACTCAAAATGGAGGAAGTTGAAGCCAGGTGCTTGTATTGATCTAATTTTAATATGTATGGATCACCAGACACTATTTCAACGACAGAACAAGTACGATGGCGCAGGGCATCGTTTTATTCTGTGAACACCAGTGCCCTAGAAAAGACCTGGGTCTGAATTCCAGGTTGGGCATGCAGATTTGTCGCAGCCGTGCTCGCGATTGCACGTGAATCTGGTGAGATCTGCTACCCGATCCGCCCGTGCATTTGCTCCAGTACGTACAGTCGTACAGTCTAGTAGGTACATGAGGGGGTTGACAGAAGACAGTTGGCAACATACAGCAGGTTGCTATGTTTTCATGATGTCGTTTATTCGGTATGAATTATTTGAATTTACACATTTCCTACACTATCTCAGAAACGGATCAATTTAGGACCTATGTAGATTAATACTTTTTGACTTGTTTTTGTCTCTACCATACGTACACTCGCGGAAAAAAATGTGTACATATTGCGTTATCGACGATATAACGCACATGACTTTATCATACTATAAATAAAATTAATAGTTTAGCTGCATGAGATTCTATTTGATCGAGATCGGTCGTGTCTGCATTAAAATATACTAGTTAGCCAGGAATTGACAGATATTTTGATTCTATTGTCAATAGGTATTGTCAAAATATCAGCGTTTAACAGTACCTACTGTCATGTGGACAGTCTGTAAACAAATATACAGAATACAATATCTGACCAACCCAATAATAATAATATTAACTAAAAATAATACAAATAAATTAAATAAATGATGAAGCCATTATCACATAAATCCATATGCTTCAGGTGTTCCATGTGTTTAAATTACAAATTTGATACCATTTCAACAAATATAGTTTTTCTGGAATCGAAAAATAAAGTCATTATGAAACTTAGTAATAACTGACATGCTTTATAAAAAAATAAACAGCTCCAATATAATGCGGGGTGTGCAGTTACATTATTAAGGGGTTATCTTAATACACAGAACAGTAGCAAAACAAAATGAATTGATGAAATTTACTATCAATTATTAGATTGGCATCAGTGAGGCGTAGAGTCAGTTTCCAAACCAACTACGACACTAGGGAAGCACATAGAAGCATGGATGACGATGTGGCAGAATTGTCAAATTTTGACGAGAATTGTGCTTTTTTTCAGAAATGCTACATATCGCCATCACCAGATAAAATCATTATTGATTCTGAAGCAGACATGATAGAACTAAAATGTTTTTTACTTTATCATACGCAGTAAGATAAAGTATTGTAATCATGCCGAAAAAAAAAATTGAGATTTTAGCGGAAATAGGTCTTTTTGGGTCCCCTGAACATTTTTGACCAAGGTACAAAAAAATGTCTGTGTGTGTGTGTGTGTGTGTGTGTGTGTGTGTGTGTGTGTGTGTGTGTGTGTGTGTGTGTGTGTGTGTGTGTGTGTGTGTGTGTGTGTGTGTGTGTGTGTGTGTGTGTGTGTGTGTGTGTGTGTGTGTGTGTGTGTGTGTGTGTGTGTGTGTGTGTGTGTGTGTGTGTGTGTGTGTGTGTGTGTGTGTGTGTGTGTGTGTGTGTGTGTGTGTAAACGACTTTTGTG
Source organism: Melinopterus prodromus (assembly GCA_964023965.1). Classification (NCBI taxonomy): domain Eukaryota; kingdom Metazoa; phylum Arthropoda; class Insecta; order Coleoptera; family Scarabaeidae; genus Melinopterus; species Melinopterus prodromus. Next base: position 31,834,797 of record OZ030392.1, read on the forward strand.
GAGACGATTCCGGAGAAACTACTGAAGGTATCGGAACGAAAGTTCATATTTAGAAGTTTCATGACCTAACTTAGAGCTGAAAAGCTTTTGGTTCACAAGGGTCCAAAGGAACTGGTAGTTTATTCTAAGCATTTTTCAAGGATTTTGCAAATGAGCCGCCATTTCTGTAATTTCGACAAAATAGTTAATAAGTAAATTAAAGTAGAGGAAATTTTGAATAATTTATGCCTATCACATTTTTTGGTAAAATTAATAGTTTAGCCTTTTAGTTTATTCTAAGCCTTTTTGAAGGATTTTGGAAATGAGCCGCCATTTCTGTAATTTCGACAAATTAGTTAATTAATAAATTAAAGCACAGGAAATTTTGAATAATTTATGCCTATGAAATTTTTTGGTAAAATTAATGGTTTAGCTTCAAGAGCAAATTCTATTTGATCGAGATCGGTCGCATCTGCATTGATATGAAATTACATAGTAGCCAGGATTTTGACAAATATTTTTTTGTGTTGTCACATTCGATAACAGCTGATCTCATCAGAGGTTGGAAAACCACTATGGAACGTTGCCGCTGTAGTGCGGCAAATTATAAAATACAAATTTCAAATAACGTAAGATCACCAATTTGATTGTTTGTTGATAAGAAATATCAACCCGTCTTTATATCTAATTCTAAAAACGATACATTGAGAAAATTATAAATAAAGTATAGCGATGAGTGTAGTTTTATATTAGTATGTTGGTAGGGATGTGTCATGAACAAATATAAATCTGTCAAAATTTGAATTACCTTTTTAAGGTGCGTTTTCATTAGTGACAATGGCAGTGGTAGCAGACGCCGTTATAGTATTTCCAATAGAAAATTGATAGTGACTCATGTTTATGTACATGCAAACTAATGTGTCATTATCACGACATGTAAGAAATACTATAATTTCGTATTCTACCACCGCCATTAGCTACCATTACCTACCAATCGGAACGCACCTTTAAACTTGACGTTTCGTCAAAGTGGTACCAACCTAGCATTTACTATACAGACATCATTTATTTTTTAACGTATTTCTTAAAAAGCAACCCTTTAAACGTTGATGTCGCTCCTGCCAAAAACTAGATAGCCGCGTGCGCTCATATGCGACGGCGACACTCCGCCTTCGGTGACGCGCCGCATCACCGCTCGTCGCGCTATTCCGTACTTTCGGCATTTGTGACATAAATAACTATTATTCTAATGACGTAGTGTAGGTAGTGTCAAATGCTGATGCTTTGACAATACCTACGATTTATCTCAATAGAATAGATTCTCATGCAGCTAAACTATTAATTTTATATATTGTATGATAAAGTCATGTGCCTGGCCACATCAGATTTTTTGTGGTTATAGGAAGGGTTTTTTCTTTTTGAGTTTGAACTCTTTTGATACCTACTCTTGATGGACATGAGTTCTGAGTTCCAATTCGTGAACAGTGCAAAATAAAGAGCACCTTCAGTTGTCATTAGCAAAATAAATTCCCCCAAAATTATCATTATTTCCCAAATTTTTAATTCTATTTTGTTAAAAAATTTATGATTTAAGGCCAAAACTATTTTATGTCACCATGATGACAATTCAGGGATCTGCCAAGATCGAAAAGAAAAGTAGAAGGTTGCCATAAACTAAACCAGTCGTGATATAAACAAGCGCTTTGATTTGGGGTTATCAATGGCCACAGACCAACAGAGATATACCATCATAAGTAAGGAAAAACAAAAAAAATGAAATTTTATGCACAGTGTAGTTTTTATAAAATGCTTCATTTTTGAGTTTTAAGCAATTAAGTAAAATCTGTCATAATTACCAGAACACCTACATAACTCTCCAACAGCAAAAAAATTCAAAAAAACATTCAAGCAAAAGTTGACGATAAAAAATCACATGCAGTAGTCATTAATACGTCGTCTGGCTTAAAACTTGATTTTAATCAATAAAAACCGATTTTTTAAACTTAAGCGTTTTCCCCCTCCATAACTCCTTCAGTATTGAGTCGAGTGAAAAAGTGTAGAGAACCTTCTTTGTAGAGAATGTTATATAGATTAAATTAGTATACAGGGTTAGCTAAAATTACCGGAACACCTAAATAACTCTCCAACGGTAAGAAAATAAAAAAAATTCAAACAAAAGTTTTTTGTCTTTAAACAAGCTATCGTTCAAATTATTTTTAATATACGGCTGTTCATTTTATTATAGAATTTTCGTAAACTTTTTTTCAAATGGAACAGCCTGTATATTTTTACATTTTGTAATTTTAGGACTAATTCTAAACATCTTTTATTAAAATAATCTTTTTATAAAAAAATAAACGTTTTCTGACATTAAACAAGCTATCATTAAAATATGCTGTACAGGATGTTCATTTTATTATGAAAATTTGGTAACCTTTTCTTTTTCAAATGGAATACCCTGTCCTGTATATTTTTACCTTTATAATTCTAAGACTAATTCTAAACATTTTTATTGGAATCATTTTTTTCTAAGTTTCAAATACAATGCCATAGATTACGTCAAGCAACTTTAAGTAAAATCTGTTACACCGGCTTTCCCTACTTTCTATCTATCATACTTATTAATTATAAACTAAGAAATTCAAAGTTCATTGATAAATCGCAATCTAATAAATAAACTATAATTTAACAATCGTTACAATAGTGGCTTACATCATAATTGTAATTTTAATACATTCCTAAACAATATCACAACATGATATGTACTTGATTTAGTGCTTTGAGCAATTTATACAAAGGTGGGCTCTAGGGAATTTTATAACTAAATAATAAGCCCGATTAGCATGCGGTTGCTATGATCATTCTGTGTAACGTATCTAGGAATAGGAACAAAGATTGATGAACTGTATTTAGAGCACATAGCTATCATAATTGCGATTTGGAGGCGCATCATCTGTTGTACCGCGAAAGTATTTCGCTCTCTTGCACAGCTTGGAAAGATAATTTCTACTACTCATTTGCCAATTACTCGTTTATCCGATTATTGTTATTGTTGTTGAAAATTTTTGCTCGTATATGCTGTTTGTGGTGTTTTTTTTTGTGGTTTCACAGTCCGTAACAGTATAGTTGACGTACCGTGAAGTGGTGCAAATTATGATTCCAAGAATTATAAAGAGCAAAAGGTGCTACAATAAAGTTTACGGACTGCAGTCTTTATAATTCTTGCGATTCAATTATTTCGAATGATAACGTTTATTTTATTGATCATTAAATTGGAAGTTGGTGATTTTATTTAAAATTGGTACGCGTGGTATAAATATTATATTGTGAGATAATAGGTATCTGATCTGGGTGTTCTAATATGTTTTTGAATTAATGGTATATTACTTGACGAGCAAATACAGACAAATACAGTTCCCAGAATTGCTCTATGTTTTATATAACCAACCTCAATGAGTTTGATATCCTCGAGACAACATTCTCCACAATATCCTTGAGACCTAAACTCGGTTCATGGTTTAAACTAGTATTGAATAACCCATCCTAAGGGAGGTATGTTGCATTTATATTTAGTATGTCTAAGGTTACCCAGGCTCACAGTATTAATACCAGTTTAAAGGTGTTATTATTAATTAGATACTTATTACAAACGTATTTTTTAGGTGCTAATGAAGTTAATTTCTTTGTTATAGGTAGGTGCTATACAATTTTTATTTGACTTGAAGGGGTAAGTACTTTTGCGAACACGAGGCTTAGAGCTAAAAATTAAGTTAATCTTTATTGTTCTTTTTGCCCAAAATATTTAAAGCTTTATTGTTTTAAAAAATTGTCGCATTACATACAATAGTCAAACCGATGAAGTCGAAAAATCATCACCCACAGTGATATAACTCGTTTTGATCGTGGGCGTGGGCGTGCGCGTGCGCGTGCGCGTGCGCGTGCGCGTGCGCGTGCGCGTGCGCGTGCGCGTGCGCGTGCGCGTGCGCGTGCGGGTGTATGTGTGTGTGTGTGTGTGTGTGTGTGTGTGTGTGTGTGTGTGTGTGTGTGTGTGTGTGTGTGTGTGTGTGTGTGAGTGTGTGTGTGTGTGTGTGTGTGTGTGTGTGTGTGTGTGTGTGTGTGTGTGTGTGTAAATGATTTTTGTGGCGACGATTCCGGAGAAACTACTAAAGGTATCGGGTGGAAAGTTTATATTTAGAAGTTTCATGACCTAACTTAGAGCTGAAAAGCTTTTGGTTCAAAAGGGTCCAAAGGAACTGGTAGTTTATTCTAAGCCTTTTTCAAGGATTTTGCAAATGAGCCGCCATTTCTGTAATTTCGTCAAAATAGTTAAATAGTAAATTAAAGTAGAGGAAATTTTGAATAATTTATGTCATTTTTGCTAAAATTAATAGTTTAGCTACCAGAGCAAATTCTATTTGATCGAGATCGGTCGCATCTGCATTGATATGAAACTACATAGTAGCCAGAATTTTGACAAATATTTTTTTGTGCTGTCGCACTCGAAAACAGCTGATTTCATCAGAGGTTTGAGAACCTCTATGGAACGTTGCCGCTCTAGTGCGGCAAAATACAAAATTCAAACTTCAAATAAAATAAGATCACCAATTTGTTTGTTGATAAGAAATATCAACCCGTTGTTATATCTAATTCTAAAAACGATAAATTGAGAAAATTGTAAATAAAGTATACCGACGAGTAGTGTAGTTTTATTTTAGTATGTTGGTACGGATGTGACATCTACAGTGTCATGAACAAATATAAATATGTCAGAAGTTGAATTAGATTTATAACCTTGACGTTTCGTCAAAGTGGTACCTACCTAACATTTCTTATACAGAAATTATCCATTTTTTAATTGTTTTTTAAATACATATTTCTTAAAAAGCAACACAATAAACGTTGATGTCGCTACTGCTAAAAACTAGATACCGCGACTCGCTCACATGCTAAGGCGACGCGCCCTATCACCGCTCGTCGCGCTACTCCGTACTCGGCACTTGTGACATAAATAACTATTATTCTACTGACGTAGTGTAAGTAGTGTCATATGCTGATGCTTTGACAATACCTACGATTTATCTCAATAAAATAGATTCTCATGCAGCTAAACTATTAATTTTATATATTGTATGATAAAGTCATGTGCCTGGCCACATCAGATTTTTTATTTCATTTGTGATTTTTATAACCTGACCGTAAGATACCGTGCAAATTTTAACCACGTGTGATGTTATTTAATCTTTTTGTGGATTTGGGTTGAAGATGACTAAACGACGAAACTAGTACCCATTAAAACTATACACAATAAAGCAAAAGAGGTTTTATTTACAATTTTACTATAAAACTCAATAACTAAATTAAATTATTAAATTAAAACTTAAATACCCAGACTGTTTAGAATTTTGAGTTACTAAAATACTCATAGTTATATCAAATTCAATTCCCGACCAATAATTATTTTTGATTTATGTCGACATGGCAACAAATATATTTTCTATTGATTTTAATAAATCCTCTGTGTAGACCGGTGTAGACCGGTCATCGTGCAGGCTTTTTATTTGTAATCTCCAAAATATAACTTTATAACGGATAAGAATATACTGAAAGGTTCAGAAAATTCCGCAAGCAATTGTATGAACATCTACATCTAGTTTATTATTGAAAGAACTCGAACCTAAAATTAATCGAAAACTATCAATAATTGAAGTGTCATCGCCAAAATTACGCGCAGTTTTAATTTGACTCATCCAATTGAACAAAAAAAAACGGCTTGTGGAGGAGAAAATTCTCTACTAATTTGAGGTGTGTCATATACTTGTGTAATTAATTCTGCAAGTTTTTTCAACGCTAATAACGTCAAACGATCAGCTACTCGACTACGAGCTACTCCACTGATAGCTCGTCCATTTGACCTGCGTTTCCCAAACTTTGTTTTTCCGTGGCCCGGTTATTGGTACACTTTTTCTGCGTGATCCACATAGGTTAGATAATGGTTATAATTATTTCAGTTTAAAAATAAGAAAATGATTAATGCGTATGTCCAGGAGAGTATGAAAAGTTATGTTGTGTGTTTGTCTTGGAGTATGAAAAATTTACTGTTCATGTTGTGGAATATGTAATTGCATGTTTTGCAATGTTTACACAGATAGAAAATGTTGTTTAATTCAAATAAATATGCATTGACTCAAAGAAATCTGGTGTTTCAGTAAATGCAAAGAAATAATTCACTGGGGCTAAAAATAGATTTTTTGGAAATATTTGTTTGGTAGAAAGGCCGTTTATTTCTGTCAAACAGCTTATGTTTTCAGTTAAAATTGCAATTTGTATATTATAATGAACGAGATTTATTTAGTTCTAATAATTATGTTTGTAATCAATGTATACAGGTGACATACAGGCAGGGACTAAAAACGAAATGTATTTTGTTCGTTTCCGATCAGAACGAAAACGAAAAATTTCGTTTTCGTTCTTTTCGTTCACACCCAAAAAATATCGTTTTCGTTTTCGTGAACCGAAATGAAATAACGGTTAAAACCGGTTTTTTACTATTTTACTAATAAAAGTATGCCAACATGCTTTTTTTAATTTTTTTTTATATTTGTCAAATAACTCACATGTCATAATTTTAATCATAGGTGGCAAAAGTTACTAACATAAAATTTATGCTTCTAAAAACTTAAATGTTAAAAATTTCAATTAACTGCATTTTAAGCGGTGATGGCTTTTTGTTTTTTATAAATATTAAAAATAAAATTTAGAATGAATTGCTTGGGACCGTTTCTGTATTGGAGAGGACGAATCTGTTTTAGTTTCTTTCATTTATTCCCATTAAATTTAGTTACTTGAAAACCACGCACAAACTGCTATGCAGTTTAGTGGTATGCTAGTGACAGATTTTTTTTTGCTTTTTTTTTGCTTGATGTTTTAAATAATAATATTTGTTTCTTTTCTCTCTGATCTTGCTTTATTTCAATTAACATTTACCTATTTAAAAATTTTCTGTCATGGTTAATTTTTGGTTATTTTTAAATAAAGTTATTATTATTATTAAAAATAAGAGAAAAAAATGTAACCTATCTATTTTATAGCAAAAATATATATAAATAATTCAGCATTCCAAAATAAATAAAAACTTTAGTTAATTAAACTAAAGATATATTCTAAAGTAAATCAACGTGAATAGAAGACCCTTGCATCCCCGATATGTCTACTAGGAGTAGGTTACAAAAATACTGTGCCATTAAACCGGTTAAAACCGGTAACCGAAATTATTTATTTCGTTTTCAATCATGAACGAAAAATAAAAATTTCGTTTCCGTTTTCGTTCTTATAAATTTTTCGGTTTATTTAGTTCTTTCGTTCTCGTTTTTGTTCCGTTCTTAGTCCCGGCATACAGACAGGACGTAAATTTAAATTTAAAAATTAATGAGGGGCATTGACAGGGGCATTTCTGTGGCTAGCACAATGCTCTATCCAACTAAGCTATCGAGGACAAATTTACCAAGAACTGCAATAATTTGTACGTTTATATGAAGAAAACAATAGTTTTGGTTCAATGGTAGGCTGTATTTTAATTTATTCGATTAACCGAAATAATTATTATCGTACGCATAATTAAAATACTTTTCGTTGTGACTTATGACTTTGGTTTGTGATTGTGTAATGATTAAAAACGAAATAGAGTCAGTGATTTGTTGATTTGACGTTTTGCCCTCTAGTCTGGGGCATCTTCAAGGCAGGTTTTCGTGGTGGAAAAGTGTCTAAATATAAAATGCTTGAGGCCTCATGGCAAAAAATGTAAGCACACAGGAGATCAGGGTTACGAACAATACAATTAAAATGTATACGCTCAACAACAGTGCAATGGCGACAGAAATATGAAAATAATATGAAATATTTCTGTCGCCATTGCATGGTTGTTGCGCGTATGCATTTTAATTGTAACGACAATATCGAAAGCCTTAGCATTGAAAAATGGAAATGCCTGCAAATTTGACGCGGCTTGGAGGCTAATTGTCGCTTCCCCGTGGAACCTTTGCGGAGCTAATAAGTCCAACTTTCGAAAAACAGCTGATCGGGGTGTACCCTCTCCAAGTAATTGGGCCAAGCGAATTCAAGCGGTGGTATCGTCGTACGTCGATTTTTTCCTGAAAAATTAAAAGAAAGGGGCGCTAAATCCGCAATCCGCGCGTCCTCGCAGCATCGGAACGTCATTTTGAAAGCGAAACACAGGCCGCGGCCGCAGTTTTACCATTTTCGCGAGGAAAACGCAAAAATCCCGCGAGCGTACGTCGATCATTTAATTTTTAGTATAGTTCGATTCAAACATGTACGAATTCGTAGGTATTCCATTAACAGCATACATGCACGGTCGGGGACCATCTGTGGCGGATATGCGGTAAGGGGAAACAAGCTCTTGGAGGTGGGCCCTTCACGAACAAGTAATCATGTGGAAGGGAGTTTAGACCTATCGAGTATTGGCACCGTGCATGCCCCGTGGAAGGGAGACGAAAATCGGTTTAGGCGCCCGTGGCGGAGAAACGGAGAAATATCGGCCTACAGATGTGCAGTAGTTTCAAGATTCAGTAGTTTGCGGCGCATTATGTTTATGCCTAGCTGTCATAACTCATAAGTATACAATTCTGTGGTTCACAGCAACAGATCGTTCATCGATAACTTCGTAATGGGGGGACACTATAAGTGTTGTATTGACAAATGTACGAATAATAGGAGAGACAACAAGAAATGCAAATTTTATAGATTTCCAGATTATTACACTCATGTTGAGCTAAAAAAGAAATTTATTTTCAAATTACATTCACAATTCAGCAATATAATCTTATTATTAAGTTTGAGTAAAAGGTTTTGTCTAGTTCGATTGCTTGTTTTATAAGAAAGTTACAATATAATCTAAAAGTCCCAAAACATAAAGTACTCTCATTTTGTGTTGTGCACGTGTTCTACATAATTACAATATAACCTAAAAGCAGTCTCAAAACATAAACTAACCTCATTTTGTGTTGTGCACGTGTTTTGCAGGCTAATTGAAAGTGACTGTGCGAATACGAGCTACATCTCGGACCCTACAGCACAGCCTTGCTAGTTTATTAATTAAAAAAACAATAACTTAACCTGAACTAATTGTACATGAAACATAACCTTACCTAATAGTTGTTTATAATTATATTTTATAATATATTGTAAATTAAATTAAGTTCAATGAAATTAAGTTAATGAAGTTCACTATTAACAGTTATTTTCCAAAAACAATATAATAATACAAGTTTGATTGGACCACTAAAACACTACAGATAACTGTAACATATAGTTGCGAACTGCTCCATTTACGCCTCGTGGACATAGTACTCGCCTACACTGGGAGAGGCGCTTGCATCACGCACCCTCCCAATAATGGCCGGTCGTTCTGAATTTAGCAGTACGAAAGCGATTCTAGGCCACCTACCGGCCGTTAGCAAAACTGTTCTGACTCGATCTATTTCAAGTATCCGGCGCGCAGAATACCAAAGCGGTGACAATATCTCATGAATAACTGAGCCGCGCGCTATACTGTTATACACAATAATGGGCTCCCCCGAATGCCTGAACATGGGATTCCCCGATATCGGTGCGGGATTTGATGCACAGTGTGGCTATAGGCAAAACTGGGAGAGCTGAAGATTACTCATAGATTTCAGCTGTTATTTTAGACATACGTTACGTTACAGAATATTTCTAAATATTTACGCGTATTAAAACGAAATAGCATACTTTTCATACGTCTGCTGTATAATTTAAATGGGCAAGACAAAAAAGTACGTCTGTTCTTAGAACCATAAGAACGAATGACAGCGGTAGCAACCTAACCTCCAATTCGAGCGCGAACGTGTGATGTGAACAAGATGTTTTCGTTGGTATGTTTTCACTTTGCTTCTGTTAAACATGCTAATGATGAATATATAAATTAGATAGGACAATTATCACAATTAAATGACAGTATTTTTAATAATTAAATATTAATCTTGAACGAACTACCTAGTAGGCAACTTAATATACACAGCTAATAACCTATTCACGCGGTACGTTCATATCTTGGTTCATACGATTTTAAGCGATGAATCACCTTCAGCTCTCCCAGTTTTGCCTATAGACTGGGCTAGACGTAGAGATTTGTATTTACAATCAAAATATGTTTTTATATCGGAATTCATTCGCTCATTTTTAAAATTATATCGGCCCTTTTGTCAAACATGGTTACATATACAGATATCCGCATATGCCAGTTTACGCATATTCAAAAAGTATAAATTATTTTTATTCTGATACTTTCAAATTCACCGCACTCGGGAGTGGTAGCGGTAAGAGTCAACTAAACCAGTACGAATACACTATCCATATTATGATCCCCGGATAGTTCAGGAACAAAACAAACAAATATAGTGTCATTTAGGGGGTCACTTTATTATGAACAAAATAATTAATCATGTGCACCGAAAGAAGTTTATTTGGGAAGTTTTATTACGGTGTTCGCGTCGGATGTTTTCTTTAAGGGGGTCCTTCGCTTTGTTGGTTTTAAAAAATCAATTTTTCTTTTTTTTGCTATATTATAATCTAGAAGGCCACAGAATTGTACCTGTAAGAGGGTTTTGAAAAATTCGCCCTAGTTCTGGAGTTGTAGCCGGTGATTTGTGTGTGCGTCGATCAGTGTTGTGATCAGGGAGGAAGAAATCCCTCCGACCGTGAGAAATGCGTACTTATATACATATCGCATATGACTCCAAGTCATAGATCTCCCACCACTGGTATCTATACCTTTTGTCATCCATTCGTTCAGTTTTAAACCGATCATCACGTGATCATCTCGGCCGTTGCGGTATTTACCAAAGTTCGTGTAATTTCGGCCGCGATTTCCCAAAAGTCGTGTTTTTCCAACTGATAGCCACGATTTTGGAAAATGCATTTCATATATCGAGATAATTCTTTGTTTTTTATGTTCAGCACACAGCAAGTTCTCGTTCGATCGGTCATTTTTGAAATTTTTGTTTTATTCCATTTTTACAGCGTTCTATATCGCGAAAAGAGCGGCGAAAACTGACCTATTTTGCGCATACGATCGCAATTTTGTTAAAAAACAAAATATTGAGAAACGGAACGATCGAACGATAGCCAAGAAATAACAATTAAGAAAACGTTTCATTTTTTTGTATCAGACGACCTGAAGTCGTGTAATCGTGGTTACCGTTACACAGTAATGTTTGCACCAAAGCGCACACAAACTAATCTGCAAGGTCACGCGATCATCACAATAATTTTCAATTTGTTAATTTTATACATCGATAGTAACACAAAAGAATTAAAAAAAACTATATGTCTATAAATCTTTTGTGGTTCTTTCATTATCAATTCCTTAAAATAGGCTCGAAATGCGGCCAACAAAGCGGATGGCCCCCTTAAATCAAACTACCAAAAGATTTCAATTTTTTTAACTCCAATCGCAAATTTTACGCGGCCTGTATAAAATATGTGAGTACCAAACATTATAGTTTTGTTGATCATATTTTGCGTAATCTATATATTCTACAAATAAACATGAAACTGTTAGCTTGAATAACAACCAAGTTATTCAATGTAAATAGTCCGGGACGTAATAACGTAAAGAAATTTCCGATTCATTTTCGCAAGCTTCATTTTTTGTGTATGTGTTAAGTGTGTAATGTATAATAGTAATCTGAACGTCTGCCGGCGCACCTCCGCGACAGGGGGTTACAGGAGGGTTACAACTCCAGCAAAAAAATAATTAAAAAAAATAGCTGCATACGCGAAACTGATTGTATGTATCAGTTGAAACATAAGAAGCTTAGAAAATATCGTCTGCCACTTAAATTCCTCACCAAAACTCGTCTGCCACCCATATAAGTAAGAGTAAAAAAATTTGATGTGGCCAGGCACATGACTTTATCATACCATATATTAATAGTTTAGCTGCAGGAGATTCTATTTGATCGAGATCGGCCACGTCTGCATTAAAATAAAACTACTAGAACCAGACAGATATTTTGATTATATTTACAGTATGTAATGTCAAAACATCAGCATTTGACACTACCTACTATCATTAGAATCACAATATCTGACAAATCCTGGCTAACTAGTTTTAATTTAACTAGTGTTTTAATGCAGTACAACCGATCCCGATGAAATAGAATTTGCTCATGCGGCTAAAATATTTATTTTACCAAAAAATTTCATAGTCATGAATTATTCAGAATTTCTTCTACATTAATTTATTATTTAACTATTTCGACGAAATGCCAGAAATAGCGGCTTATTTGCAAAATATTTCCAAAATGCTAAGACTAAACCTCCTTGTCATACTACATATGATAAAGTAAAAATGTTATTGGTTCTGATAATTAATATATTATATTGGCTTCTAGCATACTATAATTTTGGGTTTTACCCCGTCTTCAGTGCTAACTACAAAAGTTCATAAAGAATTATGCTCAATATTCGAAATAAGTTTTAATGTTACCATACCGTCTTACAATCTTTCTTGTATTTATTCGCGAAAACATAAGAACATGGCTATCCGCAATCGAAATGCACATTGACACCAAGATGTTTTAATATTGTTGCACTGTACGTGCGCGCGTTCTCGCATTCTCCATGCATTTGCGTGTTGAATTGACGTTTCGCAACCACTGACGTTCTGAATACTGTCAAAGGATTCAAAATATCCTGGCTACCTGCTATTAATGCCGACACGATTTCGATCAAATAGAATTTGCTCCTGCAGCTAAACTATTAATTTAACCAAAAAATGTTATAAACATAAATTATACAAAATTTCCTTTACTTTAATTTATTACACACACACACACACACACACACACACACACACACACACACACACACACACACACACACACACACACACACACACACACACACACACACACACACACACACACACACACACACACACACACACACACACACACACACACACACACACACACACACACACACACACACACACACACACACACACACACACACACACACACACACGCACACGCACACGCACACGCACACGCACACGCACACGCACACGCACACGCACACGCGCACACGCGCACCACACGCGCACCACACGCGCACCACACGCGCACCACACGCGCACCACACGCGCACCACACGCGCACCACACGCGCACCACACACACCACACACACCACACACACCACACACACCACACACACCACACACACCACACACACCACACACACCACACACACCACACACACCACACCACACACACCACACACACCACACACACCACACACACCACACACACCACACACAGCACACACGCACACCACACACGCACACACGCACACACGCGCACACACACACAGACATTTTTTTGTACCTTGGTCAAAAATGTTCAGGAGACCCAAAAAGACCTATTTCCGCTAAAATCTCATTTTTTTTTTCGGCATGATTACAATACTTTATAATACTGCGTATGATAAAGTAAAAAAGTAAAAAATTATGTCCGCAAGGATGAAATTGATTGAAATGCTTCTTTTTATATCAGCAAACTCAAAAATAATAGTCTGCCACTAATAAGATACCAGGTCGTCTGCCAAGCCTATGAAGTTGCGGTCAGCATGCACCGCGCGAGCACCACAGCCGAGACGGCGCGCCGTAGCCGCCGCGGCGGCTACGACGCTGCATTTTTATCGGCCTGAAAGACGATCGTTATTGTAAATTATTAAACGGCTAACATGAAGTTCTTGAACGTCCTTGCAGACGTTCAGATTACTATTCTACAGTACACACATAACGCATACAGAAAAAATAAAGCTTTCGAAAATGACCCGGAAATTTCTGTCGTTACCTGCCGGACTAAAAGCGATACGCAAAAGTCAACAAAAATATGGTAAAATTAAAATAACCCGTGATTACTTTTGGTCATTAGGTATAGGAACACCTGATAAAAAGTTGATGTCTTTTGATAAGTGGAAGCAAAAAAGAAATTAAATATAAATTATACATTGCAATTAAATAACAAAGTTTATATCAACTTCCGGTAGGCCGGAAGTGGCAGTCATTACCGTATTTAAATTTACAAGTTCGAATCGAGTAGATCTTGATTCCATTTCCGTGATTCTGCACGAGACTGCCGTGTGATCCGAACACAGGCACCGAGCGACTACTAATTGGTAAGTATCAACCTCCTAACATATTCTGTTGCGCTGGTCGGTCGGACTATGAAACAGCTGCAAATTCGGGACGAATAATATCGTGTTTTTAATATTTACCTGGTTTGTAATATTATCAACGAAGTACATAATACATTCTTACACATATTGTCGTACCATTTTGGCGTATATCCCAAACTCGCAGCGTTAGAAGTTGGCTGTAACTTAATTTTTACGTAGACCAATAAAATTGCTGGTAACGAAGGCGGGAATAAATATATTCTCTAAAACAACTAGCGCCACCACGCAGAGGACTGCGAAACCCTGCAGATTTGACTGATGAAAACATATTTTTGCACAAAACATGGTGTTGTTGTCTATTTTATGCCAAAACCGCTCTCTTAAATCCTGGGGACATTGTAACAATTGTATTTAGATGCATAATACATTCAAATTGAAGCATTATCGACTTGTCAATATCGACTGGAATAGTTGAAAATTTCCCATATTTGCGATTTTTTTTATTTGAACCGTATCAGGTTCTTTGACAAAAAAATTCTCTCACGGAAAGAAGGCATCCTTCTTGCGTATGCTCTATTTTTATAATTTTAATATTCGAAATGGTTTGGACAAATTCTTGGAGTGCGACACCTGTTTCGGGCAATTTTTGTAAGTAGCCCCTTAAACGATAATTTTAAAATGTTTGGCTAGGTGTTTCGCATACCAGCTTGTGTATAAGCCGTAATGGCAAATTGCATTCATAAGACCACCGACACGCTAGATGAGGGTGCTAAAGAAACCCGAAAGATGTTGATAGGGTGGAGAAGAAATTTTAGTGGTACCATACAAACATAATTGCTGGTGGTAAAACCTATACTTATAATTATCCAAATTGACAAGTAAAAAACATCTCCCATTACCATATTTGCCCACAATAATCCCTTCGGTAGTTAATCTTCTGCGGTCGAGCAATAACCTTCAATTGTCGACAATTTATGGGCAATTAATCGAAGCCCGCAATAGAATCAATTAGTTCCACTTAACGATGTCACCCACGCGTCTTGATCCGAGACGAGAAAGGTTGTCCCGCATTTCAAGTCGACTGTGTGCAACTTCTACTAGGGTTACATACATTGTTGGAAACAGTACGAGTAGGTACCAGAGATGGTAGGAAGATATCCAATAGGCGATCAGAATTTAATTGTCTGAGGTACGTGCACTGATATATTGTGGATTGCGGCCAAGCAAGACAATGCTACATGGAGGCAACAAACACGCGCAAAAGCCGGTGGAATTGCAGATGTTACAACCGGTGGTTACAACGTACCTTCTCTGCTGGCTTGAAATCGTAGGTTTTAGTAAAGCTGAAATAGTGGGTTGGTCGATGCGGGCGTGCAAAGGGAATGATCTGAAGAGTTAGTTAGAGTTATTATTTGCAAATCAACTGTAAATGGTTTTGAGCTACAATTGCAAATTAAATAGGATGTTTCAAAGTTAGATTTTAGTGAAGATATTAATACACAAAGATGAATATCTAAATTGTTGTTTTAATGTCAATTATGATTGCTTTGTTGTATCTAGCGCTCCGTTTCCATTCTATAGAGAACAGCTAAATGAGCTCTTTAGGGCCACTCAAAGTTTGTTATTATAAATTTGTTGTTATAGGTTGACTTTGTCCCAAAAGATATTCGGCAGGCAATAGAGTGTTAAAAGGCGGGTTCAAGCTAACTTCAGAACTATTCTGGTGGTCCTCTATTAGTTTAATTATTAAAATCTGCACAATGATCGTGTGGGTTAATTATTGAATAATGATAGCATCTTATAAGATTACAACATAGGGAATTAACTATGCTTGCTATTCTGACGTTATTGCTTCATATGTGCTGTACACCTGCTCAGTTTTAAACAATTACTGCTCAAATATAGACATGCATAATTGGAGGAGGGGTAACATTTCAGTTATGTATTTTTGAGCAATAACACCGTAGCTTTACTTTAAGTCATTGTATAGTTAATCCATTTTCAGGTCTAGACAATTACGCTATCTACAATGTTTGCGAGAACTAGATATGCTCAGATGAAAATAAATCTACCAAATTCGACGAAAAAGAACGTTCATAAGTCCAAGTAAAGTCGCTAAAATGCCCATTTTTTTACTGGAGAGATTTCGAGATCTATAGGTAATCACGAAAGCTGCACATCGTTTAAAATCGTAAGAACATGTGTATTCCGGAGGCCAAGTAGTGGTGGGGGTAACCTCTTCTTATTTAGAAACATCTCTACCGAGTTTTCGACCTTGCCGGAAACGAGCGTAGTAAGTAATAGTTTTTGACTTGGTATGTGGTTGCGTTAAACAAAATATATATATTTTTTGGAATGGTCCTAGAGAGTTGTAATAAAAACCACTAAGCAGATTTCAAGGTACCTGTTAAGTATATAATAAGTGCAGTTTACGTTTATTTTCTATTTTAAAAAATTATCCGGAATTTTAGTTTTAATAGCTTATTAGGAACCGTTTTGTAGATTTTTTTTTTCGACATGAGGGGGTACTTCTCTAAATGTTTCTCAAGCTTTTACTAATAATACAACAACCTTGCTTGATGGGTCTTTATTCACTGAAGTCATACAGGTCTTCAGTACAAACATAAATGTGCACATGCGCAAATAGTCATATATTTACATCCCCCCCCCCCTTATAAGCATGTTTTATTTACAATATATCCAAATAAAGAAAACAATTAACATTCTATACTAAATAATTAACATATACATTGTCATTCTATGCTAAATGAATACAATATCATAAACTTAAACTAAATTCTTAACTATCATATTACAACTTAATTTTAACAGTTCTTATTACAGTTTTTTCGTAAGAAATAAGGATCTCCAATAAATCTTTCTATACGCGGGTAGATCGGTGTAATTTCTTTTTTTTTATAAACATATATTGTCTATTTCGCCTGAATGCTGTATTATTATGTTTGTCTCTTACATCGTATGAAGGCGGTTCATTACATTTTTTTATTATAGTTCCTTGTTTCCAACCTTTTCCTTTTTTGAACATTACTTTATCTCCTTCCTTCCCACCAGCTAGACTTCTGGCATTCTGATCATAATAATATTTTTGTTTGTGTTGTCGCTTATTAATTATGTACCTATAATTTATGTTACTAATCAAACGTGGTTTAAGGACCTTGTCAATTGTTGGGATCTTATCTTTTAAATGACGATTAAAAAGCAGTTGGGCTGGGGACAATCCTATATCAGGTATAGATGAATTTCGATACATAAACAAATAATATAATTATCAAAACTACTACCCTCATAATCACCCTTATTGAACATGTTTTTGCATATTCCTACACTTTTCTCTGCTAATCCATTACTCCGAGGATAGTTAGGACTTGATGTAATCAATTTAACACCAATTTGCGAATATATTTTGTAGTGCTTTAATAACTTCTGTGATAGATTTAGACTTTATATTTCTTATCTCAATCCATTTGCTAAAATACTCAATTACGGTAATATAAATACGACTTTTAAATTCTAATAAATCCATTCCTAATTTAGCCCAAGGCCTATCTGGAATTTCATGTGGAATCAGAGGCAACACTTTTCTATGTACTCTTTAATAGTGTCATTTATATTGGGCCAAAAGATGCTGACTAGCATGACCTCTGGATTTATTAATCACTACATGACCTTCATGCAACTTTTCTAGTATTAATTTTCTTAAATTTTCTGGCACTATAACTCTATCACCATATAGGTAATAGAAATTTATCATATTAACACATATTCGCTTCTAATTGCATAATAGTTTCTAATTTCTTTTGAATACTCATCTATTGATTTAGGCCATCCAGTTTTTATAAACTTTGTTTCAATCGAATATTCTATCTTATCTTTTAATGGTGCTCTTGACAGCATGTCAGCAATACACATTTGACTACCTGGCAAATAAGTGACATCCAAATCATATTTTAGTAATCTTAATCACATTCGCTGCAAACGGCTTGATACTTTATTAATTTCTTTCTTATAAATGCTCACCAAAGGTTTATGATCTGTTTCCAATTTACTAATTTCCCATAAATTAAATAATTGAATTTCTCGGCAGCATAAACAATACTTTGTAACTCTCTCTCTATTGTAGCATATCGTTTTTCGCAATCTGACAAAGATCTTGATGCAAAGGCTATGGGCTTTCCATCTTGTAATAGACAAGCACAAATACCTTGTAGTGAACTATCACATTGAATTACTAGAGGCTTATTTTCATTATAATGTACAAGAACTGGTGATTTAGTCAATAAGTCTTTAATTTTCACAAAACAATTTGAATGACATTGATCCCTCTTAAATATTGTATTATTACGGGTTAGTTCTCTTAACGGTGCACTTAGTTGTGATAAATTGGGAATAAATTTTCCTACGTACTTGACAAGACCTAAAAATCTTAAAAGTACATTTTTGTCTGAGGATTTTATAATTTTAATATGGCCTCTATTCTGTCACTGTCAATTTCAGCGCCTTTCTTTGATACATTAAACCCTAGTATTTTAACGCAATTCTTTTTAAACTGAAACTTATCTTTGTTAAAAGTTATTCCATTCTCTTTTGCTGAATCTAAGACATTCTTTAGAATTTTGTCATGTTCTTCTTCTGCACCGGCAGCAATTATAAGATCATGTATATATATATTTTATTGCCTAAGATGTTACCAAATATCTCTGTGTTTTTCTTTTGAAACAATTCTGCAGCCGTTTTTATTCCTAATGGCAATCTACAAAAACGGTACCTTCCCAAAGGAGTCGCAAACGTAAAAATATTCTTTGCCCGACAGATCTGTTAAAATTTCTTCAGTTGATGGTATTGGATAATGTTCTCTCATTATGTATTTATTTAAAATTGATGGATCTAAACAAACTCTTAATTTTTTATTAGGCTTTTCAACTACTACTATATTGTTTACCCAGTCTGTTGCTTCACTTTGTTTACATATTACCCCTGACGACTCTAACTTATCCAAAGTGTCTTTTAATGCCGGTGTTAAACTCTTAGCTATCCTTCTAGCAGGATATACACAAGGCTGAGCGTCTTCTTTTAAAGAAAAGTTAACTGGTTTTCCAGGAAATGTTCCTAAACCATTAAAAACGTCTTCATATGAATTAATTACTACTTTGCTAGCAAATTTCACCTTAGGAGTATCAACAATATGATTTACCTCTTTAACATTTCGATTTATCATTAAATTATAGTCCAAAACTGTGTTTATCCCAAGTATAGGTTTATCTCCAGTATCCACAATCAAAAATTCCAATTGACAAGACTTTTACTTTGTTTCCTCCATAAGCAATTAACGTTCCTTTACAATCCTTGGTTACTGCATCGGGATTGACTAGTCTTAGAAGTCTAGCTGGAAGGATGTCCACATCTGAGCCGGTATCAACCTTAAACTTAACAATTGTATTATTAATGAGTATATCTTCCTCAATTTTTCTTTTTATACTTCTTATTTTATTTTTAAATTATTAATTATAACATGTCTCATTACTGAATCAATATAAAAATGATCACCATTGCTTGCTTCATTATTACTAAATTGAACATCCCTAATTTTATTTTTATTTCTATTATTTTTTAACAAACACCCTACTGCAAAATGATTTGGTTTGCCACAGTAATTGCACGCTTTACCATATGCTGGACAGTTATTTCTAGTATGTTTCTTATTACATTTCAAGCAAAGATAATCTAGATCTTGCGTATATCGCTTATTCTTAGTCATATTTATTATTGAAATTTCTAAAATTAGTATTAGTTTTACTTAACTTATTATTTATCTTCTTAATGCTATCAACGTCCGCGCTTCTTGAAGAATGACCGAATGATATCTCCGCCGACTGTTTCGTCGTCACCTCGTACATGTGGGCAATTTCTTCTACCTTGGCCAACGTTAAAGTTTCAGTCTGTAGTAGCCGCTCCTTCAAAAGATTGTCGTTGACACTGATTATTACTTTATCTCGAACCATATCCTGCTCTTGTTCATATTCACAACTGATGACAAGGGATTTTATTTCAGTGATGAATTCTTTCACAGACTGGTCTGGTTTCTGGCCGCATGATAAAACTTCGCAACATTTCCGTTGTGGAAATCCATTGAATGTGGCGCTCTTATTACTTGATCCATTTTATATCGACTTTCTTAATTTTTTCTACTTCTTCTTGATTAATAATTTTCTACACCCGACACCATGTGAAGGTTTCTCAAGCTTTTAATGATAATACAACAACCTTGCTTGATGTGCCTTTATTCACTGAAGTCATACAGGTCTTCAGTACAAACATAAATGTGCACATGCGCAAATAGTCATATCGTTACAACTTCATTTGCCCATTCAATATTTTTTAGTTATAACCTTGTATGCAAATGGCATGTAATAAAAAATTTACCTTTCTTACTCCTTTCCCCTATTGATAACAATTAGCTATTGAAATTGGAAAATTTCTCATTTTTGCGATATTTAATGTCAAATGTCTCTGATGGAACCAGGACAAAAAATCTGAAACTTTCATAATGAATTCACATTTTTAATAATAAATAAAAACATTCTTGTGTATTGCACCGTGTACATGCACATGCCCTCAAACATGGGGAAAACGTTAATCAGCGCTTACTAACAATTAGGATAATTCCGTCCTGAAGTTAGAAATGCACAATTATTTAAATTTATTACATTTTATTACAATGTTATTAACTTTTTTCAGCTTAAAATAATTATAATGGAATAATTACTTAATTGTACAACACACATATTTCTAAATATTAATATACATATAATATCAGTAAGAATATGTTATAATACTGCTTCTATAAAAATACAATGTAAATAAATAAACAGTTCCAGTAGGCTTAGATGTTTTCAATATGTTATTAATGTTGGCCACTACTGGACTGTCCCCACCGCTGGATCTGCACATGGGAAAAGCGCATGCGACGGTATCGGGGGGACAACGAAGTCGCTTCGTTGTGGCTAAAACCAGTCTTCAAAGACCACTTAATAGCCAAATCCTTAATGTAGAAGATATGTTCTCCTTTTGTAATGGACACCTACCAGGGGTAAACTACATCTTAGTGGCAAAAGAAGAGGTTTCAGAACACAAAACCACCCTTGATGATAGATTTCGGAAATCCAAACAGATAAAAGGAACTAGAAGTTTGCCCAAATTCTCTCCTCAACCAACAGAAGGTGTAATAAGATGTTACATCACAATTTCAGAAACGTATGAAGATCGGTTAGTTTAATAAGTTTGTTTTGTAAAAATGACATAATGTTATGAATAGTATGCTTTGTTTTGTATTTACTGAGAATTTTTAATTAAATTTGTTGTGCCGTCATGTGATTTTACCCTCATTTTAAAGGGCTGTTATTCCAAACACAGTGCAAATACACAAGAATGTTTTTATTTATTATTAAACCTTATGAAAAGATGAATTAATTTTAAGTTTCAGATTTTTATATTAAACATAATAAAAACAAGAAATTTTGAAATTTCAATAGCTTATCATCAATAGGGAGACGGAGTAAGAAAGCCACCCCTTCATGTCTAAGAAAAAAACATGAACGCCTCTTAATGGACTATCGTAAGTAAACTATATTAGTAAACGATATTTTTCTAAACAGAAAATAAGCGTAAACTCTATGCACTATACCTAATAGATATACTGGAATGTGCTTAACAGCATACATGCACGGTCCTGGCCCATGTTTGGCGGGGCAGCAGTAAGGGGAAACAAGCTTACGGGAGGTGGGCTCTGGGAATATGTCATCATGTGGAAGGGAGTTTAGACACGCCTATCGAGTATAATGGCGCTCGTTCTGAATTTTTATGCACGCGGCGTAACAGGAGGGCAGTAAATACGAGAAGATCGTATGCACTATGTAGTACGAAAGCGATTCTAGGCCACCCGTCGACCGCAAAACTGTTCTGACTAGATCTATTTCATGTATCCGGCGAGTAGAATACCAACGCGGTGACAATATTATTGTCGATTGACTCGATTGACAGACCTACGATGTGATATGCGGTAGTATTGCGAATCGCTTCGCTCAGAAAGTACTGGTTCAGCTGTACCGGACAATAAAGGATGACTTCCGATTTCTGCAGACTTTTAAGATTTAGGGATACATTTTTAAATTTTCGAACCAGTAGATAAAGATATTAGGAATGAGAAATAAAGCAATTCGAAATACACAGAAGCAGAGATTAAATGTAAATGATTGAAACATTGTCTAGGTTTTTGTTTCTATACATCTGACATATGAATTCAAATAAGATGGCAAATCAAAACAACTAGTGAATAAGTAAATCAGGTATAATTATGTACAATTAATACTCTATATGTATATCAAATATTTGTGTACCTAAAATAATCAACTAAAACACTACAGTAAATTATATCCTATTCAAGGCAACTACAATAGAAGTGAAATGTTCGTAGAATGTACATAACATAATTATATACCTGAAATAATTAACTAAAACCTTATAATAATTTGTTTAGGTATATACAAGGAAATACAGCTGAAGCTAAATTTACATTGTAGCATGTATATGTATAATGTACCTGCATAATTATGTACAATAAATATTCGATGTATAATAAATAATTATGTACCTGAAATAATTAACTAGAACGCTACAGTAAATTGTATTATATACAAGCCAAATATAAAAGGCATGTATTATGTTTTCTACTGTTTTCACAATAACCACATTGTGAAACTTTTGTTAATTTTATAATGAAAAAGCTACATAATGTAAACAGCAATTCTGTAATTTACTATTCAATGTTGTAAAATACCGTATATAACTCGATTGATAAGATATCTTGTCACATTCGTCTTATAAAAATGATAAAATAATACATACAGTGAACGCGTAAAGAATGGAAACGATATGTTATCTTAAAAAAAATGCTCCGATTTTAGCTATCGATTTTTTTAAATGACAACCCTTTTTTTTCTGTCTTACTTTTGTAGGATTTTTAATTGTCCAAATGGTAGCGGAAAGGCCATAAATTTTGTAAATTACCGTTAAAGCTATTAAACAGACGTATCAATATCGGGACAATTTAAAAAAAATTGATGTTTACAATCACAATATGTTTATATATTGGAATCAATCAACAAATTCATTCACCCATTTCTAAGGTATATCGGCCCATTTGTCAAACATGGTCACATATACAGATATCCGCATATGCGGATATCTGTATTTTATTCTGATACTTTCAATTTCACGGCACTCGGGAGTGGTAGCGGTAAGAGTCAACTAAAACCAGTACGAATACTCTTTCCATATTATGATCCCCGGATAGTTCAGGAACAAAACAAACAAATATCGCGTCATTTAGGGGGTCAGTTTATTATGAACGAAATAATTAAAATCATTTTGTGCACCGAAAGAAGTTTTATTACGGTGTTCGCGTCGGATGTTTTGTTTAAATCAAAATATCAAATGGTTTTCAATTTTTTAAACTCGTTGTAAATTTTACGCAGCCTGTATAAAATATGTACCTACCAAACATTATAATTTTGTTGATCATATTTTGCGTAATCTATATATTCTACAAATAAACATATAACTGTTAGCATGAGTAATAACCAAGATATTCAATGTAAAACGATTCGCAAAAATCAAACAACAAAAATGTAGTAAAATTAAAATACTCGTGATTACTTTTGGCTTTTAGGTATAGGTACACATGTTAAAAACTTGGTGTATTTTGATAAGTGACAAATTTTATATCAACTTCCGGGTGACCGGAAGTGGCAGTCATTTGAGAGCATTTAAATTGTTCGAATCGAGTATATCTCGATTCCATTTCCGTGATTCTGCTCGAGGCTACGAGCCCGCCGCGCCATGCGATCGCTACGTATAGGTAAGTATACCTCCTAACATATTCTGTTGCCCTGGTCGGTCGGACTATCAAACAGCTGCAAATTCAGGACGAAAAATATCGTGACTTGATTTTAGTTGTGGGTTTGCAATATTATGAAGGAAATAATAAATCTTTGCACATATTGAGGTACAATTTTGTCGTCTGTCCCAAACTCGCAGCGGTAGAAGTGGGTTGTAACTTAGTTTTTACGTAGACCAATAGAAATGCTGGCAGCGAAGCCAGGAATTCTAGAACAACTAGCGCCACCACGCAGAGGACTGCCAAACCCTACAAATTTCACTGATGGAAACACATTTTTGCACAAAACATGGTGTTGTGGTCTATTTTATGCCAAAACCGCTTTCTCAAAACCTGGGGGACACTGTAACAATTGTATTTATTCATAATCCATTCAAATTGAAGCATTATTAACTTGTCAATCTTGACTTGAATAGTTGAAAATTGCCCATCTTTACGATTTTTTTTTTGGAAACCTATCAGGTTTTTTGAAAAAAAAAATCTCTTACAGAAAGAAGGCATCCTTCTTGCGTATGCTCTATTTTTTTGATTTCAAGATTCGAAAGGGTTTGGATAAATTCTTGGAGTAGGCGACACCTGTTTCGGGCATTTTTTGAATGTAGGCCCTTAATCGAGTGGTTTTTATTTCAACTCTCTATGACAATTTCCAACAAAGTTATTTCGTTTAACGCAAACACATACCAATGTCAAAAATGTCGGAAGTATATTCAATAAAAAAAATTATTTTTTTTCTAGAATGGTCAAGCTACCAACTTATCTTGTTCTGGACCATTTCCGATTGATAGACCCAGTTGGACGTTTATAACATCTATGCCAGATGGAATAATGAACGTCAATGTCATTTCACGTTGTCTTCAACGTCTTCTGTATAATAAAGCATACGGGTATTGTCGTTTTGCCGACGGAAAAACTTCATTGGGAAAACATAAACATATTCGAGTCCTCAGGTACGTATAGACTGCGCCAGCGGACCTGTTGCGCAATAATTAATTCCGGTCAATGAGTATTATTTGCAAACATTAGCATAAATGATCCATAACGTTGCATTTAATAATGCCCAGTCGTAATTAATCACTGCAAGATGAATAGCCAGCGGTCTTCTGGTTCATCGACACGATATGTTCTTCGTTCAGCTTATTTCTCATGTCACGCATATTAATAATAATCGGGTGCAAGCCCCAGAACTGCTCCTGGTCGTAATTTATAAAACAGAATTGGCACAGTGAGCTGTGCGCCCACCTGTTGGTGCAGGTATGCAGTTACGCATAATAATGCATATCAGAAGGCGTCCGAATTTTGATTCTAAAGTGAGATTCTTATTATTATGTATAGCTAGGCTTACCATAATTTTTAAATTTCACACCGGGACAAGTATTACTTTTGGGAATAAAATATAAAAAACTTGCAAAAACAATAAAGCGTTTTGTATTCTTTATTTTTTTACTTTTTGTTGCTTTCCATGTGTTCTTTTATTTATTTCATCTTTATATATAATCCGAACACCAGGAATATCAAAATTATCAACAATTTGGATGCTAAACTTACTTGAATACCAAATCATACGTAATTTCTCACAAAACAACAAAACTAAGACGTGATAACACTTATTTTGGTACACATATTACTTGAATTTTGTTTTCATAGATGTCAAACTAGAAGTCGACCTCGTCCAAATGAGAGACGTCATCAGACGGACCACGTCCGTAATCTACCAAAAATAATATAAATTACATTTACTTTTTGTGACAAAAAAAAACAGAAACAATTTAATTAGTTATTGACCCTCTACCCTCTCGTATTTTTCGCTCTTGTGTCGGTACTTTTGTGCTGTCTGGTCAAACCTGGACGTCTGTTAAACCTATAAAAACGGTAAATATGGTAAACCTAATGTATATCTTCAATGATCCCGGACTCAGCTCAGTACATGCGGTTTTACATATGTTCTTATTATTTAATTTAAAAGTGGAGCAAGTGAAAGAACGAGTTGTGTGTCGATTTTTTTACATTCCAACAGGGGGCGTAGCTCAGATGGTAGAGCGCTCGCTTAGCATGCGAGAGGTACCGGGATCGATACCCGGCGCCTCCAATATATATTTTTTTGTGTTGATAATCTCAATAATATTGATAGCACAACGTCTTTAAAAATGATATAAACAATTTTCAGCATCAACTCACTATGTGTATCTTTGGCTGTCTATACTCAATATTGCTCTTCTTGTGAGTACTGATCTGATTACTGATATAATAGTTTGTTAAGAATTTGAACAGGGACATAGTACCAAACTGGCCGGGACGCCGGGAGCGCTGTCTCAAACCGGGACGTATGGTAAACCTATAAAATCGGTAAATATGGTAAACCTGATGTATATCTTCAATGATCCCGGTATAAGCTCAGTACATGCGGCTTTACGTATGTTCTTATTATTTAATTTAAAAGTGGAGCCAGTGAAAGAACGAGTTGTGTGTCGATTGTTTTACATTCCAACAGGGGGCGTAGCTCAGATGGTAGAGCGCTCGCTTAGCATGCGAGAGGTACCGGGATCGATACCCGGCGCCTCCAATATATATTTTTTTGGGTTGATAATCTGAATAATATTGATCGCGCAACGTCTTTAAAAAGGATATAAACAATTTTCAGCATCAAACTCACTATGTGTATCTTTGGCTGTCTATACTCAATATTGCTACTTCTTGTGAGTACTGATCTGATTACTGATATAATAGTTTGTTAAGAATTTGAACAGGGACATAGTACCAAACTGGCCGGGACGCCGGGAGCGCTGTCTCAAACCGGGACGTATGGTAAACCTATAAAAACTGTAAATATGGTAAACCTAATGTATATCTTCAATGATCCCGGTCTCAGCTCAGTACATGCGGTTTTACATATGTTCTTATTATTTAATTTAAAAATGGAGCAAGTGAAAGAACGGGTTGTGTGTCGATTTTTTTACATTCCAACAGGGGGCGTAGCTCAGATGGTAGAGCGCTCGCTTAGCATGCGAGAGGTACCGGGATCGATACCCGGCGCCTCCAATATATATTTTTTTGTGTTGATAATCTCAATAATATTGATCTCACAACGTCTTTAAAAAGGATATAAACAATTTTCAGCATCAACTCACTATGTGTATCTTTGGCAGTCTATACTCAATATTGCTACTTCTTGTGAGTACTGATCTGATTACTGATATAATAGTTTGTTAAGAATTTGAATAGGGACATAGTACCAAACTGGCCGGGACGCCGGGAGCGCTGTCTCAAACCGGGACGTATGGTAAACCTATAAAACCAGTAAATATGGTAAACCTAATGTATATCTTCAATGATCCCGGTCTCAGCTCAGTACATGCGGTTTTACATATGTTCTTATTATTTAATTTAAAAGTTGAGCAAGTGAATGAGCGAGTTGTGTGTCGATTTTTTTACATTCCAACAGGGGGCGTAGCTCAGATGGTAGAGCGCTCGCTTAGCATGCGAGAGGTACCGGGATCGATACCCGGCGCCTCCAATATATATTTTTTTGTGTTGATAATCTCAATAATATTGATCTCACAACGTCTTTAAAAAGGATATAAACAATTTTCAGCATCAACTCACTATGTGTATCTTTGGCAGTCTATACTCAATATTGCTACTTCTTGTGAGTACTGATCTGATTACTGATATAATAGTTTGTAAAGAATTTGAACAGGGACAGAGTACCAAACTGGCCGGGACGCCGGGAGCGCTGTCTCAAGCCGGGACTGTCTGGTCAAACCGGGACGTATGGTAAACCTATAAAAACGGTAAATATGATAAACCTAATGTATATCTTCAATGATCCCGGTCTCACCTCAGTACATGCGGTTTTACATATGTTCTTATTATTTAATTTAAAAGGGGAGCAAGTGAAAGAACGAGTTGTGTGTCGATTTTTTTACATTCCAACAGGCGCGCGGCGTAGTTGAGATGGTAGAGCGCTCGCTTAGCATGCGAGAGGTACCGGGATCGATACCCGGCGCCTCCAAAAATTTTTTTTTTGTGTTGATAATCTCAATAATATTGATAGCACAACGTCTCTAAAAAGGATATAAACAATTTTCAGCATCAACTCACTATGTGTATCTTTGGCTGTCTATACTCAATATTGCTACTTCTTGTGAGTACTGATCTGATTACTGATATAATAGTTTGTTAAGAATTTGAGCAGGGACATAGTACCAAACTGGGCGGCACGCCGGGAGCGCTGTCTCAAACCGGGACTGTCCGGTCAAACCGGGACGTATGGTAAACCTATAAAAACGGTAAATATGGTAAACCTAATGTATATCTTCAATGATCCCGGTCTCACCTCAGTACATGCGGTTTTACATATGTTCTTATTATTTAATTTAAAAGGGGAGCAAGTGAAAGAACGAGTTGTGTGTCGATTTTTTTACATTCCAACAGGCGGCGTAGTTGAGATGGTAGAGCGCTCGCTTAGCATGCGAGAGGTACCGGGATCGATACCCGGCGCCTCCAAAAATTTTTTTTTTGTGTTGATAATCTCAATAATATTGATAGCACAACGTCTCTAAAAAGGATATAAACAATTTTCAGCATCAACTCACTATGTGTATCTTTGGCTGTCTATACTCAATATTGCTACTTCTTGTGAGTACTGATCTGATTACTGATATAATAGTTTGTTAAGAATTTGAGCAGGGACATAGTACCAAACTGGGCGGCACGCCGGGAGCGCTGTCTCAAACCGGGACTGTCCGGTCAAACCGGGACGTATGGTAAACCTATAAAAACGGTAAATATGGTAAACCTAATGTATATCTTCAATCATCCCGGTCTCAGCTCAGTACATGCGGTTTTACATATGCTCTTATTATTTAATTTAAAAGTGGAGCAAGTGAAAGAACGAGTTGTGTGTCGACTTTTTTACATTCCAACAGGGGGCGTAGCTCAGATGGTAGAGCGCTCGCTTAGCATGCGAGAGGTACCGGGATCGATACCCGGCGCCTCCAATATATATTTTTTTGTGTTGATAATCTCATTAATATTGATCGCACAGGCCTAAAAATTATTTTTGTCTGGAATTTAAATTATTTTGTGTGAATGTGTTTGGTAAACATACTCACACGCAAAGTAGTAATAATAATAAACCTTTATTTGCCGAGCGATCATGGAAGACATGGACAATTGTCAAAAAGACATGTTATACAATCGATAAAACATACAAAGCCCCAAAACATTATACAAAAAAGAAACGAATAGAGATAATAGTTAATGACATAATTACTATGCGTCGGCACATTACTTGGGTACAATTAAAACTTGTCACATAAGGTCATAAAGATTTGGTACATAATCGTTTTACGAAAAGCTAAACAGGGTGAGTCATTAGTAAAGTGTGGACTTTAATTTTTTTCTTCGAATAATAAGGATGTATCAGAAGTACAGCTCTAATAATTAATTCTTTACGTCTAACTGTTTATTGTGTTCATCTACGACTCACATATAATAACTTCATTGTATAGTACGTATCTATACCTATCTATATTATCCCTACCATGATACACACCGATGATTATGATGACAGTAGCTTTGCATAACAATGACATAACAATGACAATCACCCTATTATTCGAAGTAACTGTCCTCATTATATGAAAGTACTGTCACATCTGTCAAATACGTGGTTGACACTTATTTCACAGTTCTCCTCGCCACCATTGACAAACATATTAATAGTATATTATAATACAAGTTTTATAAGACGTCAAATTGGCGCACGAATTGTTTTGGTAAAATGGAACGAGTGCGCCTATACGTCTTATACAACGAGTGTAATATACTATTTTTCTACTTTGCGTCATTAATTTTATTTAAATTTAGAAATTGTGGTTACTATATTGCGCTAAATTAGAATCTAGGTTATTTTGCGGGTATCACGTGGCAGTACTGTAGTAACTGTCAACTTCGTAAGGTTGAGTTAAAATCATGACAAAATCTAATTGTAAAAATTTTACTCTACTTTAGCCTACACTCTTTAATAAATAATCAACGAGGGCGCAGCTATGATCATAATGGATCTTAGGGCAACACTTTTAACCCTATTGTGATAAATACATGAAACATAACCTAAAAAGTTAACTTTAAAACAGTGGTTACATAATTATAATAATCAGAATAGACGTGTTTGGCGGGAACTGACTAGTTACTTAAAGAATAAAAACGTACTAAAGAATTGTTATAACGGTTAACGTTTAATAGCAGGTTCTACCTAGTACTACTGGCTTACATAAGTTAACACGCACATATAATTGAAACCAAGTAGGTACTAATTTTAGTGTAATAATTTATTGAAATTAATTACAATTAATAAAATTACATGTGATGGAGGTAATACAAATACGTTGCACACAACCAGAACTAAGACGAAGTCAAAAGCGAGAAAAAGAATTCGGTCCAAAATGATACCGACAATGTATACGTTACATAAACTAAGAAATCCTCAACACTTTAAATGTACTATAGCTTCCTACGTGTATGCTGATATTCAATAAACCATTTATTGCGCATATACAATCCGTAGCAGTAATTAAAATCGTTTATAGTTACGATGTAGGTTTGATCTTTGCATCATACCTTATTAAAGTAAATGTTAATGTTGAAAAGAATGATGACGATCACTTACCAGAGTCGCAAAACATCATCGAAAACGTCATGCTGGCGTATTTTGTTGAACACCGCAAAACTAATAAAGACCCAGTCCTTTGGCCATACTATAGCAGGGTACACGCATCTATGTATAGAATATTTATATTTCGCAGTTTATGCGATTCCAAGCTATTATAAAGAGGCAGTGTGTGGTTATGTGTTGTACGTTTGACATGGTCTGACATATAGCATTTGATATCAAAGTCTTGTTGTGTACCAATCTTAGAAAAAGTTACTAAAAAAGGTGTTACAATTTGTTCATTGTAACACTGAAAACAGTGTTACTACAATGTGTGCATTGTGAACGCAAAGTAGAAAAAAATATTTTTTGTAAGTGACCTGGAATTTATGACTCGTAGATAAAACGTCGTATTTGACTCGCAGAACGGACATAACGAAACTTAATTATGTGCTCGTCAAATACTGTCAAAGTTAAAAAACTTCGTTAACCGATAGTCCGTTAATTTGTTATAAATGTAACGAAAGTTAACGTCAACCGCTAATCGTTGACTTTTATGACTATAACGTAATAAGCAGATGTTTCGGTTGCATAAGGTAAAATTGCCTTAGGAATGTTTCAAACTAGCTGCTGTGGTAACTAAAATAACTACACACGAACAAAAAAAAATTGTTTGAAATTATAGTTATTTTGTGTGAATATGTTTAGTAAACATAAAATGGCCGAATTTAAACGGAAAAATGTATTTAATGACTTTCGCTAACAGGTTATCTTGCCGATAGAATGCTCAATTCGTTCCAGCCCTACTAAAAACTTTATATTGCTGTAGCGTTAATCGCATTCAAAATGATGTAAGACCTGCTGGTGCGTGAGTCATCTCACAAACTTATGTGAGTCATTTTGCACTAATGTATTTCACAACTGCGCTCGTTCCAGTCTGCCAATTACGAATACTGCAAAACATAATTATTAATGACTATTTTGGATTATGCACCCGTAGATTTGTTTATAAATAACTTGTAACACGTAAATTCTACACTGATGGAAAACCTTTGTCAAGTACCCGTGATTAGATGTTTGAAATTTTTACAGCTTTTCATCATTCGTGGATCGTTGAAAGAAGTGTCTTACAAATGCGGATGATTTCATATTTCATAGCCCGTTATACATTTTTAAATATGCACCTACATGATTACCTTACATGTATTTATATTGTTGTTAATAATTATCGTTGAATGCATTGTAGTAGGAACCTTGAGAGGGGAGTGTAAGAAAAAAAATAAAAACTATATCATAAACTTTAACAAATAATATTAAAAATATAAATTCCTGTGAATAAGTAATGTTATTCAATCCAGAATCCCGAATCAAAGACGAAGACAATCACTTGCATAACAAATGATATTACTAAACTAATCAATCCCAAAGCATCTACCTTCCACGCCTGTCCTCGTTGCTGAAGTTTTCTGTTGGTACACATAGTTAATACAAGGCCTGAGTTCACAGAGGTAGTTGTCAGGAGTCCGCCTTTCCCATGAAAGATGGACGACTATGAGACGTATATAATTGTTATAAATAGTGATGTTCTTCACATCTTTGTCCCCTATTATAAAAAGAAAACTTGAACTCGTATAGCTGAACGGAAATGTCACATTCACACCGATATAAAGCGCTGATGATTGAACGAGCAAATATGTATTTACATCCGGCTGTAGATTGAGATCAATTTCATTGCACTTACTTCTATCGGCTATAACGCGTACAACTTACGTGTACAAATGACGGTAAAAAGCGGCAGAAGACGATAACCTTGGACTACTATCTCGTAAATCAGCTATTAAATCGCCAATTACTTTAATAAATTAAACGTACAGACCAACACACAAAGCCCACCCGACTCCGATACAATTTCCTGTAAGAAAAATAGCCATTATGTAGACGTTACGACAATTGTTTACTTCCACTCCATTAACACTAGAAAATAATTGAATATTTTCTTGAATTAACAAATTAATAAACAAATATCTAACAAAGGTATTTATTAGGTGGACAAGAATGGTGCCAGCGCAAGAATACCATGTCACTAAGTCCTGCACAAAAAGAATAAATCTTTAAAATATTTATCCACTAAACTGGAGTGTTATAACCTATTGCATTCCACCCCAGTGTGGAATTGCCATTGAATATTGATGACCCTTGAGGACTGGCTACTCTAACTATTCGAAGGGTGGCATGACTAATCGATAACTTCCCCATATCCTGGTTAGCCCCAGCAGTATTCAGCCCTAGCTTCCTTATCGCGAATCCGTGACGAATAGGTCAGTTACCCTCGGGCAGTTGGCACCCCATTCGCACATAGTCCACTTGTCTGATGTAAGTCGAAGGGTACCCAGGAATAACGATCGAAATCAAATTTCAGTTAATTTGAGTAAAATGACGTTTATTGTGTAAACCTTTAGTTACAAACATAATGGCATCAGTCACAATAAAATTGTTCTAAAAATTTACGTTTTTCTTGAGAATCACTTGCAGAGGAATAAAAATCGTGGACATCTTGGACTTTTGAAACAAACAAAAAATAAAATGTTAATTACTACACCCAAAATGTATTAAGAATATTACCAACACAATGTGAATACGCGTTGGTTGCTGCTCAGACACTGATGAGCTGTTGTTTATTTGCAGAAGATAAAAACACTTACCTGCAAATTGTTGGCATACGTAATCATGTGATCCGCTGTAATACTAAATACAGTGAACGCCGCTTAATGTGATCACATCGGGAGTAGGAGCTTTTGGTAACTATAACCGATTGATATCTAATAATAGGGAAAAAAATACAAAAATTCGAAAAAAAAGTCTTCGTTCATACAGTTATTATTACATACATATTATTCATAAAGTAAAATAAATATTGATGCTTTACTTGAGGTATAATATTAGAAATAATCCCCAATAGTTGTTTGCCTCAGGTGTCCGCATTTCTTTATTTGTTGATGCTGGCAATATTTCCATAATATCTTCGGCCACTTGTTGTCCACATTCGGTTTAGGAGATTGAAAACATTACAGATTAGCAAATTTCACCTTCTGTAGGACGCTCCGCGGTAGTTACGGCGCATATGCTGACGTGCCAAAACGAATGACCGCTCTTGTCACAAAAACCAACACAGCTTATTTGACTTTACCGCTTCGGTTCTTCGCCGCGCGTTTATTATTTTGGTTATTCGTTGCCCAACGCAAGAACCGATGTAAGAAAACGTAAAGTGATAACATAATCCGATGTGATGATTCCAATAAGCGGTGTTTTTCCTATGTGGTACTATACGGCCGGCCCGTTTTTGGTAGAAGTGATAACAATAACCGTGATTACAATAAGCGGCGTGCACTGTACTAGTGTTTGTCGGTTTTTTAAAAACTGGGTGTGTAACAGTTTTTTGTGACATTGGACAACTGGTTTTTATACTTAAAAAGCAGATTTTAGATACCAGTTTACAATTTAATTGTAAAAATGAGATATTTAATTAAAAATTGCCCTTATGTATTTAAATGAATAGAATATTGTACATTAGGGAGGGCCGATTTTTTTAAATTTTCAAATTCTGAAATGTGAAGTCATGGAAAAGTTGTTGGTTAATGAATGAAAGAAAACGCCTAATTAATGTTATATTTTGATGTTTTGAACTGCCGCCAAAGGCATGAAAATTATTTTATCTACGACTCACATATAATAAGTTCATTGCATACGTATCTATGACTATATAATCCCCATCTTTATACGCGCCAATGATTATAATGACACTAGCGTTGTATAATAATGACAGTTCGTTCAAATAATGACCTGATTATTTGAACGAACTGTCATTATTAAACAACGCTAGTGTCAAAGTCTGTCAAAACCAACGTGGATGACAGTTATGTGACAGTTCGCCTCGCCATCATTGACAAATACATTTAAAATATTTGATATAAAATGGAATGTATGAGTCGTAGATAAAACGTCGTATTTGACTCGCACATAACGGAAATAAATCGCTCGCATGATTACACGCTCGCCTACGGCTCGCGTGTAAACTTCATGCTCGCGATTTATATCCTTAATTATGTGCTCGTCAAATAATATACTATTATTTTTTGTTTGTTTTTTAAATATGATATAATTCGGGAATGTGCAATCATGGAAAACGTGTGAGTTTTTATTCCGTAAAGGCGTAAAGGCTTTCAAAATATTTTTATTTTTGATATTTTTTTATTTTTTGTTTGTTTTTAAATATGATATAATTCGGGAATGTACAATCATGGAAAAGATGTGAGTTAATGAATTAAATAAAAGACCTATTTTTTAATTTCGTGTTAAGCAAAGGTTTTAAAATTATTAGTATTAATAATAATCCACGCCTTAACATCCCCCAAGAGATTTCGCCACTACAGGGGGCATCGGCAGGCCCGAATTATCATTATTATGGCCCGCGTCTGTGGCACGCCTTAAGTTTGGATTTCAGCATTCGCCGAGGAGTAAATGGCCCGCACAGACGCGTGCCATAATAATAATTTGAGCCTGCCGACGCCCCCGTAGTGGCGAAAGCTGTAGGGAGATGTTAAGGAATGAATTATTATTATTATTATTAGGTACTATTATATCACAGTAAAAAAAAATAAAAAATAAAAATTATTTTAAAGCCTTTGCGGCAGTTCAAAACACGAAAATAAAAAAAAAATAATTAGATTTTATATTTAATTCATTATCTCACACCTTTTCTATGATAACACATTCCCGAATATGAAAATTTAAAAAAATCGGCCCACCCTGTTGTACTATCGTGGCCATATATTATGTCCCTTCTTTTGACGTTCATATTCTCGGAAACTTAGGGGCAAAAAAATTCTTGTGCTGTACTTGATTAATATTCTATAACTCATAAAAATTAGAAAGCTGTATGTGTTGTCGTTTTCACGATTTTTCCAAATTAAGAAGAATTGGCGCTGTTTTTGCCCCGTAAATTTTATTCGTGTAACTTTAGCAATTAATTACTCCGGAAATAATCCTTAGATATCAACGAGATAAATAGTAAAAGCACCTGCGGAATGCTAGCTTTCAATGTGCATTTTTGTAAAATCAGTGGATTAGTGGTTGACCCACAAAAAGCTATATTATGCATTGCCAGCCATTACGTTATTAGAAGAGCTAGAATAATTGAAATATGTCTATATTTCATTCAGGACAGAGGGACGAAAGAAGATGTTTTATCATATGTTATATTATTGTTAGGTACATACAGTGAACATACTTCACCATGAATTGTAACTTACATTACAATTAATAAAGAAATATTATTATATAAAAAAAAAAAATTACTCCGGAAATAATACATATATTTGAACGAATTAAAAGGTAAAATCACCTGCGGAATGCTAGCTTTCAATGTGCATTTTTGTGAAATCATTGGATTAGTGCTTGAGCCACAAAAAGCTATATTATGCAATGCCAGCAATTCCTTTATTAGAAGAGCTAGAATAATGGAATATAGACTATAGGCTACCCACAAATTCATAGGTTTAAAGTTTATTACATAATCATTGTTTATCTTGCATTTTTCATACAAAAGATCGTGCTGAAACTCTGCGTGCATTCCGACGCTCTACGGTCACTGGGGTGCTGCGGGGAAAGGAGGCGTTAGCGGTGCTGTCATGTCGGAGAGAACCGACACAGCTGGGAGAACCGGGGCGGCAGGTTATTATCAATACATAAAAAGAACCATAACTTGACAAGGTAGTAATTTTAACTAACAATTAAATTCTTAATATTTGTTTAATTTTGATTATAATATGTGATCCGGTACGAGAGAAATCTCTTCTATCGATTGGCGTTTATGTTTTCTTCAGTTTTTATACAGTGAGGTTATAAAGAAGATTTTGATGGAAGCGGATAAATCTAATAATATGGAGTTAGCAAATTTTCCGATTAGTTGTGAATACTAAAGTAACCTTGCTTGATAAACCCAAAAAATATTTAAAAAGTATGCCCGATTTTGTCATAAATATTCAAACTATTATAACAGTTTCAACCGCTTATTTATTAATAATATTTAAATACATGCAGAAACATATAAATATATAAAATACATATAAAATAAATACAACTCTTGATATTATTATATTGATGATATTATTATATTGATATTATATATTACATATATTACAAACGTCAGCTCTGAGCGTATAAAACTTAAAATTATCAAAATCTTTGCAAATTTAGCATCGTAAATTTGTAGACACATAGAATATTTTGCAGATCACTCATTAATTTTAAATGCTAAACCCGAAACCCGATTTAAATTGCCAAGAATTCCCATGGGACTTCCAAATGCCTGTTCGTGGTTCTGTTATCTTATTGACTTATTTTGCCATTATTTTTTAATTCGGTAATCTGTCGCCGGATACCCAAATTTCTTTGGCGAGGCATAATCGCCGTGTCGTTTTATGTATTGTGTCCGTAAACACTAGTAAAAGTAATGCACGTGCGATCCGCCACGACTGGCAGCGTCGCTGTCGATCCCTTGCGCCGCTATCCCCCAAGGACCGAAGAACGCCGCGTCAACTGCAGCAATCATGAGAAGCTTCAACTCGATCTTTTGTAGGAAAAATGCAAGATAAACCATGATTATGTAATAAACTTTAAACCTATAAATTAGTGAGTAGCCTATAGTCTATATTTCATTATTCTAGCTCTTCTAATAAAGGAATTGCTGGCATTGCATAATATAGCTTTTTGTGGGTCAAGCACTAATCCAATGGTTTTACAAAAATGCACATTGAAAGCTAGCATTCCGCAGGTGATTTTGCGTGATTTTCGTTCAAATCTATGTATTATTACCGGAGCAATTAATTGCTAAAGTTAAACGAATAAAATTTACGTGGCAAAAGCAGCGCCAATTCTTCTTAATTTGGAAAAATCGGGAAAACACCAACACATACAGCTTTCTAATTTTTATGAGTTGTAGCATATTAATCAAGGACAGCACAGGAATTTTTTAAAATTTTTTCGCCCCTATGTTTCCGAGAAAATAGACATCAAAAGAAGGGACATAATATATGGCCACGATAGTACATATGATTCATTTCGTCACCATAGATGAAATACTATAATTATCAAAGAAATGCTCATGGGAAAATCAATAGTAATCATCAGACACATTTATTCATAGGGTATTTCAAGAACATGGAGAAATAATAATTTGTAAACACTGAATACGAAAACTTCAATTTGAGGTTGAATAAAAGACGCTTGTCAGTCTAACTAGTTTTTAATCTTATTAGTTGCACATGTGCCAACGTTTTGCTGGCAACGTCTCCAGCTTCATCAGGGCCAGTGTGAAAATTTGGACAAGTCGAGGGGGTGTTTTGCAGATGAAGCGGCAATCTTGGACTCTCCAAGACACGCTACGAAGTGTGGTTGTGTGTGTGTGTGTGTGTGTGGTTAACAATTAACATTCATAAAACTAAAATACAATGATTAGTCGGCACGAGACGATTATTTGATTATTCGATTATTTGCGTCTCGCGCCGACTAATCGTTGTATTTTAGTTTTATGAATGTTAATTGTTAACCACACACACAACCACCCTTCGTAGCGTATCTTGGAGAGTCCAAGATTGCCGCCTCATCTGCAAAAGACCCCCTCGACTTGTCTTAATTTTCACACTAGCCCTGATGAAGCTGGAGACGTTACCAGCGAAACGTAGGCACATGTGCTATTAAGACTATTAAGATTAAAAACCCCTTTGACCGACAAGCGTCTTTTATTCAATCTCAGAAACAATCCAGAGTCGAAAGAAACTCAACGAAAAATTGAGGAAAATACCAAGGAAAGTTGTCAGTTAGGGATTTTTTTTCTATTTTTAATGTTATATGTATATTTAATTTTGGTGTCAACAATATTTAAAATATTAAGTAAGTTCACAGAACATTTCGTCAATACCATTATAGTCAATACCATTTGCGTAATAAGTCAGTAGAAATGGCGGGGCTTGGTTCTTAGAAGCGTGAGTAATAAGATCTTTTATCGATATATTTATTACAAATATATTCTTACTTCTATTTAGGACGTGACTTGCTGCATCATGTTTATACTATGGGTTTATTTAAATGGGAAGATAAGTATATATTTCTCTTCGAAGCATAATCTCATTATCATCAATAAATCAATACCTGACCAAAATAATCGACATTTTCGATATGTACTTCATTCAGTTTCATTCGGTCTAAATCGTGAAAATAACACGAGAAATTCAAATATCACCTCAACTAAATAAGCTGATGTATTAATTACACTGTGTTACAGTCAAACGATACAAGACATAGTGTAAGTTTTAGTGCTTGTGTAACTGCACATAATGGTACAGAAGGAATTTCCTGGTCACCACCAAAATGTCGAATTTTTTAAAAACTGTTTTAGATTGCTTTTGGGTACTTGCATGTGTATAAAAATTTATAACTCCACCATTTAGTGTTAGATTTCCAAAATAAAAATCTGATGTGGCCAGGCACATAACTTTATCACACTATACACCAGCGTCAATACTGACAATACAGTCAATATAATAATAATATCTGTCAAATCCTGGCAAAATATCGTATTGCAGATACGAGCGATCTCGATCATATAGAATGTTTAATGTGTGTGGACGGATTAGCGTTGGTTCGAATAAAAACTGCTAACACTTCACTAAACTATTTAATGTATATACTTAATGCACAGAGCGCTGAGCGACCAACAGAGTCAACTGATATGCATAATTTCAAAGTTAAAGTTTGCTCTTGCAGCTAAACTATTAATTTTACCAAAAAAAAGTCAGACATAAATTTTACAAAATTTCCTCCAGTTTAATTTATTTTTTAACTATGTTGGCGGAATGACAGAAACGGCGGGTCACTTGGAAAATCTTTGAAAAACGCTAACAGTAAACCTCCAGTTCCTTTGGGCCCTGGGCCCCAAAAATTCTTTCAGTTTTAAGTTTAGTCATGAAACTTCTAAATATGAACTTCCGTCCCGATACCTTTAGTAGTTTCTCTGTAATCGTCGGCACAAAAAAAAACGGGTACACACAGACACACACACTCGCAGACATTTCTGTGTACGTTGGTCAAAAGTGTTCAGGGGACCCAAAAAAACATATTTCCGTTAAAATCTATTTTTTTCCAGGATTAGAATACTTTATCTATAATAAAGTCCCTATGCCTACTATGTATAATAAAGTCAAAATTGACTTGAAAGAGGAAACAGGAAACATTAAAAGGATGTATAGATCGGTTCAATCCAACGAAAAATTAAAAAGTTACAGTACTAAATATTCAGAAGTTTTTCATTATTTTCAGATTTTTCAACTTTAACAACAATTCGATGACCTGTTTCAATCTGCAATATTTTATTTCTAAACATTTTTAAGTTTTATTGTAGTATTTGTTGTGCTTTTTGATTTCCAATTTATCGAATTTATCACTCAGTAACTCAGTAGTAACTCAGTAGTTACTCTCTCAGTAAACACGTGAAAATTTTGCTATTAGTGAAATTCAGTCTTGAACTGGAAAATACCGGGAGATGTTATGGAAGTAAATTAACCCAAGTACTAAACTAAGTACTAGTGTAACAATTGCGCTATGATAGTGTTGCAGATAATAAGAACAGGAAAAAAACAGATTGTGGTAGAATAACAATCGTCATTGTAAAGTAATTATAATGTCTAATTGATGAGTATAAAGAGTATGTCTAGACGGTGATTAAAATTCAATAACTCAGTCAAATATCAACCAATTCTAATAAACAAACGCATATTAAACGCAAATTTAAATGTGGTTTGTATAAACAAATAAAAAAATCTGATGTGGCCAGGCACATGACTTTATCATACCATATATAAAATTAATAGTGTAGCTGCATAAGATTCTATTTGATCGAGATCGGCCATGTCTGCATTAATAAAACTACTAGAACTAGACTAGAGATATTTTGATTATATTTACAGTAGGTAATGTCAAAACATCAGCATTTGACACTACCTACTGTCACTAGAATCAGAATATCTGACAAATCCTGGCTAACTAGTTTATACGCAGTACGAGCGATCTCGATGAAACAGAATTTGCTCATGTAGCTAAACTATTAATTTTACCAAAAAATGTCATAATCATAAATTATTCAGATTTCCTCTACTTTAATTTATTATTTAACTATTTCGACGAAATTCCAGATATAGTGGCTTATTTGCAATATCTTTCAAAAATGCTAAGACTAAACCTCCAGTTCCTTTGGACACTTGGTTCAACAGAAAGCTTCTAAATATGGAGTGTTGTCATACTACGGATGATAAAGTAAAAAGGTTCTGGTTCTGATGATTAATATATTATATTGGCTTCTAGCATACTATATTTTCGAGTTTTACGCCGTCTTCAGTGCTTCATAAAGAATTATGCTCAATATTCCAAATAAGTTTTAAGGTTAACATACCGTCTTACAATCTTTCTTGTATTTATTCGCGAAAACATAACATTGGTATCCGCACTCGAAATATTGTTTCAATATTGTTTCACCTAGCTCCTCATGGCAATTCTCCATGCATTTACGTGTTGAATTGACGTTTCGCAAACGCTGACGTTCCAAATACTGTCAGAAGCTTCAAAATATCCTGGCTACTTAGTATTAATGCAGACACGATTTCGATCAAATAGAATTTGCTCCTGCAGCTAAACTATTAATTTTACCAAAAAATGTTATAGGCATAAATTATACAAAATTTCATCTACTTTAATTTATTATTTATCTATTTTGATGAAATTACAGAAATGACGGCTCATTTGCAAAATCGTTGAAAAATGCTAAGAGTAAATAGCCGGTTCCTTTGGACCCTTTTGAACCAAAAGCTTTTCAGCTCTAAGTTTGGTCATAAAACTTCTAAATATGAACTTTCGTCCCGATACCTTTAGTAGTTTCTCCGGAATCGTCGCCACAAAAATCGTTTACACACACACAGACATACACACACACACACACACACACACACACACACAGACATTTTTTTGGACCTTGGTCAAAAATGTTCAGGGGACCCAAAAAGACCTATTTCCGCTAAAATCTCAATTTTTTTTTTCGGCACGATTACAATACTTTATAATACTGCGTATGATAAAGTAAAAAGAATTATTACAGATCAATAGAAGTCGACAAATTGTTGTTACAGTTGAATAAATGTGACAATAATGGAAAATTTCTGAATTTTTAGACTATAATTTTTTGATTTTTCGTATCGAACCCATCTACACATCTTTTTAATGGGCTATGCTTCTCTTTCAATTGATTTTTTTTTGTTTTTGAAATCGAAACAAAATGATTAAATTATGTCCCCAAAAAGGGTTGTTTTTAAAAAATCGATATTTTGGGGGCCTGGGAAATTTATTCTATATCATTAGTTTAGTTATACCAGGTCTACAACTTAAACTATTTCTCTTAAGAAGTATTATGAATTTATTTTTTTACCACACTTGTTCTTGTAGGAATAAAAGTATTACTTGAAATGATACATAAACATACTACTTGTCTGTATCATACGTAGTTTGCAGTTGATTATGTATTTTTTCAGTGTGCAGGGATAAACCTAAAAACTTTTATTTCAACGTTTTTATACAAGCTATGTCCCTATTACTTTTACCCACTTATTATCATGAGAATAAAGATCACCAATAACGCAATTAAGTCGTATATCGCAATTAGGCACTGAGATATTAATTCCACGGTAATGAATCGCCAGCGGACACATAGCTACTTTAGATTACACAATAACATCCGGCCATAACTATGTATTAAGATTATCTCCGTGGACGGAAAATAATCTCAAGTCAAATTGCTTTTTTTCAATTCCCCGCAGCCACTGACTTCCAACTTTATTGCCCACTCGCTCTCTTCACTAGTAGCTAGCAATCTTCAATTGGTGCAATTGTTAGTAGTTACTTCTCGGTCTCCTGTGCCATCACCAAACTGCACGAAAACCGCAGGTCTTGGCTTCCTGGTAACGTAGTTAACTGCAAATAGCTTCGTGCTGAATATAAATCGTTAGATATATCTAATTACCGGCTTAATTGCTGCTACCACTAATACAAGTGGTGCGCTATCTCCCTGTTAGAAGTAGTTTCCCAACAGTAATAAATAGGCAAGGGAGCGCCGACACTGCATTTAGCAAACGACGATTGTGATTGTCGAATTGTTGGTTAGTCGCTAAATATCACTGGTCAACAATTAACAACATCTTGCTGATATAAGCACTATGTTATTTATTCCCTATTATTGCTTATGGAATTACTCCATTCTTGTCAACCAGTGGAAGCCGCATTATCTCCTAAATGGCGGATTGGATCGGGGATCGGTACAATATTCCATATTTTGAAGCAGGCCGGTGATAAATGTTTTTAAATTTTTTAAAATAGAATTCCCCAAACGTAGCATATTGCTAGTAGTCCGGGAGCAGAAGTTCTTGCGTTCCAGCCGAGAAACGTGCAGCATGAAATATGTGTAAAATGTTAGTACAGACAATTCCAAAGACGTAACGCTTTGCATTTGTGGTAATTATATTTTTGAAATAAAATAAGTGAGCCATATAATTATTTTTTTATAATCTAAATCGAGGTTTCAGAAGTGGACAGATGGAAATTTTAGTTTAACACAAATAAATATTTGTTTCGTGAGAGGCAAAAATATATTTATCTGCTACAAAGAATGTTTATTTGTTATTAAAAATGTCGAATGCCGTTGTATTCTATACATAAGTAGTCGAACCAGAAATAAAATCATATTTATGTTTGCGGAAATGGTGACATGTCAAACTCAAATTAGCGATTTAGCTCACATCTTTGTGCTATTGTTTTTTTGCTATTAAATAAACAATACAGGACCTCTGGGGTGCCTGGTTCATTAAGCGA
Source organism: Melinopterus prodromus (assembly GCA_964023965.1). Lineage (NCBI taxonomy): Eukaryota > Metazoa > Arthropoda > Insecta > Coleoptera > Scarabaeidae > Melinopterus > Melinopterus prodromus. Next base: position 31,878,591 of record OZ030392.1, read on the forward strand.
TAAAGCTGCTGGTTGTTGAAAATGTAGGAAAAATTACATGTAGATCGGACCCATAGTTTTTGGCAGATCATGACAGATCATGCAAAAAATGTGGAAACATTGCATTTAGGGGTTTTGAATGACGCTGAATCCGAGCATTGCATTTAAATTGCAAAATTAATTGATAAGTTAACGAATTATTTAATAATGTTTTCAGAAATGTTGACTTCGCAATTTTTCTAATTAAGTATCAGATTTGGCTTCTCCAAAACACCAATCCAATATTTTGCAGACATTTCCTTTATTTATAATTTTCTGGTCGGCCACTTAGAATACTGTGGTAAGGGGTATATTTAGTTTGGCACCAATGTCCGTCTGTCTGTACACTAGGGTGATCCAGATTTATACCTTGCAAAATCTTTTTTTTTTGCTGGAGGGCAACGATCTCCCCCAATCGGTTCCATTTTTTCACGTTTTGAATTTAGAAAAAAAAATGCGGAGGATTTTAATAAATTGTTCAGAACTTCCCAAAGATCAATTCCATAACCACTATTTTTTATTTCACCGCCCCCACCCTCTCCTAAAAATGACGCTAATTTTTCTCCAAATATACAATTTTACAAAGTTACGTGATTTAAAATTTTTCTGACAGAAATTACTATTATTGGATTATTTTCTGTCATTTATTTCTAATTTTAAAATTAAAAAAGTTGTTTAAACAATTGCCATTTGTTTAAACAAATATATACAATGTTGCGAACTCATTTTTCCATTTGTTGCAAAAATTATTAAATTATTATTTTTTGTCAGTTATTATCAAATTAGCAATTGTTTAAACAATTACCATTTGTTTAAACAAAAATATACATTGTTATGGGATTTTTACTTTATCATACGCAGTATAATAAAGTATTGTAATCATGCCAAAAAAAAAATTGAGTTTTTAGCGGAAATAGGTCTTTTTGGGTCCCCTGAACATTTTTGACCAAGGTACAAAAAAATGTCTGTGTGTGTGTGTGTGTGTCTGTGTGTGTGTGCGTGTGTGTATGTGTGTGTGTGTAAACGATTTTTGTGACGACGATTCCGGAGAAACTACTAAAGGTATCGGGACGAAAGTTCATATTTAGAAGTTTCATGACCTAACTTAGAGCTGAAAAGCTTTTGGTTCAAAAGGGTCCAAAGGAACTGGTAGTTTATTCTAAGCCTTTTTCAAGGATTTTGCAAATGAGCCGCCATTTCTGTAATTTCGTCAAAATAGTTAAATAATAAATTAAAGTAGAGGAAATTTTGAATAATTTATGCCTATGACATTTTTTGGTAAAATTAATAGTTTAGCTGCAAGAGCAAATTCTATTCGATCGAGATAGGTCGCATCTGCACTGATATGAAAATACATAGTAGCCAGAATTTTGACAAATATTTTTTTCTGCTGTCACCACAGAAATGTCTATGGCTGTCACACTCGAAAACAGCTGATTTCATCAGAGGTTGGAGAACCGCTATGGAACGTTGCCTCTAGTGCGGCAAAGCACAAAATACAAAATTCAAATAAAATAAGATCACCAATTTGATTGTTTGTTGATAAGATATATCAACCCGTTGTTATATCTAATTGTAAAAGCGATAAATTGCGAAAGTAAATAATGTATAGCGATTGAGTGTAGTTATATTTTAGTATGTTGGTACGGATGTGACATCTACAGTGTCATGAATGAATATAAATCTGTCAGAATTTGAATTAACTTTTTAAACTTGACGTTTCGTAGAAGTGGTATAAACCTAACATTTTCTATTCAGAAAAATAACCATTTTTGATTTTTTTAAATACCTATTTCTCAATAAGCAACACAAAAAACGTTGATGTCACTCCTGCCGAAAACTACATGACCCGCTCACATGCGACGGCGACGCTCCGCCATCAGTGACGCGCCGCATCACTGCTCGTCGCGCTATTCCGTACTTTCGGCACTTGTGAGATAAACAATTATTATTCTGATGACAGTAGGTAGTGTCAAATGCTGATGCTTTGACAATACCTTCTATTGATACTATTGACTATCAAAATATCTGTCAAATCCTGGCTAACTAGTTTAATTTTAATGCAGACACGATTTATCTCAGTCAAATAGATTCTCGTGCAGCTAAACTGTTAATTTTATATTTTGTATGATAAAGTCATGTGCCTGGCCACATCAGATTTTTTATATTTATTGTAGAAACTATTATTAAATGATTGGCATTTGTTGATCACTTAATAACAAATTTGCAATTGTTTAAACAAGTTCCATTTTTTAAACAAATATTTTTTTGTTTTTCTTTGGCAGAAATTATTATTGTTACACTGTTGGCAATTTTTTTGTAATTTGTTACTTACTTTATGGGCAATTGTTTGAACAAATAAAATTGTTTAAACAATAATATAAAATGTTAGCACGTATTTCTTGACAAAAATTATTATAGGATTTCTGGTCATTTTTGTAATTTTGGAGGTTTTGCGTTTTACTATATCGGTCAAACAAGTAAGGTTGTTGCAACACTAATTATTATTATAGGTTATATTTGAAAATTAGTTAATTTGGCAAAAAATACAAGATACAGTAATAATTTTTGCCAAAAAGATGCGTCAGTACCATTGTATATTTTTGTTTAAACAAATGGTATTTATTTAAACAATTGCAAACTAGTTTAATGTAAACTAGTATTAATGACAGACAATGCCAACAATCTAATAATAATTTCTCAAGAAAAAAGAAAAATATGTCCGTAACATTGTATATTTTTCTAAACAAATAGTATTTGCTTAAACAAGTGCAAATTCGTTAGTAAATGACCAAAAATCCTCCTAATAGTAATTTCGTTTAAAAATAGAAAATATGTCGGCAACATTGTATATATATATATATATATTTGTTTAAACAAATGGCATTTATTTAAACAATTGCTAATTAGTTAATAAATGACAAAAAAGCCAATAATTTAATAACTTCTGCAAAAAGTTGAAAAATATGTGAAAAATTGTTTAAACAATTTCAAATTAGTTAATAAATATCAAAAAAATATGTCAATAATCCAATAATAATCACTTCTGCCAAAAACAATAATAAAACACGTAACATTGCAAAATTGAAAATTTGGGGAAACTTTTGTCTCTCATTTAGGGTACTACGGGGAGGGTAGGGGGTGGTGAACAAAAAAATAGTGAATTTGTTCCTTGGGGAGTTCTGAATAATTTCTGATAATTTACCGCAAAAAAAAAGGAAAGAATATGCATTTTTGTAATTTAAATGGGAAATTTGAGGTGCTCGGTGGCACGTGTTAATGTTAACCGATTTTTCTCAAATTTGGGGGGATTTTTTTCCTGGTAAAGGAACAGATGAGGGGTCGTTGCCCTCTAGCGATAAATCCGTTTTTTGGGCCACCCTAGTGTACACGATAACTGCCGTAATTTTGAAGTTATTGATCTGAAATTATGGTATACAAGCTTATTTCTTAAAAAACAAGTTCGTGAATTGGTTAACTTTTTTTATAAATATTTTACTGTCGGGGGTATTTTAACTTTAGCATAGCTGAAGATAATTTTCTTACTAGTTTATGTTGCAATAATTATGCCAGATTTGGATTCGGTTAAATTCCTCTCATAAAAATTTTTATAAACTAGATTTGGCCGTATATTTCCATATTTTTATTTTTTGGTCCGAAATTTTGGTTCTGCCATTTAAATTTTGCAGTTTAAATACTATATTCGAATACAGCATCAGTCATTCAAACCCACTAAATGCCATGTTTGAAGGAGTTATAAGTTATGATGTTAGGCAAGGTAGGGTTGTTTGGGGCACAATTCTAAAAAAAAAACATGATGAAGACAAAGGGTTTTTTAGAACTTTGTGTAGGTTGTTGAGGGCACTAAATAGAAGCAACTTATTAATTTGCAGATTTAGTTTTTTAGGGTTAAAACCTAATATGCCTAGACTATTAGACAAACAATGCAAAAACTCAAAAACTATAAGGAATAGGATAGGACTTATATAACATACTAAAATTTTGCAAACAATTAAAAAATATACAGAACTTCCATTCCTGATGTAACCTCGTTTTCTCATTCTTGTTCAGTAACACATTCTTGTGGTCCCTTCATCCAAAAAAAGTTTTTTGAGTTATTTCTTTTATTTGCTGGATGCGTACTTTTCAAGGTAAAATAAAATAGGAAAATGTACAGTGTAGGTCCTATGAACAATAGGTATTTAAGGGAAAATAAAAACACCTACTTTTAGTTTTCCTTAAAATATATTAGATTTTGTTGACTCAATATCAGATATAAGATCATTTGAAAATAGGTATATGAGAATCATATGAAATGTATGAGAGTCGGGCAACGCTAGTTCTATGGCAACAAATTGGACTCCTTGCGCACTTTGGTAGGATTGGTACTGATATTCCGCAGACCGTGTCCCGTTCCGCCCTGATTTTTTCCCAAAATTACCAAATCTATGTCTTCGCGAAATGTGTAACCTTGGCAGTGAACAACACAGATAGTTCGTCTGGCCTGGCCTGGCTTCTTTCCGCGCGACTTACATCTGGCTGCTCGGCGGCTCATTCCATATTACCCCGCTTGACGCTCAAGCGGTCCCTCGCAGTACGTACGTGAAAATTTTAGAGGTTGTGCCCGATTGCAAAAGTGGATTTCTTTGTTGTTATCGTTCAATAATTTAGTGAGTTGTGTTCATGTCTCGTAGTTTGTAGTATTGTTTGCTCGTCGTGGAGTTTTATTAAGGTGAGTTTGGAGATATTCAAATATAATTTAAAGGACAAATAAAATTTAAAGGGGATTTTTGGAACTGCATAGTAAGTACTAGATACATCGGTCATTTTAATTGTATCCTTTTGTACAGAGTAGGCATACAGAGTAGGCACATTTCGATGTTACTGTAGTCCGTCTATGTAACTATAGAAATCGATAGATTTCAATTATCCCTAATAACACACACACTAAATAGGATGCTGTTGATAACATCAACAAACATGTTCGAAAAGTAAAATACGTACAGACATATTAAAATATAATTACCATAAAAATGACATTTCTATGCATGCGTAGCCTACTGTTGACACCATTGTATCATATTTTTCGTAGTGGATGAAATTTATTTGTAACGTTTAAGTAAACTTTTTTTATTTGTTAGTAAGGTAAATTTGTCGAGTTGATTTTATGGACAACTTGTCAAATAAAGTTGACAAAACTGTGTTATTGTAATTTCGACGTTTATTCCGAACATTAGATTTTTGTAAGATTAAATTAGAATTTTTCAATCACGTAACATGTCAAACAAAACACAAAAATTGTCATATAATAGATATCATTTGAATGGGATTTTGAGATTAACCGCATACTGTAGCAATTGTTTTTTTTTTCATTTTCAAGAATTCAGAAAATGAATATTTCATTGTTTTTTCATTACTTCATGTCATTAAACTTTGTATTTAGAGATTGGAGGCAATTCTGAACTAAACTAGTCAAAAGAATTAGTGGATTATTAAAAATTTGAACAGGTATTTCAATTCACGTCATTATCTTTGTTTTTAAACGACATACAACTAGAAGAGTAGTTAATAACAAAATGGCACGATTTGAAAGGTTGATTCTCTTTGGAACCGCTTACCTTTTTTTGATAATTTTTTTTGTTCACATGTGGGTTGATCCTACAGTTTTAAACATATAAGGAAGAAAGAATTATTATGCATTTTTGACAATAAAACATTGAAAATTAAATTTTTTTATGAATATTTTCGGGTTTGAGATTAAAAGCATACTGTAGTAATTGTTTTTAAACAGGAAATGTGAAGTCAAGTTTATACGCTATTTTGTAACTAAGTACGTAGGCGTTCACGGCCAGAATCATTTAGAAAAGAAACTACTTCCGGGTTATGCCGTGTGTCTAGATTTGTAAATGCTGACGTTTCGCGAACCATGTTGTTTGTTTCTTCAAAGCTAATTGAATACTGAAGACCCACCAAGAAAATCTCCCTTATATACCTAAATTTACACCTCACTGCCCACATCTGGAGCTACCGCTCTCATGTGCTTTTCCACCTGACCGCGTTAGGATCGATTTCCAGACCCTACTCAAGTACCGTCCTCGCGATTAATGTTGTCAGGATGTTTGTAAATTTCGATGGCTTCTCTAATAGGCTTTCGATGATAATTACTCACCCTTGCCAACATCTTCACGTCATCGAAATTAATGGTGTGTCCCGACTCGTGGCAGTGTTGAGCAACAGCGGACTGTTGAATCTTCCGTAGCCGGGTGTCTCTACTGTGCTCCTTGACTTAACATTTGATGCTTCGTCCTGTCTGTCGTACATAGCATGTTCCACACTCACATGTTATCTTGTATACCCCTTCGTTCTTCAGGAGTGGTGTGATATTCTTTGGGTTAGGCAAAATATCCTTTACCTTTGCTGGTGCTCTGTACCTTACCGTGATACCCGATTTCTTCAGTAGGGTAAGCAAGTGAACCCCTTTGACTCCTGCCGCTCCTCTGAGACTTGCGGGATTCTTTGTGTGACACCCCGTATGTCAGACTTGGTGTATCCATTCTGACGTAGAGCCCAGTCCAAGTGTTTCCGTTCGTCGTCCAAGGTGCTGGAGTCGCTGGAGTCGGCGCTGTTGAACAGAGTGTTCATAACACTTATCTTCTGTTGGGGATGATGGTGTGATTTGGCGTTCAGGTACCGATCGGTATGTGTCTTCTTACGGTAGACTGTATGTCCAAGTGTACCCGTTGACGTTCTGTGTACCAGCACATCCAAAAATGGCAGCTGACAATCCTCTTCTATTTCCATCGTGAATTTGATAGAAGGATTAACATTGTTCAGATGGCTAAGGAACTCAGTAAGTTTATCTCTACCGTGTGGCCAAACCACAAAGGTACCATCAACATATCTGACCCAATGCTTGGGTTTGTAAGGACTTGACGTAATGGCTATTTCTTTAAACAATTCCATTAAGAAATTGGCGATTACCGGTTAAGGAGGTGATCCCATGGGCGCACCATCTACTTGCTCATACATCGCTCCTGTCCACTTGAAGGTCTTGAAGTATGTGGTGGAGAGACAATACTCTACAAGATTCGGTACATCGGTTGGTAGACCAAGGGGCACAAGTGTTGTCCGAAGGCCTTCGACTGCCTCCTTAACCGAAACACACGTAAAGACTGATGTTACGTCGAAACTTACGAGTATATCCTGCAGGTCAATAAAAACTTTCAACCTTCAGAATCTGAATAAAATGTTGAGCGTTCTTAACAAAAGATGTAGTTTGTCCTATAAACGGTTGGTATTTTGCCAACAAGTAGATTGAGGAGCCTATTGCGCTGACGATTGGTCTCAAAGGTACGTTATCCTTGTAGATCCTCGGTGCCGTAGGGGCTTGAACAAAAAGGCTTCTTTGTTCCTGTTCAGGAATCGATGACGATTTAACCAATTGCTTCACTCGCCTTCCTATCTTATCTGTTGGGTCCTTCGCAATTGTACGGTACGTATGTGGGTCCAATAGATCGTTCATCTTCCGGTTGTAGTCCCCCTTGTTCAATATCACCGTTGCATTCCCTTTGTCCGCTGGTAGTACTGTGACATCTTTGTTATCCTTGATGGTCTTCAGAGAGTACTTCTCTTCTTTGGTAATATTGCTCTTCGTCGGAGTAGCTTTCCTAATTACCCTGGAAAACTCTTGACGAATGTCCTCTGCTTGTACACCTGGAATTTTATACAATGCGGCTTCAACTTCCGTAATAATTTCCTCCTTAGGTATTCTTATCGGTGCGATTGCAAAGTTCAATCCTTTGCCTAGGACCGACAATTAACCAGTATAGAGTTGGTGATTAGACATATTTATAACTACTTTGTCCACAGTAGTAGATTTGGTCACAACCTCCTTAGCGTCCAACTTAACAAACTTCTTCTTTTGAAATTCAGTTGCTTTGTCAAACTGGAACTCCGCGAGCAACATGGTTCGCGAAACGTCAGTATTTACAAATCTTGACACACGGCATAACCCGGAAGTAGTTCATTTTATATTTTGTAACATTTTTGTAAAAATATAAAAAATAACATTATTTTGTAATGTTCAGGAAACTTTGTAAATTGAGTTTGTAGGTAATTCTGAATCGCAAATGAAAAATGTTTGTTAAAAAAATCCTTAATATGATTTTTTTTATTTATTTTGTTATTTCCGAACTTGTGTTCGCACGCGCACACATAGGTAAATGCAAAATACTGATGTGACTCACAAAACATATCAAAAATTAACAGCCTAATGAAGTTGATCTAACACATGTTATTTTAGATTTTCAAATGTAATTTAAGCAAATGTTACGAAAATGCCTAGTTGTGGTATTTTTTCTAAGACTACATTTTTCAAAATATGTACGCATTAAAAATGAATAATTCATAAACTGGCAAACTGTATTACCAGCTAACCCCCTTTTTTTAGTTTGTTTTTTTTATGCGGCCCGCCGAAATTGAAATCAGAATTTAGTGGCACACGCCCATAAATGAATTTGCCACCACTGACCTAAGGCATACCAGCCAGTTCTTTCTGTCCAAATTGTTTTACTTCCATCACATACGTCTGGCGTTATAATACAACGCCATGCTGCTCATAAGATAAGGTAACGTTTGTCCTCACTATAGGAGGAACTTTGCAAACTAAGAGGCAAAAATGTTCTATATGATATTATTATCTAATAATTAATATAGGTGCTGGTGTGAAATGTGTCGACATTAATTTAGAAAGATAAGGATAAAATAAAAATTAATCCTTCAATTTAGCGGCTAGATTGCGGTTTGTGGTCTGTGAAATGTTGCTGAAACGTTTGATGACTCAAGGCGGTTATTTTATTTTAGTGATGATGAAGTTGCGGTCTGTTGTCGTTAAATGTGGCAGTTAGTGGCCATTCCTACCATGTTCGTATACAATAACTTAGCACTCATTTTCCAATCAAACCAAAGTTGAACAGGAAATCGCTACTAATTATTTGATTGCTTAGGTTTATTGCAAAATTTCAGCTGTAATTTGAATGTTTTAAAATCCAAAAACTAAACTGGTTCCATATGTCTCGCTCTTTTGTCTCTTTATATCTACACTAGCAACGTTCGCCCACTTTCGTACAAAGAGTACAGATGTACAGATAGAATGACGTTTTTTAAATAGGTTAGAAATAATCTCTAATAAGAACTGTTCTCCCGAATTGAAGTGACCAATGGTATTTTTTCTTAAATGTTGCCTTTTTATCGCAATAAAACAAAGTTTATAAATTGTCAAGAACGTCAAGAACGGATCAATTTTTAATCTTCCAGCGCCACACCTCCGCATCACGACAACGCCAATGCAACATTTTAATTTAGATCGCTCCGCGACCGATAACAAGCTCACGAATAACTAGAACAGTCTGCTTTTACCGGAGAATAGGTAAACTGGCTTCAAATCGTAAATATATTTTTTAGAGCAAAACCAATTTATTTGCTCGTCCCGTTCCACATTCGCCTCTCATTTAGAGAAAAATGAGCGCAGAGAGTGGTTTCAATTATCCGGCCGATTGTACGAGGAAAGTCCAATTATTTTATAATATCGAACGGTATCCAATCGAGCTATCGAACCATTAGTTTAGTTGTTAGTCTTCATTGTTCGCCTATGAGAAATTCTACGAGTTGCAGGTAACGGATATATTAAAAAAATAATGCCTGTCGATACAACTGTTATAACTTATAAGTTATAATATATAACAACGACGCTGACCGACCGCGATATAACGAATGCAGATGGTCGGTGTACCTACACACTGTGAGTAAAAAAAGAAACAGTACAATTACTCAGTTTCAATTACTCAGATCTCCAATGATATTCAGTAAATTCAAGAATTTATATAAAAAATAAATTGTTTGTATGTATTGTGATGATTGAAAACATACCATACTTGCAATAATTGAATGTTTCAATCTAATGTTATGTTACTTTATGTGCAGATCGAACATGGAATGGTATGGTTACATTAGAAGCGAATTTTGAATTGAAATTATTGAATTGACTAAATATTAAAATAAAGTACAGATCTGGACCGTTTTTTTTTCACGCACAGTGTTTAATTTGTACTGGCATTTGTTTCAACTAACATAAGGGCACATGCTGCCACTTGAACTAGACAATATTTACCAATTCTCTAATAGCTACGAATATTCTCTTTTACTCAACGCGTAAGCCCACGTTTTGTTTCCAATGCTTGCTTCTTTATTATCTACTTAAGTAATAAAATGAGTCCGTAGTTCTTAATTGATTTAATTTACTTCGCAGCTCATTCTCTTTTGTCATGTAATCCATATACCGGTTTGAACCGTTATCACGAAACGGTCTAGACAAGCCCCCACTCTATCATATTTTTGCAGTATACTTTTGAATCTCTCGGTACACACTCCACACTGGGTGGCGCGCACGCATAGGTAGTATAGTTTGTGCAACGTATAGGTATATTATGATTAAACTATGGTTTGTGGTGGGGATGAGGCATGGAGGAAGGAGGAAAGAATGGGATGAGGGAATACGATTAGAGTCGTTTCGCGAAGACGGTTCCAACCGGTAAACAACTGTTGTTTTGAAATTTTCAATATTTTACTTGTATCACAAGCTCCTTTGGACAATCTCCATTTTTTTTATATTGAAAATTAAAAAGCGTGTTTAAGTTGTTTAATTTTGTTGCTGATCCCCAATATTAAGTATAACATACAGAGTTAGCCAAAATTACCGGAACACCTAAATAACTCTCCAACGGTAAGAAATTTCAAATAAAAATTCAAACAAAATCTTTTTTGACTTTAAACCATCCATTGTTCAAATATATTTTTAATATACTGGGGTGTTGATTTTATTATAGAAATTTCGTAAACATTTTTTTTTCAAATGGAACAGCCTGTATATTTCTACATTTTGTAATTTTATTTTTTTTATGCTAAACATCTTTTATTAAAATAATCTTTTTTATGAAATGCATCATTTTTGAGTTTTAAGCAATTATGTAATTAAAATCGGTCATAATTACCAGAACACCTCCATAGCTCTCCAACCGTACAAATTTCAAAAAGCATTCAAACAAACGTTTTTTGGCATTAAACAAGCTATCATTAATATATGCTTTTAATGTACAGAATGTTCATTTTATGGTGAAAATTTGGTAAACTTACTTAATACCCTGTATACTTTTACGTTTATAATTCTAGACTAATTCTAAACATTTTCATTGGAATCATTTTTTATAAGTTTCATACTTTTTTCGTTATAAGCAATTAATCAAAACTCCTGAACTTCAAATTAAGAATATTTTCCCACATACATACCAATTTATCTTAATCAAACGGATAAACTATGTCTTCTCGTTTGGTACCTTAATTTTATTAAATTTAGAAACTTTGGACATGTTACATCACGTATTAGACAATTTTTGCCTGCGACAGTTGGTGTCCACTCAAGTATCTACTGGTAGCCACATTGTGGTTATGTATTTTTACTTGACATTTACTCATTTTGCAAGCGATATCGCCAATCGTGCAAAACTGAAAGTTACCAAAAACTGCTTTCAATAAATTGATTTTATCAGAACACTGTTTTGGAAACTACTGGAAACTGTTTTAGAACTAAATAACATTTGATTTCAACAAGATGGTGCCCCGCCGCAGGACGGTGTCCAAGTGCAAAATTATTTAAATTCAATTTTTAGGTCGCCGGATTTGCAAATATTGGATTTTTCTATTTGGGGACACCTAAAGTCCAAGGTTTACACCAATAGGCCGCAAAATATTGATGCGTTGAAGCAGTGGATAGTGGACGAAGTTCAAAGTATTACTGTCGAACATTTAGAAAACTGTTTACGGGAATTTCTTGATAGGTTGCAGCATTGTCAAGCCGCTCAAGGATGGCTGTTTGAAAATTTAATTTAATTACTTTGTTATTTTTTCTTGAATTTGTTATTATTTATCCGTTCGGGCAACATAAATGTTTTAGAGTTTTGACTACTTGGTGATAACTAAAAAATGATGCAGATGATGCGATGTACAGGATATTCCATCTGCCATAATAAAATAAACAGCCTCTATATCAAAAGTATATTTAAGCAGAGCTTGTTTAAACATACGTTTTTACGGTTGGAGAACTATGTAGGTGTTCCGGTAATTATGAGTAATTTTAATTAATTGCTTATAACTCAAAAATACTGTATTCTTCAAGAAAATTATATCAATGAAAATTTTTTTGAATAAGTCTTTGAATTACAAAATGTAAAAATATACAAGGTGCTCCATTTCTAAAAAAAGTTTACGAAATTTCCATAATAAAATGAAAAACATATTTCAACGATAGCTTGTTTAAAGTCAAAAAACTTCGGAGAGTTATGTAGGTGTTCTGGTAATTTTGACTAATTTTAATTAATTGCTTAAAATTCAAAAATGGTGCATTTTATAAAAAGATTATTTTAATAAAAGATGTTTGGAATTAGTCCTAAAATTACAAAATGTAAAAATATACAGGGTGTTCCATTTGAAAAAAATGTTTATGAAATTTCTATAATAAAATGAACACCCTACAACCTATTGAAAATATGTTTGAACGATGGATTGCTTAAGGTAAAAAAACATTTGTTTGAATGTTTTATTGAAATTTCTTACCGTTGGGGAATTATTTGGGTGTAATTTTGGCTAACCCTGTATAATAGAGCAACCAAAATGTATCGCTTCGTTTGAAGAATATTATTCTGGGTAGAATTTGTGAGATTCCATTTAGAAAAAATTGAAATCGCGACACTAAGGTCAGGTGTCCACCGGATCGGGCCGATAAGATATATGAGTCGTCCGATAAATATCGTGCACATGTATTTTTATTGGAACCGGTTCATTGACACGATATTCATCGGGTATGACACACATCGTGTCAGTCACGGTTCCAATAGACTTGCCTGTCCACGATATTTATCGTACGACATAGATCGGGCCGATATTTATCGGCCCGATCCGGTGGATACCCTTAGTGTACCACGAAAATCTGTACTCTAAAAGCGAAATATTTACAGACTTTGAACTTCATAAAATATGGATGGTTCTAACAGGTACTACCACACGCTATATAGGATGATTCACACTAAACGGAAAATATCGTTCAATATAGGTCATAGTCAGAGGCCAGTTTTGACAATATGCAAATTTCCGGTAGCGCAAAATTGCAGAGGGTTAAGAAGCACCCTAAATTTTACAAAGTGTAAAAGGTAGATCACCAGAAGAAATGAGCACAAAAATTAAACTTTCACAGATCATTTTAAAAGAAGATGAGATGGCCATATTGTCTTCAAATAAAATATTAATTTAGCAGAATATTTAAGTTGTTTTTTATTCGGAAAACAATTTTATTTGTGCCGCGGGTGCAAATCGCCACTTCATTACCACAATGCTGTGCCGACTGCCGGTGACGAATTCACTACTTTTCCTTGAAAATACACCCCTCCACTAACACTGTCAGCGTAGTTATGGCTGATATTAGGCGGAAATATTTTCTTCTAAATTCGGTCATATTTAATTGTAATTTAAGTGTGTGTACGTGCTTACGCGTTTTCTGATGTAAAATAACTTTCATTAGCGCGGAGTACGCCTGTGAAACTAGGTCAGGCATCACACGATGATTTAACACATTTTTTAGTATCTAATACAAGCAGTTGACTACAATAATTTCATTGACACGCTTCCATAATAGGATCATTTTAGACTTTATTTTCTTTCGCAACCCATTGCCTATCTCTGGAGAACATTAACATATAGGCTTAGCCAAAATTACCGGAACAGGTAAATTATTCTCCAACCGTAAGAAATATACAGCCGTTCATTTTCTTTTGGAAAGTTGGCAACAATTCCTTTTTTATACAGGACGCCTTATATATTTGAACAATCTTTTAGTTCTAAGATTAATTCTAGCATTTTTTATAGGAATAAATTTTTTATGAATAAAACCAAGTCAGCGTTGAAATAAAAGCGTTCCTCCTTGTAAAATGTTTCTATAATTTCTTACTACCGGTTTCGGCTAGCCATCTTCAGGTAAGCAAAAATCAAGTAAATGATTCCAGTGCCTCTACTTGACATTTGCTTACCTGAAGATGGCAATTAGCCGAAACCGGTAGTAAGAAATTATTGAAACATTTTACAAGGAAGAACGTTTTTTATTTCAACGCTGACATTCACTACACACCTTGTAACGCTTCACGGAATCCCTCTATATTAACTAAGTGTTTTGGGTTTGAACAACTTTTCGTTCAAATATATTTTTAATGTACAGGATGTTTATTTTATTATGAAAATTAGCACACCTTTTTGTAACACAACACCCTATTTCTCTATTTTTTTAAATTCTGAAATACATTCTAAGAATTTTATGTAGTAATCATTTTTTATTAAATAGGCACATTATTTTTAAACAATTAATCAAAACTCCTGAACTTCAAATTGAGAACATTTATTTTAATGTGGCAGCTTGTACATTTAATTTAATTCTATTTAATTGTGTTGTTATATTCTCTTGATGTTTTTATCCGTTTAGTTAAAGTAGAAGTTTAGAAGTTTTGATTAAGTTTTTATAAATCAAAAATGATGAACTTTAAAAAAATATTTTCAACATAAAATTCTTAGAATTAAAAAATTTAAAAATACAGGATGATATTTTCATAACAAAATAAACAGCCTGTATAATAAAAATAAATTTGAACAAGAGGTTGTTTAAACACAAATCACGTCATTTAACAAACTTGTTAAATTTTAGGTTTCAGTCCTTCGCTCCTCAGCCACCCCACAAATTCAAATGGCACCCCCTACCTTGTGATACAAAGGGCACAGAATTATCAATTCAACCATGATAAAAAAATTAAATCGATCAATTGGTACTTAAGATAGACTAGATTAATGGCCACCATTATTTGCGTTTGCGAAGAGTTCGAAAACAGAATGTATTTTTGTCTAGCAATGGTGGCCATGTCGAACATGCCATAAATTAATTTCTTATTTTATTATTTATTTTAATTTTGTATTTCTTATGACTGTAAGTTAATTCAAAAGCGTATCCAATCCGCAATGTTTTGTTAATAATAATTGATTTCATACCTTCCATCCTCTGTGTAGTCTATCTTAAGAACCAATCGATCGATTTCATTTTTTCATCATGGTTGAGTAGAGAATTTTATGCCCTTTCAAATGATATCACAAGGTTGGGAGTGGTAGTTGAAAATTTGAAAAGGAGATGCGGGGGGGGGGTTAAGTCATGAAACCTAAAATTCTCTAGGTACAATTTTTGAACTTCCCCTTTAATATGTAAATCGACGTGTTTCCACTCAAAGCAATAATCGCATCAGCTCAAGAGTTATTAAGGGTCGAGTTATTTCATACCTTCCCATCTTCTGTGTAGTCATTTTAAGAACAAGTCGATCGATTTAATTTTTTATTTTTTTATTTCATAGTGGAGTAGAGAATGTTGTGCCCTTTCAAATGATGTATCACAAGGTAGGGGGTGCCATTTGAAATTTCAAAGTGGGGTGGCTGGGGGGTGAAGGGATGAAACCTAAAATTATCCAGGTACCATTTTTGAACTTTCCCCTCAATATCTAAATAGACGTGTTGCCACTCAAAGCAATAATCGCATCAGGTCAAGAATTATTATGGGTAGCTACTTTTGAAATGAACACACTGTATATTAAAAATATATTTAGACGATACCTTGTTTAAAATCAAAAAAACTATAGATTTTTTTTATTTCTATGTTTGGAGAATTATTTAGGTGTTCCGGTAATTTTAGCTATGACCCCATAGTTAAATAAAATGTAGATTGGAGAAGAGAAAATAATAAAACGTCTACTGGTTTGGTTGGTATATCGAGGCTATTTATTGATTTTAAAATATATTTTCAATACACGGATCTGTAGGGTACCTACTCCACACTATCCATTGTATTCCATCTCAGAACACTAGAACTTCTCGTCCCAATTTTATCGTATACAATTGTTTTAATTTCTTCATCTCGATCGTGGGAGACGAGACGGAAATACTATTTATTCGCTAGTTGTTCTTTTCACGGCTTGGCGAACTGCTACAGAATCTTCTACCCGCGGGCGATTGATTGTTTGTTCATTGTCTGTGTTTGGATAGCCCGCGGACTGATGGATAGGCTGGAAAGGGCGCTACTATCGAGTGCAGCAATCTATCCTGAACTTCCACCATCCTGGGGCACACTCAGGCGGCGCGCAGTACGCCGTTGATCATTACGAACCATTTTGCTGTGTTTGAATACCACTCGATGAGCCGTCTAGAAACTTCGAGCTATGTTGATTGGACACGTGCTGCTTCACAATTGAATCTTGATGACGGTCATAAGAGCTTTTATTCGCTGAGGTGTTTTTTATTTATGCGCTCTGTGTTGTGATACATGAAAAATCGTTGGCAAGACAAGTATGTGTGTATTACTTATTCATATTAGAAAAATAAATAGTTGCACCCTACATAGGAAGCAAAAGTATGTACCAGAGGTACTGTTAATGTCGCGATGTCCATAGAAGGTAGAATTTAATCAACTGTCTGGTTGCACGTTGGTTATATAACATACATACAGTGTGAAATGAATAGCGTATCGCCTTATTCAAATACATATGAAGCCCTCAACGAAATCAAAGTAAACAAAGTTCGGTCAAGTGCGAGGAAGTCGCGGGCCGAAATTTTTTCCACCAAATTTTATAATTTTCGTGCTCATTAAACAATTAAATTAGCAATTAAACTAATTTTATTTTCTGATTACGTTATTATTTTACGTTATGTACAGCCGTGGAAAATTCTATGGTAACACGCCCGCCGCTAGTGTACACGAAACGTAGGTCGGAGATTGTCGGTCGTCGTATACCTACCTGGTAGTCATAAAACCGAAGGGTCACTTCTGTTTCATTTCATTTTAA
This sequence comes from Melinopterus prodromus, assembly GCA_964023965.1. Lineage (NCBI taxonomy): Eukaryota > Metazoa > Arthropoda > Insecta > Coleoptera > Scarabaeidae > Melinopterus > Melinopterus prodromus. Next base: position 31,895,579 of record OZ030392.1, read on the forward strand.
GTTTTCTGTATATAGATGGTATGAATATGAGTTTCGTATTTATATAATATATTTTCGATATTCGGAGCGAAACTGCCGTTCGTAGCTAAAGATTGTTATTCGTTAATATTTTTGTTTCGATATGCACTTGCAGTATTATTTCATTTATACTAAAATACATAGTAACGTTAGTTATAATTGTAAACATTTTAATTAGGCACATATTAAAATACTTCATCATCATGGCTACGTCGGTGTATGCATCAAGGCAAACCGATTACTACATCCGATATACGCTGTCAATAATTTTTAAAGGAGGTAATTCCAGATAGGAAGTTCCTGTTAAGTGAAAAACTCATTTTTCTCGGTTTCTACTTTGTCGCAGACCGAAATAATATACTTTTATCTCAAAATGTTTTATATTTATTTAATTTACGTTATGGTAAGTAATGAAAATTGCACATAATTATGTATTCAACAAAAATAATATAAATATAACATGAGTATAGTATAGATAAAAATAATAGATAGAATAACATAACATAAATATATGTAATAACATGAAAACCCTACATAATAAATAATATAATTCAATTGATTATTTAATATTAAGGTAAATAACAATTTAATGATAATAAAATAATCAACAAAACCAATAGCACGCAAACATTTTAACAAAACACTTATATTTACAATACACGTATTCATACCCAATGCACTACAATAATGATTTTAATCATACAAAAGCAAACTTACCCAAATATTTAGTTCATTAGCGATATCTCCTTTGTTTCTGCCAAGTTCCCAAAGGGTGACGATTCTTGCACGATCTTCAATAGACAGGTGATAGGGCATTGTAACTCTTCGAAATTGTGTGTCGATGGCACAAAGTCACAACGTTATGTGATACATATTTTCAATATTTGCCTAATTTGCGGAAAGGCCAGCAAAAAAGCAAATTAAGGAACAAAACGCGACCCATAGTGTAATAAAAATACCTACCTTTGTGCTTGATCGTCCGGTAGGTCGGCCGCAATACAAAATATTATACAAGGAACTAGTGGACTTGAAACTTTTGCAATACGGCGAAAACGATTGAGTAACATAAATATAGATTGAAATTTCAATGATTTTATTATATAATTTTTTCAAAGTTATCTGCATATCGTTCTGATGTGATATCATTCATATTGGATTGTAAATCCTCCCTTTACATGTCACACATAAAAGAAAATTGTATGTGAATGTTATTATAGAACGTAAAGATATAATTTTAATAAACATAAAAATAACATTTTTAAAATTAAGCTAAAATGCTGAACAACACTGTAGTATCAGTTCTAAAGGGCATATCTGCAACAAAGTAGAAACCGGGACAAATACGATTTACAAATACATGCAAAAAATACATTAAATATTACAGTGCACTTTTGTCAGTTTCGGATATCGGAAACGAAATTCGATTTCATTCCATAGATACAGAAAAATAAAACGAAACGAAACAAAAGTGACCCTTTGGTTTTATGACTTTAGCCGGTAGGTATCCGACGACCGACAATCTCCGACCTACGTTTGGTGTACACTAGCGGCGGGCGTGTTACCATAGAATTTTCCATGGCTGTACATATATTGTGTACAGTCCAAAAATAGGTCCTTTTTTGCCGCTCCAGGGAGTCTACTCTCGTCATCTTTTTGAAGCGAATGCGTGACTTCTCGAAGGGTTTGGTGGACGGAGTGGGAATATCGGCGGTTGACCTGTGTTTGGAAAGTATATGCGTGGCGCGTGCGTTATTGTTCTTAGCGACAAGCAAACTTGCTCGTAGTTACGTACCACAGGGGAACCGCTGATATCCCCACACTGTCTCACCTAGCCTTCGAGAAGTCTTGCATTCGCTTTAAAAAGATGACGAGAGTAGACTACCAGGTCAGTTAATAGAAACGTGTGCTACATCTCTTCACAAAGTGATCACATATTTCTTCGCTTTATAGCTTAAAAAATAAAGTTTCTGATTTCATGTATGCCAGCTTTATTCTATCATCTAAAATTATATTTTGTAGAGTATTGTGTTGTTTGATATTGTGCTACGGTCTATATGATAGCTTCCACATCAAATTTTCAGCAGTGAAACAGAAAATCATATGGACAATGATGTGCTTAATGCTATTTGCTTACTACCAAAATGCAAAAACGTGTGTTTTTGGTCTTCAAAAATAATTCGGTTTTGATGAAATTTTGTTATAGCATGTCTTTTCATGCCTTAAATAAGCATACATTTTTTAATATACAAAACTCGAGATGTTTTTGAGATATTAAATTTTCAGTCAAAAACTATTGTTTTTTCAAAAATATATTCTGCGGGGACTAATTATCGTACATAGTTCTTCTTTGCTGATTTTATTTTTTTTTACATATACCTACTATTTGATTTAACAATAAAAATAATAGTTTCTATTTAACAACATGCTCAAAAATTCAAAAAACTTCAAAATGACTTTTCACAATTCTTTCAGCGTGTTTTAAATAGGGAGTATTAATTTTTATTGTTGTTTCAAAAAGTATAAGTAAAAGAAAACAAAATTAGCACCAGAAGAATTATGTACTATGAGACTTCACAACAGAATATGACTGAAAAAAATACTCAAAAACCCATGTTAATAAAATTTTGCCGCTATACAGAAATAACTGTCAAACTTGAAATAGGTTATGCAACATATATTTCGACTACAATCATTTACAATGTATTGGACATTATATAATCAAAACGAGACATATGGCATTTCTGAAATTTCACATTGAGAACCCTCTTATAACATGCGTTTACGTTCTATTACCATTGCTGGGTAAATGCGTTTTTGGTTTCGGCTTCCGCATCATTATGTAACTGAGGCATTAAAACCTTTTGTTCGCCACTATTAAACTTGGCATAAGTATGTTGACATTGACCGAAGTTAGCTATCGGGTTACTAGCACCTATTAAGCCACCGGCTCGCATAGGTATTCGCCGTTGAATACAATAGAGCTTCTAAGTCCATAGACGGGACACGCACCTCCATTCACCGTGGATCGGATGCCTTTATTTGGCTTCTATATTATGAAGACGTGAAGCCCGAGCTGTCCTGTACTGAAATCTTATCCTGGCGACAGACAGTATATTGGAACATTCACGTTCTAGTCAAGTCGGCAAATGGAACTGCGGCGGACGGATGGAATCCTCCAAGGAGACTCATCAACCAGACACAGACGTGTCTACGAGCCGACAGCAGCACAGTATAAATCTCCTTCGAGTTCCAACGAGTTCCCGTTTAGATTTTTCAGCGGAAGCACGAGTCTCACGTTTCCTAATGCAAACTTTTTCACGATCCGATTTTTTGTTGCATCTTAGTCTGATTGACAGTAATATTTTACAACAAATGCTCTCTTATTTTAAAGATTAGCATTTTCAAACCAAAGTGCAAAAATCCTAATTATCTATTTCTGTATTATATTGATGAAGTAGTCCTCGCGATAGGCAAAATTATGAGAAAATGAATCCTTGTCCATATTATTTATGCGACGACGATGACGATGACCAGGATGTCAATGTACTTTTGGTCGACGCCACCAGCTGTTTGGACTGTTCGTGACATAGGTAATTGTTGAAAATTGAAGAAAAGAAAAGTTTATTTTTTAAAATTTGAATGTTGAAACTTCAAACGATAGGTAATTCTGTAATAATAATAAAAACAAGAAAATATATACATAATTTTCTAATTTAACAACATTACAAAATTCAAAAACAGTTGGGGAAAGTACAAATACTGTAATATCAACAGCATACAAAGGGCCATCGGATAATACCTTGAGTTCTCGCACCAGCATTCAAAGGGTCAGCAGGGAGGACTCTGTGCTATGTCACCAGCATTCAAAGGGCCAGCAGAAATAGACTGATTTCCAGAGGGAAATGCTCGGGCTTAAATTCCGTCAAAACAAAACCCCCACTATTCACGAATCAAGTCTGTCTGGCTGGTCGGTCGACGTCGTTAAAAACATAAGAGTTCTTCACATACCAAACCACTCTAGGACCTAATTTACGTATCGGACGTTCAGACAAGTTTACAAATTTACAAAAGCAGGATTCTCCAAAATAAATGCACACAATTAAAAGTTATACAATCAATAAAAACGTATTACTAACAGAATAAATATGCATTTCTTTATGACGGAGTTTCGTTACAAAGAGAGTAAACAATTTTAATTATACCTTTTATCTTATGAGTTAGCACGACAAAGACTAACATATTACTATATGTCAGCGTTGAAATAAAAAGCGTTCTTCCATGTAAAATATATTATTTTATTATTATTTTACTTTTTTTATTTCAACTCTGACATTCGATACACACCTTCTAACGCTTCACGGAATCCCTCTACATATTACTATATGACACGTTTGAAAAAGTTGGAAATTATAAGTACCAAGTTGCATAGGAAATTGTCAAAATCTCGATAACTGTAATACATTGCATATCTAATGATATGTTTGGTTAAATAGGTTCTAAATGACCTCTCCCAAAATTTTATACCAAACAACCACTGATGTTCTCGTTGCATTCTAAAGACTATAGTATAGACCATAAGATGGGCTACGCTATATCTTGTACTCATAAATAACAGGTACCGGGTATGCATACTAGGGTTGTAACGGAAGTGACCTGCTTCTGCGGAAGTGAACACGGAAGCGGAAGTAGTAGAACATTTATTATAGAAACACAATAGTAAACACGGAAATAATATCAAACTACTAGAAACGAACAAACCTTATTTGCTTAAAAAATACAAACTTAATAGTTAGTCTACATTGCAACAAAACAACAACGACAGTTAATCCAAAAAGTGTTCATACATCATACAAAATTGAGAAATGCAAGAAGTTGCAAAATTAAATTACTCATTTTCCTGTGTTGTACGATGACTTATGGAACTGTATGTTTAAAAAAACAGCAAAAATGTTATTGCCGCTTTGCTATCCAACTTAAAAACGGAAAAAAACATGGCTAAAAATAAAAATGCTGGCAGTAAACAACAGAAAGCTTTAGCGTTAATCAGTATCAAACGTAACCGTCAACGTCGGAAATGTTTTACTTTTTGCCTATCCCGAATATCAAAACCTGTATGTATCAGAATAAAATCATTTCGTAAACATCTTTTAAAAAGTTTCTTTAGTTTCTTTGTCTTAGAAACATACTATAAGACTTAGCTATTACGTTCCTGTCTTTTAATACTGATGCTTTGGGTAGCACTCTCTTTAGATTCATCGTCGGCGTCTACACATTCACAAATGTGTAGTTCAGATATGCGTTCATTATCGCCAATATCTCTATATAATTCTGAAATTTCAACGACGATCTACCGCAGAATAGTTTCAGCACCGCGGATAACTTGCAAGTTGTAAATAAGCTCTGAGATAAAGTGTCAGAATATAATGTCTCACTTTATATCAGCTTTGTGGGTTACAAAAACGCCTTTGATATGTTAGACCACTCTTACATGTTCAGGGCACTGGAGTGTGCTGGATTGCAAGTAGGGTATGTAAACATCTTTAAGAGGAACTACAGGAATTATAATACAAGGATTCGTACTAACGTGACAGGTCCATCGCTTACAACTAAATGGGCTGCCCTTCAGGAACTTGCAAATTACCAACGATCTGCTGATCTGTTTATCTTCTCCAGACCAGCTGCGGCTATGCTTCAAGAACTTACTTCAGAAAGCAATGAAGCAATACCAAAATTCAAGGTGATGACTAATAGACGCCATCATCCATTAACACAGAACCTTGACTACGTTGGAGAGTACACCAGTTTTCTTCCATAACCGTATAGATTACAACGTAGTGCAGCTTCAGCCTGGGCAAAGAATGGTCGCTGCAGAGAGTAGAGAGTATATCAGGAAAAGAATAAAGAAGTTGCCACTGAAAATGGATCGTATCATGTTAAACATCCCACAAGAAGAATGAATCCTAAACACGTATTAGACAACTAACAAAGTTGAGCCATGTTCTGGCTACCGAAAAACAACTGAAATTGAGCGGGGTGGGACACCTGACAAGACTACCTAAGTCAAAACTTCTGGCTAAGACTAATAACTGATTGAACGGCATTGCATCATAAACGGAGAAGAGGTAGACAGAAGAGAGTTATTATTATTATTAGTGAGGAATGTCTATTGTAACAGCAGGGTGACACTTCATTTATACTTCTATGGTGGTTTCTGTTGGAACCCCTATTACTTTACTACCAATGGTGTATTTTAGTTGATAAAATCACAGAAAAATGAATTCAAATATATTAACAGGTGTTTTTGCACTTACTTCAAGTCCAACAGTCTTGCACTCAAGGTGCAAATTATGTAAATGCCAATTGACCGCGTTAATCTTTTTCCTTTGCTACGTAAACCACAAATTACAGTATGGATCTACTGAAATTCCGAGAACTGTTTTAAACCATGATGTTCTCCCTCGACGGCTATGCTGATTAATGGTAATTAAGCCAGCTAACAAGTGTTGGTTGGCTATAATTAACAGAGCATCAAGAAGACCACTCGATCCTTCTACACCGCAAACCAGGTCAAAAATGAGATCAATCTTTGAATATCTATAATACGCCTACAATATACACGGTGAGTTATTCGATAATTAGTTATTCGATAATTAATAAACCGCTTGAGAAAGAAAAAATTATTTTATATAAAAGTTGTTTGACTCGCCATTTTCTATAACGTAAATTATTGTTATTTATACAGGGTGTTGCGTTTAGGTGTGCCGGAAAACATGTACATTTTTTAAATAGAACGTCCTGTATATTTTATTATATTATGAATACTACTAAATTTGTTTATCCAACGGTGTATGTTGTTAAGTCACCGCGTTAATAGTTCGAGAGATATTCATCTGTTTTTTCCAAAATATGTCCGTTGCAGGATCTTTTTAAAAACTATGTAAAAGCGACATTTTTGCCGATTTTGCCTATAAAATATCTGAGACAATAGTCAAAGCCAGTAGTTAGATGATAGTATCCAAAGATATTCATTGAACTTACTAAATTTTGATGATTTCCATGTTTTTTCTCGAGTTTTTTAAATGGGATACCGTATATAATATGGGTTGGCTATAATAACCCTTTATTTCGCTCCAATTTACATTTAGTATGTCATACACCAAATGTTACTATTTTTTGTGATATTTGCAATTTAACGAAAATGTAATGCAATTGTAAATTTTTATATTGCTGTGAATAAGGTACTTGCTAAAAAAGTCTTCAAGTGGCGATAGAAGAGATAATTTAAAAGCGATTTAACCAGCTTGGTCCTTATACAAAGTATTACCGTTATCAACATATTACCAATTTTATTTGAAATTTTGTAAGTATATTTTGCCGTCTATCGTGTGGCAACCGAACACGCGATTTAAACATTTCAAATTACTGCTAAAGTAAACCCTAAACCATGTACTTTTAGGTTAACTAACGTGAAAATTTGTTGACTTCTGAGTGTTGAAAATCAGATTTTCTTTGATGTGATTTATGTGCTCACACACAAAAACAAAATATGCAACAAAAGCAAACTGATAAGCTCTTTATATTCAGATTTTCATTCATAGCAAAAAAAAACTATTAAAACCCACTTTCCGTTCACATTATCAAAATTACTCATACTATCATTCATATTATCGCAATTTTAAATTCACAAAAATAAACATTTTTAAACCAATTAACATTAGTATGTAGATAATGTTGGTTGTTTTTTTGTACTGAATACAAAACCGCTTTCAAACGAAGCTAATCAAGACAGGTTTTAGCGTTTTTGTTTAATTTTGTGTATGAGCGTACTATCGTGGCCATATATTATGTCCCCTCTTTTGAATCCATTTTCTCGCAAATCTACGGGCGAAAAAAATTAAAAAAATTCTGATGCTGTCCATGATTAATATGCTACAACTCATAAAAATTAGAAAGCTGTATATGTTGGCATTTTTCCGATTTTTCCAAATTAAGACGAATTGGCGATGTTTTTGCCCCGTAAATTTTATTCGTTTAACTTTAGCAATTAATTACTCCGGAAATAATATATAGATTTCAACGAATTAAAAAGTAAAATCACCAGCGGTATGCTAGTTTTCAATGTGCACTTTTGTAAAATCATTGGATTAGTGGTTGACCCACAAAAAGCCAGCAATTCCGTTATTAGAAGAGCTAGAATAATGAAATATAGACTATAGGCTACCCACTAATCTTATTACATAATCATTGCTTATCTTGCATTTTCCCTACAAAAGTTGAAGCATCTCATGATTGCTGCAATTGACGCGGCGCTCTTCGGTCTTTCGGGCGAGTGGGGGAAGGTGTCGACAGCGACGCTGCAAGTAGTGGCGGATCGCACGTGCATTAGTTACTAGGAGAACAGTGTTTACGGACACAATACCTATAACGACACGGCGATTATGCCTCGCCAAAGAAATTTGGATATCCGGCGACAGATTACCGAATTAAAAAATAATGGCAAAATGAGTCAATAAGATAACAGAACCACGAACAGGCATTTGGATGTCCCATGGAAATTGTTGGCAATTTAAATCGGGTTTCTGCATTAGCATTTAAAATAAATGAACGATCTGCAAAATAATCTATGTGTCTACAAATTTATGATGCTAAATTTATAAAAGTTTTTTGACATTTCTAAGTTTTATACGCTCAGACCTGACTTTTGTAATATATGTAATATATCAAGAGTTGTATTTATTTTATATTGTTTGTGCATGTATTTAAATATTATTAATAAATAAACTGTTGAAGCTGTTATAATAGTTTAATTAGGTATTTGTATAACAAAATCGGGAATACTTTTTAAATATTTTTTGGGTTTATCAAGCAAACTTAATTTAGTATTCACCACTAATCAGAAAATCTGGTAACTCCATATTATTAGATCTATCCGCTTCCATCCAAATCTTGTTTACAACCTTATTGTATAAAACTGAAAAAAACATAAATGCCAATGGATAGAAGAGATTTCTCTTGTACCGGGTCACATATTATAATCAAAGTATTGCAAAAATTAAGAATTTAATCGTTAGTTAAAATTACTACCTTGACAAGTTATCGTTCTTTTTGTGTATTGATAATAAGCTGCCCCGGTTCTCTCAGCTGTGTCGGTTCTCTCCGACATGACAGCAACGCTAACGCCTCCCTTCCCCGCAGCACCCCAAAGGCCGTAGACCGTCGGAATTCACGCGGAATTTCAGCACGATCTTTTGTGTGAAAAATGCAAGATAAACATGATTATGTATGATTATGTAATAAACTTTAAACTTATGAATTATTGGGTAGCCTATAGTCTATATTTCATTATTCTAGCTCTTCTAATAACGGAATTGCTGGTATTGCATAATGTAGCTTTTTGTGGGTCAACCACTAATCCAATGATTTTACAAAAATGCGCATTGAAAACTAGCATTCCGCAGGTTATTTTGCTTTTTAATTTGTTGAAATCTATCGATTATTTCTGGAGTAATTAATTGCTAAAGTTAAACGAATAAAATCGACGGGGCAAATTCTTCTTAATTTGTAAAAATCGGGAAAACGCCAACATATACAGCTTTTTATGAGTTGTAGCATATTAATCAAGGACAGCATCAGAATTTTTTCAAATTTTTTCGCCCCTAGTTCTGCGAGAAAATCGACGTCAAAAGAAGGGACATAATATATGGCCACGGTAGTACATATTATTACAATGAAATGTCTCCGCACAATTTTCACCAAGTGAACAATTTTTCACGATATTTCTTCTAAATTGTAAATGTTTCAATGGAGAAACCCAAAGAAGAGACCATAACTCATACTGTAGCTACATACTGGTTACCACTGGCGCGATGTTACTTCTAGTCTTAGAATCTGAGGATGTTGTGACAGAAGCACCAAATTGGCGACATTAGTCAATCTGATTATGGTGTCCTTTTTGTGTTTTCTCAATTGAGCTTGCATCTTGCCCCTCGGCGATACCGTACTGATGAAGACTAATAGGTCCGAAACACGTGTATACGGTTGCTTGTTTGATGCCGGATATGCCCGATAATTACCTTCTACTATATATATTTCACCGCCGATAAACCAACTTTCTAGAACGTAAAAATAGTTTAGTTATTTTAACATTGACTTTAACATTTATGAAATATATCCGCAGTTCTAAATCTGTTGTCTCGTTAGCATAAAAAATAATTGTTTACATAATGGTGGCATAATGTAATCCGTGATGCGCCTAAGTTGAGTCTAAGTTCAAGGCTTTCCCATGCGCTCTTTTTTCTACAGCGCCGGTTTTACGTTGAGAAAGGGGAAAGCGGTCGTGTTTTTGTTTATAACGTCGTGAAACGGTATGAAATTGTGCTGTCTTCGGTGGTCTGGGTTTTGTGCGAATTTTATCGTGGATTGCGGTTTGTCGGGCGCGATCGCCAATGTTGGGAACCGGCCAGTTCGTGCACTATTGTTTTTAACCGTTGTCGACGGATCTAAACAATATGGAAGGATTTTAGTTGCATTGTCAGTCTTTTATCAATCTCTCTTCCTAAAAGTGTATACAGAGCATCATGCGAATATGAGAATGTCTGCATATTGTCGATCGTAGATCATTTATTATTATTATTTTAGTCAATATGACTAAACATTATGATACAGACGTTAATTTTCTAAGATAGAGGCATACCCACTTATTTTGTCAATAAAATGTGTAGTTTTCAAGAAAAATTTAATACAAAATATCAGTGTAATGCACAAACGTAAAAGTATGTCATATTTTACTCAATCTTACTAAAATTCACCCCACAATTTTTTTTCTAGTAAATTTATCGATACGGATTTTACAATAATAATAAATACTTTTTCGTTTGTAAAATTAGCGTCTTTATGATTTTTTATGCATAATAAGCTATGCAGTAATATCAAAATAATGAGATTTTTTTTAACAGAAACGCTCATGATTTTTTGCCTTTTCTATAAACATGTGTAGATTTCAGCTTAATCGCTACTTTTGGTATATTGATTTCCGGGTGGAAACCGCGTTGAGGACTTTGAAGCAGTCGACGTTTCCTACTTTTGTTTCGCAAATATGCAAAAATCAAGTCTAGTTTTTTCCCCGACCCACATACCATAACTCAGCGTTTTTCTACCGGGGTTCCGCGAGATATCGTCAGGTCGGTTCATGGGCACAATATTTACTAACTTCACGTGACTAGATTATCTGTTACATAATAACAAAATAATCCTTAGATAACAACTGCTGGCAGAATAAGTGGTCAAAATCTATCAATAATTGTTATCAATAATTTCCCCTATCCAAGATGACACCTAACAAAATGAACCTACAATTTGAATTTGCTGCTCATAATGGACTTAAGGATAAGATCAGGATTGTGGGTTGTAGATTTCAATATGATCTTACTGTCCTGATTAGATCACTAATCTATTGCTAGACACGCTCTGAGCATCTGTGACAGAAATTGTGGCATTCATAGGACAATTCATAGGAAATAAATACAGACGGATTTGCAATACTTGTCAAACATTTATTTGGCAAATCACACGAAAGCAATAATAATAAATGCTTTGTTTCCGAAAATGCGGACTATAAACTGAAATTGAATATAGAGTGAAATTCAATATTTCGTGAAGGCATTTAATTTTAAAAAATAATTAAATTAAAAATAAACAAACACTTATAAAAAAAATTCCACTGCAAAAATATTAAAACTTTACATTTTTTACTTCAAATTTGGTGTTTCAGCATACAATTTTCGCCTGGTGCTATAATTATCTTGTATTTTTGCAGTTTTCAACATTGGGTACATATGAGCACGCTTTTTGTTATTTTCTTTTTTAATTCCTAATATGCTAGTGTATTATATTCTCTTCTATAGAAATCTAGGGTGTTTATTCACAAACTATTTTCAGAACATAAATGTCAATCTGACTAAATGTTTTTTTATTATTTATTTTTCATTGCCTTAAAAAATTTGTAATGTTAACAAACCCGGATTTTAAACGGAGCGAATTAGCGAGGTTAAAAAGTTTCTTAGAATCCGTTTAGAAGTTTCTAATATTATCTTTGTATCCTAGGTCCATATGAAACTTTTTACTCAGAATAAATATTTCTTAGTTTTTGTATTCATTTTAATTTTAATAATTATTAATGCATTTATATAATTATTGTAAAAATTACAGTTTGTACTCTTCATTTATATATCTTTTACCTTGGTCAAAGAAATACGTCTGTGACCAAGTGCGGTTCGCATCGAAACGTCAGATCAAGTTTTTAATATGTTGGTTTACTGTTTAATTTAATGTGAACGTGTAAACATTTTAATCAAAGCCTTTAACCCCAATTTAATAAACAATTTTTGAACGAAAGTTGTGTATTTGATAGTGATAGTGATTCTAGTGATTCTAGATAAGTGATTCTAGTGATATAAGCCCTGAGCAGCTTGACAATGCCCCAATTCCCGTAAACAGTTTTCTATATGTTCGACAGTAATACTCTGAACTTCGTCCACTATCCTCTGCTTCAACATGGCTTCAACGCATCAATATTTGGCGGCCTATTGGTGTAAACCTTGGACTTAGGTGTCCCCAAATAGAAAAATCAAATATTTGCAAATCCGGCGACCTAGGTACCCATTCAATGGATCCTCTCCTCAATGGATCCACCTCTGCAGAACAATTGAATTTAAATAATTTCGCACTTGGACACCGTAATGCGGCGATGCACCATCTTGTTGAAACCAAATGTTACTTAGTTCTAACACAGTTTTCAGTAGTTTCCAAAACTGTGTTCTGATAAAATCAATTTATTGCAAGCAGTTTTTGCTTTCAGTTTTGCACGATTCGCGATATCGCTTGCAAAATAAGTAAATGTCAAGTAAAAATACATAACCCTCAATGTGGCTACCAGTAGACACTTAAGTAGACACCAACTGTCGCAGGCAAAAATTGTCTAATACGTGTTATATTAATGTACCAAAGAAGAAAAAAACAGTTCATCAGTTTGATTAAGATAAATTGGTATGTATGTGGGAAAATATTCTTAATTTGAAGTTCTGGAGTTTTGCTTAATTGCTTATAAATAAAAAATTGTGAAACTTAAAAAAATGATACCAATAAAAAATGTTTAGAATTAGTCTTAGAAATATAAATGTAAAAATATACAGGGTTTAAAAAAGAAACGCTTACCAAATTTTCATGATAAAATGAACCACCTGTATATGAAAAATATATTTTAATGATAGCTTGTTTAATGTCAAAAAACGTTTCTTTGAATGTTTTTTGATTTTTTTACGGTTGGAGTGTTATGTAGGTGTTCTGGTAATTTTGACTGATTTTAATTAATTGCTTAAAACTCAAAAATGATGCATTTTATAAAAAGATTATTTTAATAAAAAATGTTTAGAATTAGTCCTAAAATTACAAAATGTAAAAATATACAGGGAGTTCCATTTGAAAAAAAAATGTTATGAAATTTCTATAATAAAATGAGCATCCTGTATATTAAAAATATATTTGAACGATGGATTGTTTAAAGTCAAAAAGCTTTTGTCTGAATTTTTTTTTTGAAATTTCTTACCGTTGAAGAATTATTTAGGTATTCCGGTAATTTTGGCTAACCCTGTATATTAGTGAGAAAAACTGAAACAGATGTTTTGTGAAGGTAATGAGACACTCAATTGCAGTAGATAATTAGCCTAATTAAACACTCTTTCGAGCAAAATTGCTGGGTACATTGAGGAAGTGGTGGACTCCACTTGTTTCCTTCTTACAGCAATACTAAAACCTTATGGTATTGATCGTCAGAATACATAATACGACCACGGATCGCAAGTCTGCCCATCGATGTAATCCAATTTTATGTATTGCATTAACTTCATTACCTCTACTTTCCACGAATACACCGCTATGATACCTGTAATACAACCGTTATTAATTAATTATTATGCGCGGGGAAGATGCAAATTTAGCAGAATACGTTCATGCGAGGAATCTCGTTCGGTGTTATTATGTCGACAATTAACTCTGTGTTCTATAAGGACCGGTTCAATGTGTTTATAAGGAAATAACTAAAATTATTACTGGTGTAACGGACACTATTATTAATTGGTTTTATGGTTTATATCTAGTGCATCAGATAACACAGGCCAGCTAAATTTTTACCGCATCAACGTTTTCCTTGGTATTAAATACACCAGCTTCAATTAAAATTCGTTGCATGGTGTTACACATATGTATCAATATTATAAACGATGTGATTCAGCGTGATAAGTAAATTAGACATGGCGTAATTCTCGTAAATTTTAATATTTTCGAAAGTACTTTGAGAATCAAATGTTTTTTATATAACGTACAAGTTTTTATATAAAACACAAGTTTCATTAAAATCGAAGAACCACATGCAGATCCTGATATTTCTAAAGTCAATTTCGAATCTTGATTGAGGAGTACCTAATCGTGCAAAACGCGTTAAATCCACCATACACGTTTTTGACGTTTTTACACGTAAATTCTATATAATTCGGTGGTGCTCTATCGATCCACGTGCTTAGATTCAAGCTCCGTTTTTTAACCCAAATCAAGCCTGAAGTAAATGGTTGCATTCTAAATCTGTTAGGGTTAAATCTGTTATCCTAGTGTGGTGTCTTTAAAAAGACTGCGTTTTTAGGATTTAATTCAGTAAAAATGAAAAAATCTGATGTGGTCAGGCACATGACTTTATCATACAACATATAAAATTAATAGTTTTGCTGCATGAGATTCTATTTGATCGAGATCGATCGTGGTTGCATTAAAATAAAACGAATTGGCCAGGATTTGACAGATATTGACAGTAGGTATTGTCAAAAAAATCAGCCTTTGACACTACTACTGTCATTAGAATAAAAATATCTGGCATATCCTGGCTAACTTTATATTAATGCAGACACGATTTCGATGAAATAGAATTTGCTCCTGCAGCTAAACTATTAATTTTACCAAAAAACGTTATAGACATAAGTTATACAAAATTTCCTCTACTTTAATTTATTATTTAACTATTTTGACGAAATTACAGAAATGGCAGCTTATTTGCTAAATCCTTGAAAAATGCTTAGAGGTGACAGCCAGTTCCTTTGGACCCTTTTGAATCAAAAGCTTTTCAGCTCTAAGTTTGGCCATAAAACTTCTAAGTATGAACTTTCGTCCCGATACCTTTAGTAGTTTCTCCGGAATCGTCGTCACAAAAATCGCGTACACACATACATACACATTACACATACACACACACACAGAATTTTTTTGTACCTTGGTCAAAAATGATCAGGTGACCCAAAAAGAAATGAATTTATAATTTTTTTTCTGCACGATTACAATACTTCATCATACTGGATATGATGAAGTAAAAAAAACTTATTAACAGATTTTAATAAGAATAAATTTGAATTTTATTAAGCAAATATTTTCATGAGTTAAACGCCTTTGTTCTCAACTCATTTATTCGTTTGTACCAAATAAATATTGAAATTAAATATACTGGGTTAGTAAAAATTACCGGAACACCTACATAATTCTCCAACTGGAAAGAATTTCAACAAATTTTACAAATAAAATATGTTTTTCTTTAGACAAGCTATAGTTTAAATATATTTTTATAATACACCCTGTTTATTCAAAAAATTAATCCTAGGATTACAAAAATTATAAATATACAGAGTGTTCTATTTGAAAAGGAACAGGTCAACAAATTTCCAGAATAAAATTGATTTTATTCTGGAATTTTGGTAACCTGTTCAGGTGTTCGGCTGGTTTAGAACAAAACAACTTTTATTTGAAAATTTTTTTAAATTCTTTATTGTCGGAGAATCAATTAGGTGTTTTTTAAAATTTAAATTTGACATTTAATATCCTTTTCTTTTAAAAAAGAACAGCTTCCAATTTTTTGTAGATATGATTTTTTAAATAAAATGCTTCATTTTTTAGTTTTATGCAGTTAATGAAAACTCCCACATAAATACACATTTCTTTTAACTTGGCAGTTTGAACATTTAATTTATTTCTATTTCGTTGTTTTGTTATTATTACTTCTTCTTGTAACTTAAATCCTGTATATTTATCTGTTGTGTATTATCTACATTGTTGGTAATTGTTCTTTTTGGTGTTGTTTCAGGTGAGATTCTTATACTACAATCCGATTAAAGCGCGGTAAGTTTGTTGTGTAACAGCTAATAAGTGCAAGGCAAGTACAAGGGCACCGCCCGGGGTAGCTTTTGCCTATATTTTTAAAGTGTGAAAAAAAAACTTAAATTATTACATCAGTCTGTCGCTTTGGGATATCAAGTTGGGAACGAAAGTTGAGTGGGCGCAAGAGGGGATTGAAGTGGCGCACAAAATTGCACTTTTTGCACATTGACGGTAAAATAATCTGGTTGAGTTTGAATGATTATTTATTCTTAAATACATTCCCATATAGTAATCTTCCCGATGCCAGACTGAAATTCCGCTGGCGGCAACTCCCTAGTCCAAGAGCCAGGAACGGATTTTACGCCATAGAGAATGGGGCTAAAAATGTCATAATCTGTTCCTTGCAAACTAACAATAAGATAATCGCAAGTCTGGCAAGCGTCCGGGGTGCTCTTTGTCGCATATTTAAAGGGTAAAAAAATTATTATATTATTATTTGTCGCTTTGGGATATCAATGTTGAGAATGGGTGAGGACTTTTGGGTCGGGGGGTGTTTCCCCCGGATATTATATCAATCCCAACTTTATTATTTTACTATAAATGTTCTTTTTGGCCACTTTTGGCCCCCTCTTGCACCCACCTATTGGTGTGACGGTTTTTTTCTTCACTCCAAACGTTCTCAAGTTTATCAATCAATATAATTTATCTAAATATTATTTCACCCTTCTAGAATATAGGGCGCAAAATCCACCCCCGGACGGTTGCTAGACTTGGGATTACCTTATTGGTACGCTACAAGGGATTATGAAAGTAACAAAAGTAGCCCTTGGACCATTACTTAAAAATTCGTAAAAATATTTAGTCATAGCATTGTGTTACTTATTGTTTAAAGTATATATAGAAAAATAGAAAAAAAACAACCTAAACTATAAAAAGTGTAACCTCTTCAGTGAATGATAACAACAATTGGACTGTCGTGCAATAAACTATAAACTGGAAAACAAGAAAATTTCGTGAAACCCGATAAATGTGCTGAAAACTTCTAATTACTAGATAAAAAGTGCGGCACTTTAGCTTTCTGGTAAATAATTTTTTGGAAACTTTAAATCAAATAAAGTTGAAAATTATATTACATGAATAATATAGTACCTACCGGAAAAATGTGCTTCATATACATGCTAGAGTTGCAGATTATAAATATATGACGAAATTGTTCAAAATCTTATATTTACCTTAATATACAGTGTGTTTTTTGCTTTTTTCCATTTACTTTGATATTGTTACATTATAAGGAGTAACCACGTATTTAATGTAGCTGTGCCTGTATTTGGGGCTATAGCAGATACACAAGCTTTCCCGAAGGAAATAAAACGCTCATATTTTACTTAGACTCGTATGACAATATCGCAGGAGGTTTTGCATGTGAAGAGAGCGATTAGTTAGTAATATGGTGATAGCAATATGCTATTTTTTTTTAATTAAGAAAAGAAGAATGAATCGGATAAAGGGTGTTACACTCTATACAAGTCCAAACTGTATATAAGATATTTGGTGAAGATAGTAGCGACTAGAGAATTCCAATACTATTGACTTAACTATTGTTGATTTTTGCTATCCATATAATGTCATATAGCGCAAAAAATGGCCCAATAGAATAATATTTAGGTCTCCCGCAGGTGGCCTAAAGTTTATGATTTTCTTTAAAAATTCGATTTTTCGTATTTTTTTAATGAAATATTTTAGTGAACTGTTTCAAAGCCCACAAGTCGCACATGATAAAAAATTAATGACAAATAAACTTTTATGTTGAATGGTCCATATTGCAAGGTTGTATTATAAAATAAAAAACAAAACAGGTATAAAGCTTCTTAATCGTTGTTTTATTGAAAATTATTTCTATATAGGGGACATGTTTCGGACCTCAGTCCATCCTCAGCCCTAAATCTACAAGTAAATACATCAAATTGTATCAATAGAACATAATAATAGACTAACAAAATTAGGTCATTTTTCTAAAAATTGTATGCTATTATTTGCAAAATTGTAGACGATCTACATGTTGCATTAGAGTAATATATTTTTGTATATGGTAATTTCACACCTTATTGTTAATGTTGTTGTATTTGAAAAAGAAAAATCACTTATCTTTCACTGAAAAAAAAAAAAAATCTAATTCTCAAAGAAAATTATAAACCTTAGGCCTGCTGTGAGCGACCTAAATATTTTTCAATTGGGCCAATTTTTATTGTAGAATATGTAGGTCCATAGGGACAACTTTTTATCAAAATAGAAATTTTGAATTCGAAAGAAACGTTTTTTTTTTCAATACACCCTAATATATAATTTCGGATAATTTTAGGATAGAATACACGGCTAGCTTGATTTTAACGGAGCGTGAACGGTAAGATTCTCTATGCGCATTCTTAACGGAATTAGCGAACCAACATCGCCATCTGTTGGCACGCGAACAGTTAAGATTAGCATGTCGTCCGCGACGCGCATTTGCGTGATTAAATGTGAGATATGGGCAACGGCAGATAGGCCACCTGTCGGATTAATTTCCGGAAAATCTGCCTCCAATTCCTGTTTCACACCTATTATTCATTGGTGGGTCACGCACGCACATTGCAGACTGAACTTGACAAGTACTATGTAGATACTTGACGTCTTTCTTGTTGTGTGAACATGAACAGATTGTCTATTCATATTTAAATCGCTCTATTCACAACTAAATACACTAGACCATCAATAATCCTAACGTGGGTAATCCGAACGATCGCTAATCCGAACGCTCAAAAAGAAATAATACTGAAGTAAATTACAGACAAACCGAGGGAAACGCAATTTTTGTCGATTCTTGTTTACAGAAACATATTGCTTTTGTATCTATCTTGTCTCCAATAGTCGTATGTGCTACTATTTAGCTGCAATATTCGATAATCCGATAATCCACCTTCGGTCCCAATTAGTTCGGATTATCGACGCTCTACTGTAAATATCACATCAAATATGGGGGGGCTGATGATTATATAGGTAATATCAAATATCATCAAACGTATTTTGCCCGATGCATGTGTTTTATTTATTACATAATACCATAATATCACATAATATATCACGTCTACTAATATGAAATGAAAACATTTTGCAAACCGGCCCGTGCCGCCAATTATAAAATTTTCCTGATTAATGTACTACGCGCGACAAAATGGTCTACAGCTAATTTTTACATCATATACCTAAGTTATAAGTTTTTTATTTGTCACGTTGACAGTTCTTCAAACTTCAAATTCGAATAAGACTTCAAATACCGCCGAATGTCTATATTAATTAATAATACTATAGTCGAGCCAATATTAGTAAAGGGCTATAAGCAAAGGAGGACAACATTATCTGTCAAATTAAAAAAAAATTACGATACTATGGGACAGCCGTCGCACGTCAAAAAATTTTCGGGGAATCAAAAGATTGAGTAGTTGAATTAATCAGCACTCATTCTTGGATTAAACATGCACCTACTTCGTTTAAATATGAACAATATGAACATGTTATTAAGAAAGCAATAATATTTTACATGGAACTCAGTTAACGCACCTAAACAAGAATATTGTTATTTTTCAACTAGAGAAGGGCCCCTTGTAGTCTCTTTCCACCAATACCTACCATCTAGGAGTCCCCTATTACAACGAGACTACTAAAGGCTCAATCTATCGGCATTCTACACATGTTCAAAACAATGACTTTTTAAATCAAACGAATAAATAAATAAATAAATAATTTAACTCACAAAAAAGAAACAAAACAGTAATTTTATAACAAACGAAGTTAATAGGGGCCAAGTCAATGTTCCTATATAAGGCAGTATTGTTTTTCATTGGCCCCTTTCTTGAGAAAAGTAACAAAACAAAATTAATGTGAATACAAAAGAAAAACAAAATTACACTACACACCTCATAGAGGAATATTTAGCCGCCACCTACACCTCCTGCAAGACACTCAATTAAATTGAATATAACATTCATTTATTTATCGACCACCCGCCTCAATCTGCCCAGCGAACAACTGACTCTTCAATCTACACCTGAATACACGCTCACTCTCCTGTCGAAAAAGTTCCGAAAACTGATTATAAACGTTAGGCACACAGTACGTAAACGATCTTTTGAAGGTTTCTAACGATGGCGCGGTATTGTCACTGTATGTCTATGCCTGATATTAATGTTATGAACATCAGTTCGGAATCTGATCTTATTATATAAATAAAGTTGACATTTGTGTACTATAATCCCGCGATATAAGCACGCAGAATGGTAGACTCTGCGCCGCGACATATTCAGCCAGCCAACCCACTGCAACGTATGAGAAATTCGTTCTCGCCTTCGTATTCCATGGACAAAACGAAGGCACGCATTCTGAAGCCTTTGAATTCTACTCGAAGTAATGGCATCAATACAAGAACCGTACAAACCGTCCCCGTAATTAAATATGGAAAGAATCGTTTAAATATGGACAATCGTTTTCTTACATTAATATTTAGTTTATTTTATATTAAGGGAATATCCTTATTACAAGTATCTCTTGTCTAAAAACAAACAAATCATGTTAAGAATAAGGTTTAAACGGACAGAATCATTTAGAAAATAAAATGCTTCTGGGTTATGCCGTGTGTCAAGATTCGCTTCTTCTGAGCTAACAATACCGACGATCTACCAAAGAAATCTCCCTTAGATAGCTAAATTTACACCTCACTGCGCACATCTGGAGCTACCGCTCCCATAAGTTTTTTTTCGACCTGACTGCGTTAGGATCGATTTCCAGACCCTACTAATATCATTGCCGTCCTAACGATTGAAGTTGTTAGGATGTTTGTAAATTTCGATAGCTTCTCTAATAAGCGTTCGATAATAATTACTCACCCTTGCCAACATCTTAACGTTTCTACTGTGACTTGACTCGACATTTGATTCTTCGTCCTGTCTCTTCGACATAGAATGTTCCACACTCACATATTATCTGGTATACCCCTTGGTTCCTCAGGAGTGATGTGATATTCTTTGGGTTAGGCCAGAGATCCTTACCTTAGCTGGTGCTCTGTACCTTACCGTGATATCCGATTTTTCAGTAATCTACCGATATCTGATCTGTCTGATATCCCACTTACATATTGTAAGCAAGCGACCCCCTTTGAATCTTGCGGTTCCTGTGAGACTTGTGGTTTTCTTTGTGTGACACTCCGTATGTCAGACTTGGTGTATCCATTGTGACGTAGGGACCACTCCAAGTGTTTCCGTTCCGTTTTCGGTTAATAACACTTCTCTTCTGTTGGGGATGGCGTGGTGATTTGGCTTGCAAGTACCGATCGGTATGTGTCTTCTTACGGTAGACTGTATCTGCAAGCCTACCCGTTGACGTTCTGTAATCCAGCACATCTAAGAATGGCAGCTAATTTTCCTCTTCAATTTCCATTTTGAATTTGATGGAAGGCCTAACATTGTTCAGGTGGTTAAGAAACTCAGTACGTTTTCAGTATCGTGTGGCCAAACCACAAAACTATCATCGACATATCTAACCCAGTGCTTGGGTTTGTAGGGACTTAACGTAATGGCATCTTCTTCAAACAATTCCATGAAGAAATTCGCGATTACCGGTGAAAGAGGTGATGCCATTGCTGCACCCGCTACCTGTTCATACATCGCTCCCGCCCACTTGAAGTATGTGCTGGAGAGACAATACTCTACAAGATCCGGTACATCGGATGGTAGACCTAGGGGGACAAGTTGTCCGATGGCCTTTGACTGCCTCGTTAACCGGAACAGACGTAAAGAGTGATGTTACGTCAAAACTTACGAGTATATCCAGAAGGTCACTGACACCTTCGTTCAGAACCTCAATAAAATGTTCAGAGTTCTTGACAAAAGATGTAGTTTGTCCTATGCACGGCTGGATGGTTTTCGACAACGTTAACCTTGTGGATCGTCGGCAAACCGTAGATCCTACCTGCCCTAGGGGCTTGAACAAAAACGCTTCTTTGTTCCTGTTCGGGAATCGATGATGACTTAACTAATTCCTTTACTCGTCTTCCCATCTTATCTGTCTCAACCCAAGCTACCAATTTTTCTATATTTTTGTGGATGTTTATAATAAACACAATCAAATATAGGTTGTCCTAAAGTAGTACTATGCATCGGTGTACTAATTGCCAGAATTTATAAAAAATATTAGAATCCGTGTCAAATACGAAGAATGAAGGCATTGTGGTTATTATTATTATTATTGTATTCGTTTTGTTGGCTAGGCCGCAATTGTAGTATACTTGTATTACTTTGGTCAAAAATGTTCAGCGGGCCCAAATAAACATATTACCGACGTATTCACAAAAAAAAATGTTTATACGGTTGCAATACATTCTCGTACTGCCTATGATAAAGTAAAATATATAGTCACTGTATTTGGTTGCATATGTAGTTTACGACTTTTTGCGGGCGTAGTACCATCCTTATGGTCAAAAGCAATATGCGAATGAAAGAAAATAAATAATCACGACAAATAGAATAGACAGGCGATGATTCTCGGTATGTGTACATTTGTATACATACGTACGAGTTAAGTATTCAGGTGTGCTTATGAATACAGAGACGGATGCATGCATAGGCAAGCAGCCATAGATCGAACCTTCGATACGACAGTGTTATATGTACTAATATGAATGCTTTAACTTTGAGACCCGGCACTTATCTGCTAATAGGTGTCTTTAGCCTATTTCAAGATGAATACATTATACATCTACGACCAGCTTAGTTCGCCTTTTACAGTTTAGCGTCCGTGTTCTCGGTTTAACTTGTTAAATCCCTGTATGCGCATCGTCGTAAAGAGTATGTGTATGTTTTCTCTGTGCGGTTATGTATACGTAATTAAAACAGATGCGTATCTATAACGTTTATTTTTCTAATGGGAACTACTGACAAAAACTTAATTGAGTTCTTCTTGGTAATGTATTGAGTATAAATCATTGACGATACTGATGTCCTTGTGTCTAAATTTATATCTCGCACATAATGTAGAGTTTTTTTATGAATATCAGATTTGTTTGGTTGGCTCTAGTTTATGAAATAAGGCAACCCATCCAAATGCTCTATTAAGCTGTAAATGTATGGAATACATTCATTAAAATTGAAGACTCTGCAGCAACTATGGCGGAATTCTATTCGTACTGATAAGAAATGTGCAGCTACCTCTAAATGATACAAGTATAATGGTGATACTTCTTCGTTGCTGCAGGGCATTTTATATAAGCTGTTTCTTATTTGACAAAACACTCTGACATTACTGATCTTTTATTGTTGTTGATGAGTGGCTTCACAAATATGTTTTTAATGATAGGCTACTATTTTCCTATTGATTCTGAGATACTTAATTTGTCTAAACGTAACAATGATTAAGAAATTTCTATAAAATTACATTTCACATTATTAATAATTAATTACACGGAAAATGTTTGAGAAGTTGATAGTTGATAATTATGAAAATAATGATAATTCCTGGGAAGCCCACCAATTGTGACGGAACCCATTAAGATCATCAAATTATCTATAAAAAGCTGAGCTCTTCTGACCCCATAAAGCGTACAGTATGTCCAAATAATTATGATTAATATTTTTGGGGTAATATGTGGTTTTCTCGCTAACGAAATTCACTGAATATGGTTTTCTTAGAACCTACCATTACAATTGAAAATGTCTAACGACATATTTAGTCAAATTAATATTATAGGTTAATAATATGGTGATATACAGGCGGGATGTACATTTTCATTAAATCAAAAATTACACCCACAACCTGGATTTGAACCAGGGACCTTTGCGCTTCTAGCACATTGTCATTGGCTCAGATGGGAGAGCATTGTGCTAGAAACGCTAAAGGTCCCTGGTTCAAATCCCGGTTGTGGCTATAATTTTTGATTTATTTAAAACTTACATCCCGCCTGTATATCACCATATTATTAACCTACCATTACAGTGCTCTCTGAAATATGGACATAAAAAGTAATATCACGTTTATGGATTTTTTCAAACTTTTAGATATACCTCTACCAGGACAAGTTGCATCGGCAGCAGTGCACAGAGTGTGAATATAAAGACAACGTGGTACATTCTCGGCAGAGCTTTTGATGCAACTTCTCTCTTGTCAAGGTATACCCGTGAAAGGAGACTTTTGTTTTGTCCCTGTAGAATAGCAAAATTGGCTACTGTGCTACGCCCCGAATCTGAATCGGAGTCTGAGCCGTTGAGCACTGTGCGTCTACCTTAATATTTTAATGCTCGGTATCTTAAAACTAAAGGAATTTGGGAAAAACATTTACGTATTAGGTTTCCATCATATTTATTACTTGCTTAGCATGACGGTGAATATGTCCACTGTGCACGCACGTTGCAGGACACCTTGTATACTCACCAATCGAAGGTACTGATACGTTCCAAAATTGACAGCGATATTCTTCTTTATGGGTCGTTCTTGTACAAATCGTACCTACACCTTTTATGACGTCACATTATAGATTTGGCTTAACAGCATACATGCACGGTCCTGGCCCATGTTTGGCGGGGCCGCAGTAAGGGGAAACAAGCTTACGGGAGGTGGGCTCTGGGAATATGTCATCATGTGGAAGGGAGTTTAGACACGCCTATCGAGTATAATAGCGCTCGTTCTGAATTTTTATGAACGCGGCGTAACAGGAGGGCAGTAAATACGAGAAGATCGTATGCACTATGTAGTACGAAAGCGATTCTAGGCCACCCGTCGACCGCAAAACTGTTCTGACTTGATCTATTTCATGTATCCGGCGAGCAGAATACCAACGCGGTGACAATATTATTGTCGATTGACTCGATTGACAGACCTACGATGTGATATGCGGTAGTATTGCGAATCGCGTCGCTCAGAAAGTACTGGTTCAGCTGTACCCGACAATAAAGGATGACTTCCGATTTCTGCAGACTTTTAAGATTTAGGGATACATTTTTAAATTTTCGAACCAGTAGATAAAGATATTAGGAATGAGAAATAAAGCAATTCGAAATATACAGAAGCACAGATGAAATGTAAATGACTGAAACATTGTCTAGGTTTTTGTTTCTATACATCTGACATATGAATTCAAACAAGATGGCCAAATATAAAAGGCATGTATTATGTTTTCTACTGTTTCCACAATAACCATATTGTGAAACTGTTGTTATAATGCAAAAGCTACATAATGTAAACAGCAATTCTGTAATTTATTATTCATGGTTGTAAAATACCTTATATACCTAACTCGATTGATAAGATATCTTGTCACATTCGTCTTATAAAACTGATAAAATAATACATATAGTGAGCGCGTAAAGAATGGAAACGATTTGTTATCTTAAAAAAAAGTTATCGTATTTTTTTAAATGACAACCCCATTTTTTGTGTCTTACTTTTGTAGGATTTTTAATTGTCCAAATGGTAGCGGAAAGGCCATAAATTTTGTAAATTACCGTTAAAGCTATTAAACAGACGTATCAATATCGGGACAATTTAAAAAAATTTTATGTTTACAATCACAATATGTTTATATATTGGAATCAATCAACAAATTCATTCACCCATTTCTAAGGTATATCGGCCCATTTGTCAAACATGGTCACATATACAGATATATGCGGATATCTGTATTTTATTCTGATACTTTCAATTTCACGGCACTCGGGAGTGGTAGCGGTAAGAGTCAACTAAAACCAGTACGAACACTCTTTCCATATTATGATCCCCGGATAGTTCAGGAACAAAACAAACAAATATCGCGTCATTTAGGGGGTCAGTTTATTATGAACGAAATAATTAAAATCATTTTGTGCACCGAAAGAAGTTTTATTACGGTGTTCGCGTCGGATGTTTTGTTTAAATCAAATTATAAAAAATTTTTCAATTTTTTAAACTCGTTGCAAATTTTACGCAGCCTGTATAAAATATGTACCAAACATTATAATTTTGTTGATCATATTTTGCGTAATCTATATATTCTACAAATAAACATATAACTGTTAGCATGAATAATAACCAAGATATTCAATGTAAAACGATTCGCAAAAGTCAAACAACAAAAATGTAGTAAAATTAAAATACTTGAATACGTGATTACTTTTGGCTTTTAGGTATAGGTACACATGATAAAAACTTGATGTATTTTGATAAGTGACAAATTTTATATCAACTTCCGTATAACCGGAAGTGGCAGTCATTTGAGAGCATTTAAATTGTTCGAATCGAGTATATCTCGATTCCATTTACGTGATTCTGCTCCAGGCTACGAGCCCGCCGCGCCATGCGATCGCTACGTATAGGTAAGTATACCTCCTAACATATTCTGTTGCCCTGGTCGGTCGGACTATCAAACAGCTGCAAATTCAGGACGAAAAATATCGTGACTTGATTTTAGTTGTGGCTTTGCAATATTATGAAGGAAATAATAAATCTTTGCACATATTGGGGTACAATTTTGGCGTCTGTACGAAACTCGCAGCGTTAGAAGTGGGTTGTAACTTAGTTTTTACGTAGACCAATAGAAATGCTGGCAGCGAAGCCAGGAATTCTAGAACAACTAGCGCCACCACGCAGAGGACTGCCAAACCCTGCAAATTTCACTGATGGAAACACATTTTTGCACAAAACATGGTGTTGTGGTCTATTTTATGCCAAAACCGCTTTCTCGAAACCTGGGGGACACTGTAACAATTGTATTTATGCATAAACCATTCAAATTGAAGCATTATTAACTTGTCAATCTTGACTTGAATAGTTGAAAATTGCCCATCATTGCGATTTTTTTTTTGGAAACCTATCAGGTTTTTTGAAAGAAAAAATCTCTTACAGAAAGAAGGCATCCTTCTTGCGTATGCTCTATTTTTTTGATTTCAAGATTCGAAAGGGTTTGGATAAATTCTTGGAGTAGGCGACACCTGTTTCGAGCATTTTTTGAATGTAGGGCCTTAAACTTTTTTTATAGGTTCTATGCACTAAATAAGGTTAGTAGGAATTTAGTAGGAAAAAAATATTTTCAGAGATATGAAAATTTTAAGTTTGGATTATTTACGATTATTTGCCTAACCTTGCCATATTCAAAATTCAATATCTTTGGTTCTACTAATCGTATCGGACCCATTTATGTCTTATTTTAGCCTAGCATGTTACCTAACTATTTGTACGTAAGACAGGCTAATTTGTTTTAACTATTAACGTCATGTTTAAGAGAAAACGGGAAATATTTCTATCAATGTCGTTAGATTGTACATACGGCACTTTACCCTTGGAGGGCAGTTATGGTCTTCTCCCTAATCGAGGTAAAAGTTATCACGTCTGTTTAAAACGTATGATTCGATAGAACCACTTTGCAATTTTAAATTTAGAACGTTTGATACGTTTTTTTTTTAAATGCATCTAAGAAATAAATATTTTTAGCACCTAATAAATAAGCACTTCCACTCCGTTCTTAAAAACAAACTGCACTAGCCTGTTGAACCAGCCTGCTGTCTGCGAGATGTTTAAGAACGTCGCGCACACGCCTGAAGTAGTCGCTTGCTGCGTTTTTCATTGAGTTTCGACACGCCGCGCGTGGCTCACATCAGATACAATTTAATTTCTTTTGAACTATAAGAGATTCCGTCCTAGAAAAAAATTGGATTTTTAGGTAAAAGTGTAGCGGATATTACATATATTTTTTCAATTAAATCCTTTGTGTAATAATTATTTAAAGAATTCAATTGTTTTTATTTGTTTTACATAAATAAGTAAAAATAATAGTTGTACGCAGTTATCTAACAAAAATGAGTCCGATGCGATTACTAGAACCAACGATATTGAATTTTGAATATGGCAAAGTTTGGCAAATAATAACTCATCCAAACTTTAAGCCTTTATATCTGTGAAAAATTCTTTTTAATGAATTCTCGATACAAGTATCGAATAAGTTTCCGAGAAAATGCCATAAAAAATTTGGTATAATTTAAAAAAGGTGACCCTTGGCGTTATACAGTTTTATCTACGACTCACATATAATAAGTTCATTGCATACGTATCTATGACTATATAATCCCCATCATTATACGCGCCAATGATTATAATGACACTAGCGCTGTATAATAATGACAGTTCGTTCAAATAATGACCTCATTATTTGAACGAACTGTCATCATTATACAGCGCTAGTATCAAAGTCTGTCAAAACCTACGTAGATGACAGTTATGTGACTGTTCGCCTCGCCATCATTGACAAATACAATTAAAATATTTTGCTTAAAATGGAATTTATGAGTCGTAGATAAAACGTCGTATTTGACTCGCACATAACGGATATAAATTGCTCGCATGATTTATATCCTTAATTATGTGCTAGTCAAATACATAATATACTATTATGTGCTCAACTAAGATGTTAACCATAAAATCCATTCATATTTCAAAATCTGTCTCTTTAAATTATACCGCATTTAAACCGAGACTATAAATTTGTTCGTTGTTAAGCTTGCTTATTAATTCGAATATTAACGACCAGTTATCCCTTTCCCACTTAACGTGCGGAATAATTATAAATAATACTTTCTGGACGTCCTGCGGGGAAAAGTCTGGAATTTATTTACATCCCTAGACAGGTAGGGATCGTCCAGGGGCAGCGCAGATTTCCCTACGTAAATAAATCTTCCGCTCTAATTCGGTGTAATTTGTAAATCTTTTCAGTGGGTGTAATTTGTTTCTCTAGCCTAATTTGTATTCACTAATTTGCGTACAAATGAAGCAAGGAACTCGATTTGCATTGGATTATTTTAAATTGCACATATACATTTCGCTTGTAAAGTCTTAGGTTCTTAAACTTATCGCCAATAGCAGGGAAGCTCATCAAGTCTTAATCGTTGATTAGCTGTAAACGGCTCATTATTAACCAATCAGAATGCAGATCCGACCTGTTTAATCAGTTGTTAAGGTGATAATCAGTGATTAAGAGTTGACGGACCTTTTTGCAATTTAGCATCAGTGTGGCAGGAATTTATAATCGACAACATATTTTTGACGCCACCCTTCTTAAACTTCTAATAAATTGTAATATCTAGTCACTTGTGGATGCCATTTTATCATTCAAATAACATGGTACGAAAACATTCATCTGCCTTCTGAGAAATGAAACGTGAATAGTTTAACTATCTGATATTTTGTCGATAGTGTGGCGAGAATGGCTACTGGAGATATAAGTCGAGCTAAGGCTGAACTAAAATTTTCTTTCTCTATAACTGAGTCAATGAGTTCTAACTACTATTATCGTCATTATAGAAGAACGACACCAATTGTATTTGGAATTAATTCGGTTGTCTAGAGAGAATGTTTAAAATGGACCGATTAATAGTAATAATCAAAAATTGTATAAAGATGTTCATCGAGCATCCGGTAGTAATTCGTCTTTGTTACGACAAAATACAAAGTAATTATTATTACTATTATACTAACAAACACTTGCAAGGCAACAATCCTAGTTGAAATAGACTGAATTACTATTGTTGCTAATATATGTGCACAATTGTGTGTCAAAAATTTGGTGTTTAAAAGTAAGTTTTGTCTGAAACTTTCTTTATTTAACTTCCTTGAAGAAAGTTTATGTGAAAAGGTTTGTAACTTTGGTATACCTATTTTAGCCAATACTACGTTAGTAGAATCTTTAATTCCCTTTAGTGTCGCTGCAGTTTCATATTAAAATGATTCGGTTTTAAAACAATTACTCCATGATACTTCTGCTGTAAATTATAGGCAAAACCGGGAGAGCCGAAGATGACGCATCGCTTAAAATCGTATGAACCAAGATATGGACGTATCGCGTGGATTGGTTATATAGCTGTGTATATTATGGTGCCTACTAGGTAGTTCGTTAAAGATTAATATTTAATTATTAAAAATACTGTCATTTAATTGTGATAATATCCTATCTAATTTATATATCCATCATTACCATGTTTAACAGAAGCAAAGTGAAAACATACCACCGAAAGCATCTTGTTCACATCACACGTTCGCGCTCGAATTGGAGGTTAGGTTGCTACCGCTGTCATTCGTTCATATGGTTCTAAGAACAGACGTACTTTTTTTGTCTTGCCCATTTAAATTTAAATTATACAGCAGACGTATGAAAAGTATGCTATTTCGAAATAATCTGTAACGTATGTCGAAAATAACAGCTGAAATCTATGACTTATGAGTAATCTTCAGCTCTCCCGGTTTTGCCTATAACAATTCTCTAACAATTTATCTTTTGACATCTTGGCGCTTGCTATGAAAATACAAATGATTGCTTTGAAAGCAATACTTCAAGTACATTGTAGCTGGGCAACTAGTGTAATACTATGAACAATTATTGTCGTTGCATTTTATTACTTGTAACATAACTGTTTTCCGTTTATTTATATTGTTTTTCTTTATTTTCGTCCTTTTATTTCGGAAGCATTTTTCTGTAGCTGTCGAGCAGTATACTGCAAATTATCTTTTTATAGAATCGCCTGCCTTTTTCTGGTTTGTCCACTATTCACTTTTTAATACCACCGCTATTATATTATGCAACTTGCACTAACGAAACATAAAAATACAGTTGGCGAATAGCCACAGACTGGCGAGACGTAATACTACGAAATACTTTGCAAAAACATAATTATTGCCGTCAAAAATGGTGTTACTCTAAATTATCTATTTTGAAGTTTTGATGGTTTCAGTAGGTGTGCAGAAATCTTTTAATTTTGCAGTGCATAAACAGCCGCGAAATTGCATTCAGGGCGCTGCCGCTGGCTTGATTGCCAACTTGAATTGTTACCCTAAACATACCCTAACATTACGTCAAAGATGCTCATAACTCTGAAATTAATCAACGAAAAAAAGTCAAATAAACTGCGCTACTCTGCAGAAACATTTCTAAAATTAAAATACGATACCAAATGAAAAATGACAGATAACGAACTTTTTTCAAACAAAAAAATGAAAACACGCAAATAATTGGAATTATAATCAATCTATCCTGTAACATGTTGGAATAAATAACGTTTATTTGCTTAAAAAATATAACTTGTGTAACATGTGCTTTTATGTTTAAACTTGAGCGCAAGAAGTGAAAAATTGGACCCGAGTTTTACAAACTTGTTTACAGCCTTTATTAAATTTCTACCTTACGCTTTTGCATAAGAAAACATAATTGCCGAGTGATAGACAAATTTTACTCGATCAAGATTTGATTTTTTGCAATAACAGATTTAGAAGAAAAAAATCTGAAATACGAGTGCTTATTTAAAACAGTTAAAACTGCAAAAATTAGGTCCCTTTTTACACTTTCTCGCGCTCATTTGGAAAGAGACGCGCAATTTCGATAGTGATACCACTTGATATATAAAAGATGAAGGAGCATATCACACTTTATTTCATTTGGTTTTGTGAAGTTGTTTCGGAGTTATTGCCTTCAAACACTGGGCTGAACTCCGAGCAATACTGTGCTCTTTAAAAGCATGTTTCTGACAAGCTTGATTTTATCAGTCAGATCCCTGTTATGGGATAGACCTAAGGCCGGTCGCCCATATAGGTGGTATGGCGGAAGCGTGGTTGTGGCAGTGGCAAGTGATATTGGGGAGGGATGTGTGGCTAGATTGTGACGAGGGCGTGGTTCAACGCCCACTTAGGTGGCGCGTATCAGCCTGTTCTGTCTCATTCTGTCATATCATAATAATCCGCTAGATGGCATTGCTTTGCATGACGCCCATACTAATTTCTCACATATGAAGATCGTTCCCCCTTTATTCCTATATCCCACGACGAAATAAAAAAAATCGTACAGTTCGTCAATACTTACTAATCGGTTAGTCAGATATGTATGAAAAGTGTAATATTATAAGAGTGCGCGGTATGTCCGCTACTGCCTATTGGTATGAATTTTCACCAATTTCCTAAATATGAACACTTATTACATATTATGTCGTTCGAAATATTTTGTATGCCTTTTAAGTTTAGTTTTTTTAGGTAATTCACTAGTTAGGTATAGAATGGAAATGTTAATTGTTGAAACTGTATGGAGATAGAATCGTAATAAAAAATAATTACGAATGTAATACATATATTCAATTATTGTTCTGTTGAGCATAAAGTGATATTGGTAAATTTGCCGGTACAAATATGAATAATTAGAAAAATTATTAATTTGAGCAAAAATAAACTTTCTTTAATGAAAATTACGTATGTAAATTTCTATCTGAATAGACACCTCCCACTTGTGGAAGACAATTATAACAGTAACTTTTCCTTTGAGAAAAACGTTAAAAACGTTAAAAACTATTGCGCCCGACCTATTAAGAGCAGTGGCGAGTTCATTTCATACTCGTCTTCGTTTGTGCCTCGAAGAGCACGGAAGACATTTCGAACAACTACTTAATAAAGTACACTCAAATCTAAAATACCTCTATGCGTTATATTTTATGAAATAGATTGTTTTTTAACGCCACGTACGATATTTATTACCTAAAATTGCCGTTGGAAACGTTGAAAAATGAGTTTTTGGCTTTTAAAATATTGGGAATAGTGATGGGGTTGTATTTAGATACAATGTTTATTTTTTTAATTCTGCTTCGTTTCACATAAAAAAATTTATGGATTCCAATTTAAAATAAGAACAATAGCACGCTTTGCAGTTTGGCAAGTTTGACACTAGATTTTGGTCAGCCTGTATAATTTGGATCAATGGCACTTGGTTAACGAGACTACTAGCTCTAACTTAATCAACACGTCGCAAGATTTTATAACCGAGGTGTAATTTGTGTTTTTTTAAGATAAATCAATTTTTTTGGTTTTTATTTTTTTGCGCTGCAGTCATTAAACCGATTTCAATAAAATTTTGGTGGTATGTAGGCAACCATAAAAGGCTTCCAAATATGTAATAAAATGTATAGCATGCAATTTAAAAAAATATACTATCATGGCGTTGCACATTTTTGGGACAGACTGTATAATCAAAAATAATTTCCTGAAATGTACCTTGAAGTACAGGGGAAAGCCTGCAAAATGGCAAACTCCTAGCTTAATTAGTAACTGAGCTACAGAAGACGGTAGCTGAGTTGCAGGACCCTGTATATTCATTTTTATTCAGATCACAAAAAGACGAGAGACAGCCAATCTAAAAAAATAATATTGGAGACACTAGCAAACTGTAATCTCATCTTTTTCAGCGATATTTTTTTGATAGCGCAAGATTTTGAAAAAATTCGAAAGTCCGGTTGTCTTTATGTAACGGTTCCCATGGTGGGAGGCTTTCTTCGACAAGTCCGTTCACAACTACAACAAATCATCTTTAATGCATCACTCTCCCTCAGCACATCGGTCTCTAGAGGATTAATTAACGTGCAGGCGATATTTCCAACGTCCTTTGCATGACAATGGCTCCGCGTCATTAGACACCGGTTCGCGACCGCTTCGAATTGCATGGCATCTTTGACCTAGCGACGCGTTAATTCCCCGAAGATTATATTAATATGCACGTGGTGGCTAGTTGTTTTTTCGTTGGTTCGTTTTCTTTTGCGAATGTGTATTATATGCGTGCCTTGTGGCGTCGTGTACGGGCGTTCCGTAAATCATGTACACCGGTGTATGTCATTCCGGGAAAGTCTTTGCCAATTGTAAATTGCCGTATACAGCTGTGGCGACGGGCGGTGGTATTACACGTAAACATAACGCCGACCGTTGATTTACGACCAAACGTAATCTCTGGTATTCCTCTTTCCGTATATGAAATGTCGGAACTGGTGTAATACATAATTGCATAGTGCGTTATTGTTAATGGTAGATGGTACTATGTATTGTTATATTATACAGTGTGGTCGTTTTAACTGGAACTAACAGAGTGCTAGGGGTGCGGCGCACACGCGCCCACGACCAAGGGGAGCCCACCCGGCCCGCATAATGTTTTAGAAGCCTCTAAAGCCCACAGCAAAGTAAAGTTTCATCCGAGGCGTAGTCGAGTGAAATTAGTCAAATAAAGCTATTCACTTCGGAAGCGTACAACTTTGATTGGGCATGACAAATAGCTTGCAAAAAGTACCATCTGTGAAAAGCTCGTAAGGATAACAACGTATTTATGTGCTAAGTGATCCATTCCGCGTTTCAGGTATTTGATAATATGATTGATGATCATATGTTATAATAAGAACCATGGGCGTATCCGGGGGGGTGGGGCAAGGGGGGGGGGGGGGCAGGTGTCCCCCTTTCGTATTTTTTATATTATGTTTATTAGATAGCACTCTTTCCCTTATGAACACTAGGGTGGTTATTTTTATGTAGAAAGCAACAATTTCCTCCAAATCGTTTCCAAATCCAAAAAAATGACCACAACTTTTGATTTTTAATGGTGCCTTTCGATGCCTCGAATTTACATGGAAAGAAGACATTTTTTGATATTTTTCGAATAATTGTTCGGGGTTTGGGAAAACTAATGTTAAAGTTATTGAACTTATAGAAGAATTTAACCTATTATACATGTGGATTTGAAGCCCCCAAACCAACTCACAGTGCCATGAACTACCCAAATGAAAAAAATGTATATTTTCCAGAAAGTTGACCATTCTAATCATTTCATTATCTTTTCTTTAATTGAAATCGTTACTATAAGTCTTGTGGAATATTTATAAACATTTGTCCGTTAATTTACATTTATTTAAACAAACGCTACTTGTTGAAATAAAACGTTTTCCTCGAAAATCCGACAAATTCTGTTTTCCGAGTTCGAAATGGATATCTGGTCTGTATTATCTAATAAACACAAATTTGTTTAAACAAATTCCTGTTCCTAATTTTTTTTTTTTAATTTGTATAAAATTAATTAATTTGGATCGGTCTGGCCAACTGTTATTCTGAAGTGATATCATTTATATTTTGGGATGATTTCCAGTGTTCGAATAATAAAATAATATTCGTTATCAATATTCCATTAAATTAGAGTACAGCTAAAAGTTTCCAGACAGCAACAAATCAACATTATTTTGCGACACACAGTGGTAGGAAATCAGAATACGAAATGGAGAGAGAAACGTGATTAATAAAATTTGTTGTCTTCAGGAAATTTTATATTTTAAAAAGAATTGTAACTCCCAATTTCCCGAAAAAATGCATTTTAAATTATTTAAATTTTTTCGAATAAACGATATTGAAAACGAATAATAATTTATTATTTAAACAATGGATATCATTCCAAAATATATATGCAGTCACTTGAGAATAACAGTTGGCCAGACCGATCTAAAAAATAATTTTAAGTAAATTGCAAACACAAATTGGTTATACAAATGAAATTTGTTTAATCAAATGTGTTTATTAGATATTATAGATAATAGGTTTGTTAGATATTTCGAACATGATATTTATAAGTTAATTTCACAAAAACTGACTTGTCTACCGTAATTAGAAAAAGTTAAAAATAAATAATAATTAATTGTTTAAAGAACAGGAACAAATTTATAATGAATACTGTCAGTGTAAGATAATAATTTGCCATTTCGAACTCAAAAAACAGATATCAGACAGATTTTCGAGGAAAACGACTTATTTAAATAAATAGAATTTCTATAAACAAATGTAGATTAACTGACAATTGTTTATAAACATTCCACTAGATTTATAGTAATAATTAATGAGAAAAAGAGACTGAAATGATTAGAAGGATCAATTATCTATTTTTTTCATTTAAGGGTAGTTTGCAGGACACTATATGGATGGATTGGGGGACGTCGAATCCATATTTATAACCGGTAAAATATATCCCTGGAAAGTCCTCTGCAAGTCCTTAAGTAGTCTTAAGTTTTCCCAAACCCCAAGCAACTATTTGAAAAATACCAAAAAATGTCTTCTTCCCATGTAAGTTCCCATGTAAATTTAAGGCCTCTACAAGCACAATTAAAAATTAAAAATAAAAAAATAGGTCTCTCATACAGCAAGTTAAATTTAGACAACTGCCCCCCCCCCCCCCCCCTTTCGATTTGAGCTGGATACGCCCTTGATAAGAACTACAATAGCATACAGTAAGAAGTTGACCATTTTCGATCACAAGGTTAAGAAGTTTTCTTATACCCACCTATCTTTTTTTTCGGAAATGCCACAAAGCTTCTACTTTACTTTCTACAACAACTTTTTTCTTCTGAATCATACGTATGTCAAAAACCTCCAGCTTTTGACTACATGTTTCTTGGTTCTTTTATCATAAAATATGTTACCACTTAAAATACACCTGTAGATTTTGAATACGTGATTTTCTTCTTTTTGGCGTTTTTCAGCCGCATAGCTAGGAACATAGTCGCATTCATCCATCTGCGGCGCCGTCGATGGTCTATTTTTCGTAAATTGAGTTAATTTTGCATTATAATTTAATTTATTATTGTTTTTAATGCCTTTCCAACAAAGATGTAATTATGCCGCCTCCCTCCTTACAGTGTTGGCAGCTTCTGTATTTTTTGTTCCCAACTCCCGTAAATTATGTGCCCTATTGACTTCATCAACATAAATGGTATTTTTAAGAGAACCCCACAAGAAAACATCGTTTGGAGACAGATCAGGTGATCTTGGGGGCCAACGAATGTCGCCTGTCCCACTAATAAGACGGCGAGGAAATGCGGTTGTTAAAAACTCTCGGACCCTAGCCGCGTTAAGAGCAAGACGGCCGTCTTGCTGAAACCAAACATCATCCTGATCTGCTCCGGGAAGGTTATAAATGGCGGGAAGTAGCAAAGTAAGGTACTTCTGGACATAATAGATCCATCGATAAACAATGGATCAATGGATAAACAACTAAATGATTGCCTAGAATACCAGCCCAAACATTTAGTTTTTCCGGATATTGAGTACGGTAAGCACAACTTCGGTGCTGATTTTGTTGTACCCAATATCGAAGAATGGAAGGATTATGTTTACCATCCTCCATGATTTACCATGTAACGGAAAAGTCGATTCATCAGCAAAAATAATATTTGTATAAAATTTTCATCTAAAACTCCATTCAACAAATACTGTCCTCTGCGAAGGTTTTCTGATTCTTTGAGTACCGGAAATCACCCTTCTTCAGAGCCTTAGCAACGGTTTTTTAACCAATACCCAATTCCTCGCCAATTCCTCGAGTGTATTTCTTATCGTCCAGTACTACAGAACCGCAGATTAGTACTTCCCGTCGTTCTTTTGCCTCAATTTCTTGTGGACTTATCTCCCTTGGATGACAAGTACTGCAGCTCTTTAGACAAAGATCTTTTTCAAATTGATTGACAATATTGAAAATGGTTTGTCTGCACGGGATAGGTCTGCCTTCAAAAGTGATTGCAAACAAATCCATGCACTGTTGCGCCGAATTGCCACCGTAATACCACTTGATGATGTTCTAGCGGAGGGTACATCGCGATTGCAAAGATATGAATGTTATGAAGCGTTGTTAGATCTGCGATAGAGCACTGCGTGCATGTGCCCCGACACGCAAAACCAGACTTACCTGACCAGACCTGCTCTCCCACCAGTCGGCAGTCACACTATAATTGGCTGCCCCACTCAACCGACGTTGGTAGTGTTGTCGCGTGATACGCTAGTTTCTATAGACCTATGCCTAATTTTTGCGGACGCAAATTGTATATGTATTAACGTTTCATGTCTATCTGTGATGGTTACATGAATAAAGTTTATTCTATTCTATTATATTCTATCTTATCGCCTCCTCATCTTTTGTTTCTGACACTCGCATATGAAAATGCGAGTGCAGTTTTCGGTAGACTTAAACATACTGCGGCAGAAATGCAGGCAGCCCAAAGCCAATTGGCTTCGCTTCGTGAGGACAAAATCACTAGACAAACAGTGGTGAACAGAACAAACTGAACTGAAATTCCCAGCATCCGTTAGCATTGGCTGTGCGAGATTATTCCGGACGTTCGCAGCGCTCGAAATGATTTTATCGTCGTAACGTTTTATGCGAATTTAACGAAGCTTGAACAGATCCTTATCGGAAAACAATAAAAGTCGATGTCAAGCACGTTCGCCAAAACCCTGCGTTCCATTGCCGAATGCGTTCCCTTATCTCGAAATCGTAGCGACTTATTTATCCAGTTATACCAACTGGAACGCAGCCGTAAAGACATGGTAATAGTGTTTTAGTAATAGCAATTTAAAATCGTTGCCCAACACGTTCGTAATAAAGTTTTACGGGGTACAAAATAACACCCGACGGTTTTCTTTATTATTTTTTTATAGAAATGATACAGTTGGGGTATGTAAGATGACATGTTGGAATGACTGATTAATATTGATGTATATTGTAACTATCTTAGCAATGAACGATGAGAACCATATATTTTATCCACGTAGTCTTCTCATCTTCTCTACGAAGGATAATATTCAATACTTTGTCAACTTCTCAGACATCCATAACTCCAATGAAACCTGACTCAGACCGGTCGTCTACGTCAGACTTTTAGGTAAGCCGAGTATCCCCAGTCATCTCGGCTGTATATTAAACTCACTTTTTATTACTTTGCATCAGGATATTCAGAATCCTTTGATGTCTGCACGGCCGCGATTTTTCAAGGGTCCAATATGTGTGCGCCGCAGTAGGTTCGTTTGAAATTTAAATGGGTTTTCCAGGAATTAAGCCCTGCACGGCGACATTTTTCCGCTATCTTTTTTTTTCCTGTCTAGGTATTTTAAACATACAATTTTGCCCAGTCTGTTTCAAAGCAAGGGGATAGTGGTAGATTTACAAATCTCCAATAGCTACGTAAGTCGCTCCAAATACAAATATTATGGTATGCATGAATATGATATCTCTTACAAACACAGGTAACCAAGTTTAACTTTAGACACTATTTTACACACAAGGTTGTGAAGTGCATCAACCACTCGCGTGGTTTGTTGTGGTTTGTTGTGATTTGTTGTATGTCAATAACTACGGTGCAGAGAAGAGAGTAGTACATCACCGGCGGTATGCGAAGTATCGGGATGATGATGTTTGAAATGCGAAAGTATTGCCAGACATTTGACATAAAACTATACAGGCTGTCCGTTAAATATTGCGACAAACTAAAGGGGCTTTTTCTTCTGGGGACACAACACAAGTTTACAAGACGCCTATCTATACCAAAGAAAAACTTCTAGTTCGCAAAATTGATGGCCGGTTGCACTCACGTGCTCCTGGTATTTATTTCGTGTGGTCCAAACATGCCTAGGCCACCGTGCCGGGCTAACTTATGTATTGAAGTGTATTTGCAATAGCAAGAAATTAATGTTTCCTGTCTATTTCCTTTCGGCTCTTTTTCAAACATGACTGTATTAAAAAAATGCTCTTTCAAAGTTATATAGTTTTTCTGATTTTTGTTTGTTATTTAACTTCACCGAAGTGATTTAAATATAAGGGAAAATTGGTACACTTCCGTTAACAGCACAGTATAATTGTATATTTGGTTTTGACAGAGCTCTTTATGACACCTTGCCCGACTTACTTTTCCAATAATCTTTCTAAAGCCTTAAGAGCTCTTGCAGCGATTCAGAAACAGTTACTAAATGAAGTGGTTGCCTGGTAACATTACCACTAAGCTAACCACCCATAACCTATAACGTTATCACCGTTGTTATAAATTTGCTTATTAACCACAGTGATTAATGTTGTAAGAAAAATATTTCAACGAGGTTTGTCAATCGACCAACAGAACAAATACCCTCTAGCGAAATATAACCTTTTCAAAATTAATTAGTCATATAGAGTGGGTACCAGTTACCAAATATTATTTATAATGTGTGTAACAAATGCTGAGTCCTACCCTAAAATTGAGAAAATTTACACGTAATACAACAGGATTCATTAATGTCAGGTTTCACGTTTTGTTTGACAGTTGTATTGAAATGAAAAAACATTCAAAAATGAAATGAAACGGTTAACCATAAACTATTCCACCTTACGCAAACAGAATAGCAATTATATTATTTGCAAAGCTGGGCAAAGTGAATCAGATAGTTAACTTCGTTAATCGTTTGTCCGTTAACGAAAAAGTTTACTTCTTTGACCGATAGTCCGTTAATTTGTTACAAATGTACCGGAAGTTAAAGTCAACCGTTAACTTTTTACACAAATGAATATTAATTTATTGATTGCCGATCTGCCGGTGAGTATGTAACCCAAATAACTGCGGACCTTTCGGTTCCATAAGTTAAAATCAGCTTAGACATTTTTCAAACTAGGTGTAGTGGTAGTGATACCTGTAAACTTTGGTTGCTTTTGCCATTGTTATAAATTATCATCTAAGCTACACTAAGCACATTTGTATACAGTATAGTTAGTATCTAAAACAATAATAACAACCAAAATACACTCAATGTTTGAAATATCAACAAAGTTTGAACAATACAAACAAATTTGCGACAATTGCCAAAGCCACCCAAGGTAACTAAAACACATTGCATTAAACATAAAATACATCGCGAGATGCAAGATTTACAAAAGATATTGAAAAGATAAACTAAGGTGATTGGAGTCGGAAGCATTTTTAGAAGGTTGCCCTTTTTAGTTTAGGTTTAAATATTAAAGCAATAGGTATGTGTTAAAAGGTAAGAATAAAACAAGCGCGAATTTAACTAAGGACGTCCGAAAAACAACACAATTCACGCGCATACATTGTATACAGACGCCGTGTCGCCATGATATGGCAGAGTTGGGTCGTTTGGCATCTCTGCCTTTCGATATACTTTGAGGTCGTTTGGCATCTCTGCCTTTCGATATACTTTGAGCTAGAAGATCTTTTGTATTTCCCTCATACATTACAGTCCTTCGATATTGAGCCTTTTCACGAAGTCAGTTATTGTTCGTGGAGTAAGTTGTCAGATCTGCTGGTTCAATGATGGCGGCTCCCAAGTGGTTATGTCTTGTGCGCATTAGAGCGTTACAGTCGCACAATAGGTCTACCGCTGTCTCGGGTGACCCCCCGCAGAATCTACAGTCTGCATTGTTTGTCCATCCAATCTTTGTGAGATAATATCTCAGTGGACAATGTCCTGTAAGCAGACCTGTAATCAGTGTAAGATCTGTTTTTTTTTTTAAATGGAGATACTGTCTTGCCTTGGAGGTGGAATAGGTTATGGTAGCCTTGGCTTGCCTCATGCCAGGTGATGTTTCCCAGTAAGCTCGTTTAGCTTTAGCTTCCCAGTTTTGCACCATCTTCCTGATGTGGCCCTTTGTGATACCGCAACAGGGTTGAGGTCCTTTAAAGGGAGTCTTAGAGCCTTCTCTAGCGGAACCCACATCAGTGAAACCTTGTTTTCTTTTGTTAATTTTCCAGGGAAATTATGCAATCCCAGACAGTTTTGGATTTGTGGGCTTTTGATTGCAGCGCTTTCAATGTCGCCTGACTATCTGAGCATATCTAGATGTTTGCCCTTTGTAAGTTCCTATGGGAACATTCCTGGGCTCATAAGTCAATAGCGTGAACTTCCGCCTGGAAGATGGTTGGAGAATTGCCGGTCCACTAATGCCGACCACAACACCTTCCTTGGTCTTTGATCCGTCTGTGAACCACAGTGATGCGGAATCGCTGAACTGTCTGAGCTTCTGAGCTGCATTCGCGCGGTCCTCAATTACCACTTCTACTGCCCTATCAAAGGCGTAGACAGGTGACATCATGTCCTTTGGCATTTCCACGTCATTGCCACATATCGTGTTGGCAATGCTGTGACCGTAGGCCTGGTTTGCCGTGTCGCCATAGTCGCGTACACAGATGTAAACAAAACCAACCCGGAACTTGCACACAACACCTATAGCAATTTGAAATTTTTACTTACGATATTTTCGATTTAATGGACTTGAATTAACTGATGATGAATGTAGCGGAAGATAATGAGTCCGTTAATGGTTTTGAAAGTTAACTTAAAACTTAATTCGTTAACGAAAAA
Source organism: Melinopterus prodromus (assembly GCA_964023965.1). Lineage (NCBI taxonomy): Eukaryota > Metazoa > Arthropoda > Insecta > Coleoptera > Scarabaeidae > Melinopterus > Melinopterus prodromus. The sequence goes on from OZ030392.1 coordinate 31,937,765, forward strand.
TTTAAGTTTGTTAATTAACGATTAACGGATTAATGCTTTTGTGCCCAGCTTTGATTATCTGGCAATTCAAACTCGCCAATTATATGGCATTAATAGTAATAATAAACAATTTGGTTAAAAAAACATTAATACAGAGTGTAAATGAATAGCAATTAAAAACTTCTAACGTCTATGGTGTCAAGTCTTGTTGTATAAACTATAAAGAACCAACACAACTTCTGCCTCAACTATTATCACGATTGAGGATAGGTGTCGAGGAAGTGCCAGTAAGAATTCACGGGTACTTCCGTCTCGCAATGTCGATGACCCAAACCACAGCCTATACTATTGTGAACGGAAAAGTACTGCTTCGGGTCGTATAGGAAAAGGAAAACGTTTGCTTTACGAGAGGGCGGCCGCAACCTCTCGTACGTAATAAGTTACACAATGGGCTGAATTTTCATGAACAATATAAGTTTACGTTGAGTGCCTGAGTACAAAAGTGCTTGCTCTGCAATGCTAATATTGTTTAAGAGCTTCGTTGAAGGGAGTGTGCAGGAATACAATTTTGTTCGGTGTCTTTGCCTTATAACAACACTTAAATTTGTCGCTATATTTTGACGATTATGTCTTCTAAAGAAACCAGTATCCCCGGTTCAGTGAACAACGAATTTATTGACAAGAATAGAATTATAACTTCATTAACTAAGGGTGTACTCGCGGGAACTGCCCACCGCGTTCTTCTATGTCTAGACGACCGTCATTCTTAGGGTTTGCTATCTTTAAAAAATTATAAACCCTGACCCTTTTGGGTTGAGTTGCAGCTAATGTAAACATACTCAATTTTAATACCGGATGTTATTTATCAAAATATACCATTATACTCTTTTTAAATATTTTTTTATTCTAGACTGCACAACATTGACATAAAAATAAGTTAAACTATTTAACATATATGCATGTACGGTAACTTTTTGTATCTTGGACTAGAGATAATGGATAATGGAATTGATAATGGAATAGATAATGGAATTGATCGGGCATCGGCCGGATAACCGATTACCGGATATCCGGTCAAACCTCAAAATCGGATACCGAACTGTGTGGCCAAAATCGGCCGAATCCGATCTATCCGGGCAATATCGGAATACCCGGCCATTATGTGAAACCGAATCGGCCGATCTTTACTGCAAATTGTATAAAATTTTGAACAGGTATTGTGAATTTACAAAGTAAGTATCATTTGACTGGAGTTCTCTCCAGGTGTTGTGAAGTTTGAAAGCTAGTTTATGTTCTTGGATGTTGTAAAAACTCAAAAGTTTAGAATTTTAGGATTCAGAACATTGTATAGGTTTTTAGCCAATTTTGGACAACAATTACCAGCAAAAATACCTGATAAAAATCCCGAATGTTATAGCTTCATTTTATTTCCTTGATCATTAATTTATTTTCATTATTTTTTATCTTAAGGAGGCTTGCATTTACAAGTGGTACTGAGTTATTCCCAAAAGACCATTTTGTGTTATATTACAATTTATTTCCAAACATGTCGATTAAACAACTTCATTGAGTTTAAAAATTGCTGATGACAAAAAAAAAATCATAATTACTGCTACAATTCATTTTTATTTGTCGATCATTTTATGAATTATAAAAAAGGTCGGCTGCACTGTACTGCCGTGATAAGTATAGAGGTAGTAACTGCAACTTTGTTCGGAGAAATCATAAGACAGAATTATATATTGTTCAACTGTTATAGCTAAAAGATCTAAGAATATCACAAATAATACCAAAAAACATTCTTAAACGCAACATAGTACTACTATACTACATTAAATAATGGAAGGATACAATTATTGGAAAATATTATTCTTCAATTTAAGGATTCTTAAATCAAGATTCAGCCGGACTGGCCGGTATCCGTTGCATCCCTAATTATAATGTACAAAGCATTGTACAAATTATTAGTACACCAACAAACTTATGTTTTTTTAAAAGCCGTTTTCATAAAACGGTTGCAAATAAAAATATTCAAAGATTTTTAAAACTTGACAAAATAATTATCAAATTATCATGTTGTGGAGAGGCAATTATTATAATTGGAAGTAATTTAAACATGTATTTTGTAAATGATGATGGATGTAGGAGTTTGTGATACAGTTTCTTGCGGTGAATACAAATTCGATCTTAAATGTTGTATATTTCGTCGCAAACAAGAATGGTACAATTTTTTTTTGGTATTAATTTTGTTTTGTCCTACATGACCACAAAGTGACATTTTACATCTTAGATACCGGGGCAAAAACTGCTTCATAACGCCCGCGTGTGCGTTAAGGGTTGCCATGGTTATATGTCAAATATATCAAATATTTGACATTCAAATTGTAAATGTTAAGTCATCAATATCAATTATTGGCGATTAAGGTTATGGGTTTGACAATTAATTGTCTGTATTGTCACTCAACTTCGAATTGTTTGTATTGTTATTCCACTCCGTAGATACGCATGTCACTTGATACCGTCAAAATATTTATTAATATTATTCAAACGGAGGAACAAAACCATTGTAGCACATAAAATTTTGTATGCACCTCGGGCATTACTTGATGTTTATACCATTGGTACATAAATAACTATTATTAATTTTCATTGTTGAAAAACTCCAAACAACTACAGAAACTGAAATTTTGATCACAGTTCGTTAGGTCTTTAGTCAACCGAATAAATACATTTTTTTGTGTGCGCGTGTGCCGTTACTTACATTGTTCATTAAACATTTGCAATCTTATATGCACGATAAACTACAATCACCATTTATTGTTATTATACTGTTATCGTTGAAGGAATTTTATTATTATATCCGTGTAAAGTGTATAATAAATAAACTTAATGACTAAGAACTAATGCATACAATGGGGTGTCCGAATGGGGCTGTACAAATATCCAACGGGGCGTGTAAACGCTGAATCCGTGTCCTGCTAATGGGATTTACCTATTGCCAGTATTTGCCAGCCAAATCGATTTTATGCGACCGTGGGGAAGTCGAAATGAGTCAACTTGGAAGCTATTCATCTTGGAAAGATATGTAGAGGGTGGGCGATACCATATGAATCTAGGCTTCTAATGTATGTATTTTTATTGTATTTATTGAAAACTAAAACCTATTTGTTATTTATTATTAAATCTTAGCATCACAACAATAACGATAAGTTTATGAAACCACTCACGTAATTGACATTTTTTACAATCTTTTAATTATATTATTAATATACGTAACGATAATTAAATAATATATCTATCTATTAATATCATCAGCTTAAGAAAAAAAAATGACTAGCAAGTTAAAAAAGTCGATGGTGAGATGAAGGTCGGAAATTGCATTTGATATAAAAATGGGAATTTTGATAATTAAAAATCGATGTGTAACGTTTACGTTCAGGTTCCCTACCGAAGAGGGTTGACCGCAGTCCCGAGACCCCTATACCGTATGACTCCCCATACGTACACCATGGTGAGTCATATGGTATAGGGGGTTGCGGAGGGCAGCGCTGGGTTCGATACGGCTGGTGTTATTATAATAATCGGTCGGTTGGAAAACAAAAAGTGAGTTCTGAGAAAATTAACAAAATAATTTGGTCGGTGCAATAATTTGAAAAGTATAGCAGTTAGCTATTATAAAAAGTAGTTCACAGAGAATTAAATGTATATGATATAATGCCTATAGGGCTTTTGGCTGTGATTCCAAACTCGTTGTCAATTTTTTTTTAATTTGTAATGTCTGATTAAATATGGCGACCAGAAAATTTAGAAAGATGTGGAGTGGTTATGAAAATTAGTTGCTGTGACATTTGAAGGTCCTAGACTCCAAATCCAATGTTCAATTTTCAAAATTCAAAATGGCGCGCGGAAAATATAATAAATGCTTGGATTTGCATAAAACTTATTTCCGGTAATATTTGAAGATTGATGATTAAATTTATCCTGTCAAATGTTCAAAATAAATTCAAAATTCGGATTATATATGGCGACCGAAATAATAAAAAAAAATCGGATTCACATGAAACGTATTTCCTGTGATATTTGTTACTGTCTGATCATATATCTGAAATCATATTGATAAAATTCAAAACGACGAATTCAAAATGCCGACCAAAAGTGTTGGGAACTGTATTCGCATGAAATTTGCCTGTAACATTGGAAGCTTTCTAAATTCTTGTTGGTGTGTCCAAACACAGTACAAAAACACAATATTGAGAAAATTAACAAACAAGTTTGCCGAACAAAACTTATTCAATAATTATGTAAGTAAAGTAAGTGCCGAAGTTAGCTAGTCTGTAAACTATACTGTCCTATAGTTGCATTGAATTGGCATTATGAGAAAAATGCTGAAAACGAACATGGTGGCCATCGTGATGGTACTATGATTGAACTTATCGCATTGTTTTTATTGAACTTAATCACATTGCATCACATGTTTATTTATTAAATGAATACGTGTGATGCTACAAAACAGTAAAAAGAAAATATAAATTTTTTATATTACCAGCCGTGGCGGACCTAGCGTTCCGCGCCCCAGCCACGAGCTGATTTTGGCACTGTTCATCGGAACAGGTAGTGATTTTTTGTCATAGTTCTTAGGAATATGAATTGATGTAACGCTTTGTGGAACAGGTGTCAATAATAATTAGAAGAAATAAAACTCCTTGTTCTTCTCTGTTCAGAATTCTGAACAGAGAAGAACAAGGAGTTTTATTTCTTCTAATTATCTTAGGAATATGTTGCGACTCTTTGTCACAGTTCTTCGGAACAGATCGTGGTTTCATGAGGGCGAGGGCGAGGGACGGGGATTGGAGGGGAGAGCTGAGTACGGTATGAATACGCATACGCTGGGGAGTCATACGGTATAGGGCCCTAGGGGCAGCGATCAATGGTCTTCGGTATAGAGCGGTGTGGAGGGGAGGAAAATGTGTGGTATGAATCCGCACACGATGGGGGTCATAGGGATCTTCGGACAGCGGTCAACCCTCTTCGCTAATGAACCTGAACGGACAGACAGGCCGTGTTGCCGCGATATTATAGAGTTTGATCAGTGGCGGCCCGTGGTACATTTTGATGGTAGAGCCACACAGCCTGGACATAAAATGATAATACTTTCAGCTTGTCCTGAAGACGTGTTAACAGCACGAAACATGTAGCCAAAAGAACAAAATTACCTAATAAACGTTGGAATTCTACTACATACATCTTTGCTTAATTTATTACTTAAAAGTTAAAAGAATCGAAAAACTAAATAACTACGTACCTTTATACTCAGAATGACTTATTATACTTTCTAAAATCAAAAGGTTCATATGGATTTATAGTTTACTTTTTTTTTTTTCGTTTTGTATTTCGGTTATCTTGATATCCTGTAGCTAGAACAAACATGCTCAAGTTTTTTATTAACAATAATTGGGTTTACTAGTATTAGCAAGTGTCTCTTTACTATTTACGAAAAAGATACCTGTGTTTTATTTCCACGTTTTCAAACACAAGTATTGTTCTCATATTTTTTTGTCATGCTGAAGTCAATTTAAAGTTTTAGGCTTCTCATTATAATATATATATTCCTATATATATATAGATAAGAATAAGTCATTCCTATGTCATCCAATCTAAAAGAAATTTCAACGTGAATCTTGAGTAATTTATTAATAAAATTAAATTTACACGCAGTAGTGCAATAATCATTGAAACACCATATACAATTAATTGCATTTATATAATTTGATGAGAGTTTGATAGATATAGACTATTGTGGCAGTTCCGGTCTTTTGCCGTGCCTTTTGCAGGCAATAGGTATAATATTCGTACCATTGATCAAATTTCGATCTACATAATAATTAAGAGCTTAGTGTGCACTACTATGTAATTACTGGCATTATTATCAATCGGGTCCTATTGCGTAATTAACTGAAGATCACGCCTCAAATGCTTCGGGCTGACGACAGGACGAACTAATTGAACGTCCGTGTAACTTGACAAACGTGCCAAATGGCTCCGAGCGCGCCTCGGGCCATCGGGGTGCGCGCCCAATGAAGGGGAAATAGTCTCGCCAAGACAAATGATGCTCGCGTGTCGCTCCAAATCCCCATATAACAAGTATAAATTCTCGCACGGCTGCCTAGCCTACGGGTTTATACCACAGAACGTGCGAAATTGTCGATTGAGCTATTGATTCTTACAGTTTTATGCAGAGTGTTCACGTATTTAGCTGTCATCCGGGTTTGCTTTTGTCTATGATTTTTGAACAGTGGTGTATACATATAGCATTGGTGAAGATCATAGTTTGGCAATTAATATGAAATAAAAATACGTCAAATATTGACAGCAATTCTGTATGTATACAGTTCGTTTCAGGGAACTGATCCATTTGCAAGCATACATAATTCCTGGACCCGATATATAATCCAAGTTTTCGAACTTCCGTTACAACGTCGCCGGTCGCCGAACCTCCGGTTATAACAAACTAATTTTTAAGATCCGTTTTATTTCCCGTAAATCTGGTTAAAATCATTGGTTATAGCGAACTTGGGTATAACATCGGATGTAACGAACCAAATGACATTGCAATTTTTCGTAAACCGTCGGCCTATAGCGAACTTTTGAGAACCATCGGCATGCATATGTGCCAACACAATGTTATGATGCAGACTGCGACTGACGTAAACCCCCCGGATGTACTGAACTTACACTAATATTTGAGAACTTCGGTATGTATATAGCGTATAGCAACTCGTCTTGTTATGCACCAAACTGCGTGTCGTATTTAAGGGACGAATAAGGAGTTATTTTGATATTGGATACGCATGCAGGTCGTTGTGTTTACCAAAAAAGTTAATTTAAAAATAATGAGTGACCACAACCGTAAGCGAAAAGCATTCATCATAGCGGAAAAGAGCAAAATATTACGCGAAATACAAAACGGAAAAAATCAAAGTGCAGTATGTCGCAGAGTTCGTGAGTACTGAATAAACGTAATACTGTTGAGTCTCTACTCAAAACGATTTGAGTAGATTTACCCAGAGTACGCATCTACTCAAGTCGATTTGAGTACTACATCTACTCAAACAGTTTTGAGTATTTTACTTAGAGTAGTACGACATCTACTCAAAACGATTTGAGTAGATCTACTCAGATTACGCATCTACTGCCAACGATTTCAGTATTTTACTCAGAGTACGCATCTACTAAAAACGATTGGTATTTTACTCAGTACTACATCAACTCAAAACGATTTAAGTAGATTTACTCAGAGTACGCATCTACTCAAAACGATTCGAGTACTGTGTTTCGGCTGACTTCGTGAATGCATACATAGCACTTACTTTGGCGTGTGCTTACTTAGAAACCGTTTAAATTTATTGTCCAGAAACCATGCAAAACTAGCCCTAGCACTAGCACCTAGCCTATTTACTTATTCCTTTTATTCGTGCGTTGCAACACTTAGACTTTTAATTATTTAAGAAGTTTTATAATCTAATATCAATTATAAGTTTCTACATTATTTAAGTACAGCAGACATAACATCCTTTATTTTTTTAAACCCTTACTTATTTTCAATCAAAATGTATCTCCGGTCTCCTTCGCAGGTAGATTTGTCCGGTAATACCCAATATTATTGCAGCGTTAGCTCTATTTTTAGTGTTTACAATAATATGGCAATACAGCGACTTTACAAGGCCACTTCTTTGCGCCTGTATACTTGGTATAAATCACATTGATTGACGGGTGTATTATTCCACAGCGACCCATCTTGTCCATCCGTCACGCGTCTCTATTGCCACGGTACGAATATTATTATGTTGCCGGTATGCCGAATAGTTGAAAGCGGACCCGGCTAATGCACTCCGCAGATTTTATTGCGGCCGCACTGGAGGCCCGTTTCTTCAATTCAATAGTACTTTACTCATTTCTTGTTAAGTAGAATACACAGTACTCATATAAAATAATATGTGTATTGAGTAGAGTACTCAGTACTCACCTAAATTTTGTCGGTATGAGTATATACTCAATACTAATTTTTTTCGGTGGGTATTAAGTGTCTACACTGTACCCAAAATTTAAAAATTCGAGTCTTTTTTTGGCAGTAGAATACTCAGTACTCATATAAAATAATGAGTATTGAGTAGAGTACTCAGTACTCACCTAAATTTTGTCGGCATGAGTAGATGCTCACTCCACATTTTTTTTCGGTGGGTATTGAGTGTCTGCAAGCACCTAAAATTAAAAAAAAAATGTTTTTTTTTGGCTCACCGAAAAAAAAATTATTATTGATACAGGGGTGACTTAACACCACACATACATTCAACTGAGTTATTTAACCGGAGCTTCACCTACTGTATCGCAAAGGTTTTAATACCCTTCCCCCCTCCACACGATATCTATCAACCTCATTATTTAGGAGGCTCTTGAAGGCAAGTCTCTTATTTAGGCAATAATATCGGATATTGTTGTAAGTTTCTCATTAATTTATTGGGTCAGGGAAATTTGTTAGAAATTTTTCAGTTTTGTGTTTTCTAATGTTTTTCGTTTTACATTGTAAATTACAAACAGGGAGTTTATTAATTAATTAAAAGACAGCCATGTCAATGATTAATTGTTTTAGTTTATAGTTTTTCATAGGGTTAAGTTGAGCAGGCTACGACCGTTCGTAAACCTAGACTTCGCCCGATATTAAATTTAGTTTTGTCAAATTATTATTATATATTTTTTTGTTGTTGAATTTTCTTCTTTTAATAAAGACATTTATTATTATTATTATTATTATTATTATTGACTCAGTAGTAAAAATAAAATATAGAGTATTGAGTAATCTACGCAATACTCCAAATTAATGACTTGGGAAAATCATTTGAAGATACAAATTCTAAGACCAAGAAACTGTGCACATGCCCATACTGATGTGGACACAATGATAATAAATATGTGAAATTACATCATTTTTTTGCCTGTAACGAACCGTCTATAACAAACCAAGTTTTCTGGTCCTTTGAGGTTCGTTAAAACCGAAGTTGACTGTAATTGAACTAAAGTACAAACATACAAATGATTTCGGTCTGACTGGCGTCTGATTATTGTGTACTTTAATGACTGTAGTATATTATAAAGTACATTAAATATGAAGTATAACGATGGGGACTACTTTTTAATGAACGTAACTAATTTTAGATTCTGGGGTATTTCAGTGATTTGGCAATGCAATTAAGTTCAACGGTCCGTAACTAGATGGTGCTGTTTCAAAATGAATTGAAATTGTGAATACATGCATAATTTATTTACATTACCAAAAGCACATTATACAAAATTATAGTATTGAAAACAATACGTAACTTTATAAATAATTATTTTGCTGTTGTCCTGTTTGCATTTCAAAGTCGGTTAAGTTCTTATTTTCTTTTTTTATAAGCTGTAGGAATATTAGTTTGAAAATCTCTTATTATAATCAATACAAATAATTAGGGTGTAATAAAACCTCTTTTCTTGCTAGAAATAATTTACTGGACGCAGTAAATAATTTCTAGCAAGAAAATAGGTTTTATTACACCCTACTACTAACCATAACCTTGCAATATGATTAATACAAATACAAAATATGTCTCAAGAAATTTTTAATTTTGAATCAAAATAAAAAAAAATAACCTTAAATCGCAGTTAGTAAGTTTTGCTGCTTAAAATGCTGCTAGTACGTTTTGTTTTCGAGGGGCAGTACCATACCTACAGGTCTTGAAAACCCACCGTTGAACTTGCCATAAATGTTATTAACAAATCTTCGGAGAGAGGCTCTTACTAATACTTATACAGTCAACTTCCTTCTACCTTAAGGGGTCAGATTCCATTACAATTAAATGAAAGAAGGAGTTCTACTTTCCTCTATAAGAAAAGTTTTCACGGTCAGAATCATTTAAAACTGAAATTTATCATCCAGACTGCGTAATAAAGTATTGAAATCAACCAGTGTAGTGGGCGGTAAAAAGATGAGCTGTACGATCTCCAGTGTATGGTGGATTGTGCTGATGCGGAACGACTTTGTGGAGTACAATACGATTTGAGTTACCGTCTAATCGTACGTTTAGGGATATTTAACTCAGACCATCTCTCTTATAAATTTAGCCTAGCAGCCCTTGTCATATTGTGCATAACACATTCAGAGTAAAGCATCCGACTAACGTATGAAATAAAAGCCTCTTCGAACTTGCAGGTTATTTATTTATTATTTATTTAATTGCTGCCGACATGTTTCAGCTCACGTTATCCTCAGTGTAAGTAAACTAAAATTATAAAAGAAAAACAATGATCAACATCATAGGTAAAATAACTATGATGTTGGTTCTCATTGTTTTTTGTAATTTTAGTTACTTACACTGAGGATGGCGTGAGCCGAAACATGTCTGTAGTAATTAAATAAATAAACCTGCAAAGTTCCAAGAGGGTTTTATTTCATACGTTAATTAATCATCACTTTGCATAATTGGACCCACTTGAATTAAAGTATACGAGCTGCTGTCCCTGGGTGGTAACGTAAAGTTTTAAACGGAAATGGAACACCTTAAGCAACATTTAATTAGAAAATACGAAAACCAGATCATATCAATCGATTAATATTCATGCTGTTATTCATCTCATATACAAAATCGCTCACGAAGAAAATCTGCTAACAATAACGTAACCTCATCTTGGTACCTGCGCAACATGGTGTCCAGTAATTGCATACTTTTAGATATTTGTGGTGGGGTGAATTGTTGTCACAAATAGAAATATCCGGGATTGAGATTTGGTAGTAGTGGCGCCATCTAGATCTGGTAAAACTTCTTTGGAAGCTTTGGAGAAAAGAGCGGCAATTCAACGCTTGAATGGCTTGAATTTGAAGGCTCCTGTATCCTGGAGCCTTCAAATACCTACTCCCTAAACTCCGACGTTACCGCGTAACAAAGTCAACAAAAAGTGTAAAATCAATGTAGGTAACTAAGAAATTGTGGAACTTAGATATAGGCGAGTCTAATAAACGTGGATGAATCTTGACAACTGAAGACCAAAATAATATAAAATATCAATTTTATTGTCGTATTTCGGTAGACCGAAAGTTGCAGCCAACTTGAGCCTGCGCTTATACAGGGTGTCTCAACAGTGCGATCTTGGAATCGATCTCTGTTAATGAAGATATTTTAAAACTGATTTCACTCATATATACAGAACGCCGAGCCGCGTTTTATTGGCAAAACTGGGAGAGCTGAAGATTACTCATAGATTTCAGCTGTTATTTTAGACATACGTTACAGAATATTTCTAAATATTGACGCGTGTTAAAACGAAATAGCATACTTTTCATACGTCTGCTGTATAATTTAAATGGGCAAGACAAAAAAGTACGTCTGTTCTTAGAACCATAAGAACGAATGACAGCGGTAGCAACCTAACCTCCAATTCGAGCGCGAACGTGTGATGTGAACAAGATGTTTTCGTTGGTATGTTTTCATTTTGCTTCTGTTAGACATGCTAATGATGGATATATAAATTAGATAGGACAATTATCACAATTAAATGACAGTATTTTTAATAATTAAATTTTAATCTTGAACGAACTACCTAGTAGGCAACTTAATATACACAGCTAATAACCAATTCACGTGGTACGTTCATATCTTGGTTCATACGATTTTAAGCGATGAATCACCTTCAGCTCTCCCAGTTTTGCCTATAAGCTATAAGCTAGTACCTACCCAAACTTGTTGTTTTTACTTTATCATACGCAGTATGGTAAAGTATTGTAACCATGCCGAAAAAAAAAATTGAGATTTTAGCGGAAATAGGTCTTTTTGGGTCCCCTGAACATTTTTGACCAAGGTACAAAAAAATGTCTGTGTGTGTGTGTGTATGTATGTCTGTGTGTGTGTAAACGATTTTTGTGGCGACGATTCCGGAAAAACTACTAAAGGTATCGGGACGAAAGTTCATATTTAGAAGTTTTATGACCAAACTTAGAGCTGAAAAGCTTTTGGTTCAAAATGGTCCAAAGGAACTGGCTATTTACTCTTAGCATTTTTCAACGATTTTGCAAATGAGCCGCCATTTCTGTAATTTCATCAAAATAAATAAATAATAAATTAAAGTAGAGGAAATTTTGTATAATTTATGTCTATAACATTTTTTGGTAAAATTAATAGTTTAGCTGCAGGAGCAAATTCTATTTGATCGAGATCGGTCGCATCTGCATTGATATGAAACTACATAGTAGCCAGGATTTTGACAAATATGTTTTTGTGCTGTCACACTCGAAAACAGCTGATTTCATCAGAGGTTGGAGAACCGCTATGGAAAGTTGCCGCTCTAGTGCGGCAAATTACAAAATACAAATTTCAAATAAAATAAGATCACCAATTTGATTGCTTGTTGATAAGAAATATCAACCCGTCTTTATATCTAATTCTAAAAACGATAAATTGAGAAAATTGTACATAAAGTATAGCGATGACTGTAGATTTATTGTAGTATGTTAGTACGGATGTGACATCTACAGTGTCATGAACAAATATAAATCTGCCAGAATCTGACTTAGCTTTTTAAACTTGACGTTTCGTCAAAGTGGTACCAACCTAACATTACAGAAATTACAGAAATATTACCATTTTTTATTTATTTTTTAATACACATTTCTCAAAAAGCAGCACAATAAACGTTGATGTCACTCCTGCCAAAAACTAGATAGCGCGACTCGCTCACATGCGACGGCGACACTCAGCCTTCGGTGACGCGCCGCATCACCGCTCGTCGCGCTATTCCGTACTTTCGGCACTTGTGACATAAATTATTATTCTAATGACGTAGTGTAGGTAGTGTTAAATGCTGATGCTTTGACAATACCTACGATTTATCTCAATAAAATGGATTCTCATGCAGCTAAACTATTAATTTTATATATTGTATGATAAAGTCATGTGCCTGGCCACATCAGATTTTTTTTTAATGGAACAACCTATGTTTCGGCACAATTTTGAATTCCTCGCAAATTTTTACGACAATGAAAAATAATTAAAAATAAATTTTGATTTATTGGCATTTTTATGGAAAAACAGCAGTCTAAGAAAAACTGTATATATCAATACCTGTTTTTAATGTTATTGTGCACGCTTTGATTATGGTTAAGTAAGAAGCTTTCTATTAGCGTGATTACCTACCATATCCAAATTGTGTGCAGGGTGGTCATAATCTGCAAACAAATTATAGCAAACAATCTTTCCTAAGAAAGTTCATTTTTTAAATGGAACACCCTGTATCTAATTAATTCTTTTGACTCTACGCATCGTTGTGCACAAAAAAGTACTAGTACACACTAGTGCTAAAATAAACCATTGCAGAGATAACTAGTCTTCTTCATAAAAAAATCTATTTTTCTATCAATAAGTGCTTCTACACCTACATTAACTATTAAACCAGCTAAGTAATTACCTAAAGTGCTGTTTTCTCGAATTATTTCACCTTTTTTTAAAATAAAATAAAACATAGCACATCTGCAATTCAATATTCTAATTTGCAATAAAATTTTACTTATACCCTATAGGTTATGAAAAACTGTGCTAAACAACGTATCTGTCAGTGATGGTGATATTGTTAGAGTTGTTAAGTTAGATATGCATAATTTTGGGAAATATGGCAACACTGCCAGGTGGAACTAATTGACATGGTGTGGGGTTTTGGCGAATGCAACTAAAATGCATTATTGACAAGTAGAGTTGATAGATACCACTGACTTCGCAACGTGAACTTCCTTAGCACAGTTTTTCACAGTCTACAAGGTATAATTAAATTTTATTTCAAATTATAATAGTAAATTACAGATGTGATAAAATGTTTATTTTATTAAAAAAAAGATAAAATAATGCGTGAAAACAGTAGTTTAGGTATATACTTAACTGGTTTAATTGTTAATGCAGGTGTTAATGCGTAGAATTTAGAAAAATAATTAGATACTGGGTGTTCCATTTAAAAAATTACTTTCTTGGGAAAAATTGATTGCTATATTTTGTTGCAGATTATGACCACCCTTTACACAATTTGGATAGGGTAGGTAATCATGATAATGGAACGTTTCTTACTAAATCATAATCTAAGCGTGCGAAATAAAACTAAAAAAAAGTTACTGAGATAGGTTGGTACTACCTATGGAACACCCTGTATACACGCTAATAATTTTAAAATTTGCGCCTCGGCGTTCTGTATATATGAGTGGAATCAGTTTTAAAATATCTTCATTAACAGAGGCACAATCTGCCGAGATCGCACTGTTGAGACACCCTGTGACTGTAGTTTTGTGCGTGTTTTAAGCCAATATAACTCGAAAAATCGGTTAGCTTCTTACTAATCCAAACTCAACTCCGAACACAATAACAAACCTAGACTGTATTCCTGGATATCATAATGCACACATCCTCCTTCAAAATAAACAAAATCTCATATATAATCTCGTGCAGCTACATTTCGGGGAATCTTGGTTCGAACGTTTAAGGAAACAAATTGGATAACATTGCATTCTTGATTGTGCATCGGTCGTCTTACGTTCACTTTGTTATTCTATCTGGAAGCTCTTACGCAATTATTATCTTAAATGCCACATTTCTATATTCAATTATGCCCTCTCCACATATCTGACGTCCGCAGCATGCAGTCTGTACAGAGACGTCAAGGACGCGCAGAAAAATCAACCGGCAACAGGTTTTGATTTATGCAACAGTAGTAACATGTTGGACATATCCTTTCTTTACTTGTCCGCTAATGCTCTTTTTCTTATTCTCGATGGAGTGGTGTTGCATAGCTAGTTGTGTATTCTTTACATTCACCACAACTCTGTGCCCAAACACAGTGACAAGTTAATAGAGCCTTTTTGCGTAAGTACATTCGATAGACACGTCTACTTCTTCTAATAGTACACCAGACTTTCAGAGTCTAATCGAGCATACAAGTTCTCTTATTATCCGAGAACACAAAGTGGCATACTCATTATGGTATTTTTATCTCTTGGTGCCAGATACCGTTGCATGGGGTTACTAAGTTTTTACACGCTGTCACTTCCGTCCATTCAGGAATGCCGTATTTTTTTCCTGTATAAGTTCTATCGGATCAGATAAACAGAAGAAATGACCGCATGTACCTACAATAAAAGCTGGGTAATGGTCGATTTAACACGATAATTTCTGGCGGGTGACGTTGGAAAACTGAACTGAAAACGATTCGTTTTTGCTCTAAGCTGTTGGTGGTTATTAAAACTGTAATCGCTTTGAAGTAGATTATTAACGTACACTAATTTTCGCGTCACTGCGAAGACACGAAAATAGTTACTTGTACGGCTAGTAAGACAGTAAGTAGTATTTGATATACCTAGCCAGAAAAGTAGTTTTACAATATGACCATTAGGTGGCTTCCAAACCGTATGTGCAATAGAACCAAAGCGACCGATGGAAGTTTGCAATAAAATCGTAAACGTTGTTTGGTTGTCAGAAACCATACTGTCAGTGATTTGTTTTACGCAACTGTCTTTTCTTTGTGTCGAGAAGTGCCCATGTTTTCTATGGAGCCGATACAGAATCACTTTCTTGACTTGGTTCACAGTGTACTTATTATGTATACATATGCATAACGAGACAGTTAACGAAATTTATTAGTTATTACCATATAGATTATTATAATACATGCTTTATAAAAGAAAAATTGGCGCACGAGTTGTTTTGGGCTCGACGAGCATAGCGAGAAGTGCCCAATTGGAATGAGTGCGCCAATACGTGTTATAAAATGAGTGTTATATACTATTCTTTCTACTTTGCGACATTAATTTTACACAAATCTCGAAAATTGACGGTGTCATCTTACAATCTAGAGTAGTTTTATCTTTAACAGTTGGCAGTTGTGGTAAAATTCAGAAACACGATTGAGGCGAGCTAATAGTAATTGAGATG